>PVKZ01002765.1:0-189323 GCA_004027375.1 Macroglossus sobrinus | reverse complement strand
GGTGGTATGACTATTATTCTGTGTGTAATTTGTGGACTGAACAAGCAAGCATTTATGTGTGCTCTTGAGAACTAGGATTCTTGGTATGGCAGGAAAGATACACATGTCACTGAAAAGAGATGAAGGCTTCCTAGTTTTGATTTTGAATTGGAAATAGCAATATATTCTAAGGAAGCACTTTGTCTTTGCATATGTATACATGTGATTCGTTGCGTGGTCCGCTGGAAGACTAGAAACAATGACCAATGCAGTAACAACAAAGGTTTCTAGCATGCAGTTCAAACGTCTTGAAATAGCAATTCTCCCTAAAATAAGTTTCCTGGAAAAATGGCTAATATGAGGTGTGGGGAAGGACATGTTAAATATGAGCCACACGTTAACACAGCACATAGCAAAGACATACTAAGGTTAGGCCAGAGGGACTAAGTCAACTTCAAGAGGCTACCACTGGCTGAAAGGGATACAATTTGAGCTTTAATGATGATGATAATTGCAAAGAATTCAAACCCACCAAATATATGTAAGTCCATGGTTCATAATGTTAGTTATAAAATTACAGGATGACAGGAACCTATTCATAATGTGAAAAAATCAAACATTTCTATTGCTTTTCCCATGTGAACTGTGCCACTGGATCACTACGTAAATGAGATGTGTCTGTTTATACTAGTACCCCCAGCAATAAATAGAAATAGAAATACTAGCATGGAGAATGCTATCATTTTGCCCCTTTCAATGAATTAATAGATATAGGCATTAACATGAATGGATACTGACACAAAAGAGACACAATCAGATAGTGTGTGCTTTCTATAGATCTTGCCATACAGCAAGAATAATCGTTCCAAAGCTATCCAAGTCTCTGGATCCAGCAGCCATTTTACAGGAAGTACATAGAAAAGAGACAATATCGAGCTAGGCCATAAGCATGCGATCAACAAAGTCCTGCTTATACAATAGATAAATTGTAAGGAAAAGGAAGGGAGAATGCCTTATAGTAAACTAAGACATATTGTTAAATTTAACTAATAAAAAGTTAATTCCTATAATATATATGATGCTATTCTAAATAAAGTCTTTTTTCTCTTTAATCTTTTCAACAGTACTATTAGGCATGTTTTGTTTTTGTTTTTGTTTTGTTTTTTACCGGTTTACAGAGAAGAAAACATAAAGTTTAAGCATTTGTTCAAGTTAAAGTCTCACAAGCTATGATTCTAAGATTTCAATCTGTACCAATTAGAATAAAAGCCTGTGATTTTAATGCTATAGACTATTTAGTACTGTGTTATACCATTATCATGAATTACTTTTTAAGGAATTAGAAACAGTGGGTGGATATAAATTTAAAGAAACTGTCACAATATAATAAGTAAGAATTCCTTACACTCACTATGAAACACCTTGTATTTCATATATAGGTCTGAGTTAAGGACTTCAATCGCCTTTGCAAAAGCAACGTAGTACTTCGCTAATGAGACGATTCGATTCACAGCTGAGATGAGTAATATAAAACTTCAAGAAAGACTAGGAATTCGTTAGGTGGCTGGGTGCGGGTGGAAGTTCACGCAGCGTGTGCCAGGCACAGAAGCCTGGAAATGATGCGTTTGGAGGAATAGGAACAAAGGAGGTTTCAGCGAGGGAGCCACGGTGTATGAGGATGAAGCCCGATGGTGGAGCCTTGTAGTTCAGGAAGGATGCTAATGCCTTTCAGTCGGGATGGCACAATCAGAACCGTGTCGTCCTCTGTATTAACACTGGGTTCTTAACTGGCGGCATGGATACCAAGAAGACCCATAGATGGACCTTTCTGGAAACCTGTGAATTGTCTGTGGACTTTGGATTCGTGTGTGAGTCTTTCCTGGGAGAAGTTCTATAGCTTTTGGCTGATGATCAAAGCATTGCATAAAGAATTGTGGTGTTAGAAGTGATTGGGGCCGCTTATGAAATTTATTAGGCTACTAGGGCTATTCTAACGAAGTACCATAAACTGTGGTCATTAAAAAAATAGGAAGTCTCTCACATTCTGGGAGACCAGACGTCTGAAATCAAGGCGTCAGCAGGGCTGTGAAGGCTCTAGAGAGAAATCCTTCCTTGCCTCTTCCAGCTTTGGAGGCCTGTAGTGTCCCTTAGCTTCTCCTGGATAAGTCTGAACCATCCTTCTGTCTTCATATGACTTTCTTCCCTGTGAGTAACTCTTCTCCTTATGAGGACACCAGTCACTGAGTCTGGGGCCCACCCTAAATCCACAATGAGTTCATCTTGAGATCCTTGGCTAATATCTGCAGACTCTCTTTCCAAATAAAGCCACATTCTAAGGTTCCAGATAGATATGAATTTTGAGGGTCACTAGTCAACCCACTACAAGAAATAATTGTCTCAGTCCAGGAGAACTATGATTTCATAGAGGGAGTAGGAAAAAAAAGGCAGGGGACGGATTAGAATACCACATTTTTGTGTGTGATTAGATCTAATGATAAGGGGAAGAATTGAAAAAGAACCCCAGGTCTCCAGTGCGGGAGATGGAGAGATAGTTACACTGTTGGCTGAGGTAAAAGTTGAAAGATGTAGGTTTGAGGGTAGATCTGATCTGTTTGTTTGTTTGGACTTATTGATTTGGATATGCTCTCTAGAAAGAGATGTCTCAGAAATGCCTGAGCTGGAAGGGAAGTTTTGATAGAAGGATAAAATGGAAAAAATGAAGAGGGAATTCAAAAAGTGATCATTTTACATGTGAGCATCTTTGGAAAAATGAAGCAGCTCTGGATGCTGAGTTGTTCTATTGAAGATTTCAGGAGAAAACCCAGACTTCAGGGTAATCAAAATTCAATGGGAAGAGAGGAAGGCAGAACAGAAAATGTCATGAGTGAAAAGAGAGCAGAGACAGGCAGAGCGGACTATAGGATATAGTGAGGAGTTTGTTTTTTGAGGTAGAAGAAACATGCTTATGTGTTAAAGGAAAGGAATCAGAGAAAAGGAAAGTGATGAAATAATGAAAATGGAGGGATTTGATGGGTAAGTTAGAGAATAGAGAGGAATGGAGTCGTTAGCACATAGGGAAGTTTTAGCCACAGTTCAAACCTCCCTGATGAGCAGAGAAAGTGCTGAATTGCCTGTATGCAAAAATGTGTAGAGACAGAGGCAGAAAACGGAATGAGGTCACCTCGAGTGTTTTTACTTATCTAGGGAAAAGCAGGAGATGTAACCTTTTGAGGCCGAGGTTACTCATGACCTGAAGAATATGGTGACAGCTTAGAAGAACCACTGTATAGCAGAAACCAGAGGGTTGTTGTTGAACCTTTTCAGTACATTCACAGTAATGAAGTCTCTGAGAATCTTCCAGAAGGGTGAGATTCCTTACTGTCATTCTGGATGATGCTGAAAGACACTGAGACTATTTACCACTGACTTAGAAGATGACGTGTTCAGTGCCTGTCAACAAACACCAAAGAAAAGTCAAGTTTGTGGTTCATTATTTTCTAAAAGGCTGGTGGAATTTATTCAGAATATTGGCTTCCACAGAGTTTACAGATTGTATTTATGTCCTGCTGACATTAAGCAATTTATGTAGCTAAATAGAAAGATCAGTCTGGGAAACAGGGTCATAATATTTTTCTATAGCTATCACCTAAGTAAAGCGAAACATGTTAAAGAACTCATTATAGAGAAACTTATGCACCAGGCCTTGGAAATGAACCCAGAAAACTTGCCAACTACTTCTGAGATTCAGACAATCTGTTTGAGTAGCACTGGGTCCTGAATGTAAACTGTAACAGAAGAAAAAGGTGGAATTTAATTCATCCACCACTGTTCAGAGTAAACTATTCGATCAAAGCACTGGTGGGTGATTAAGAGAAAGGACACCGTAACCAGGAGCCCTGGTTTGACTTTGCTCTCTGTTCTTTCATGACCTTATGTAAGTTTCTTAACCTTTCTGTGCCTCAGTTTTGTCACTGATAAAGTGACCATGAGAATAGAAGCAACCTCATGCCTTGTTGTAAAAATTAAATGAATTAATATTTATAAACATCTAGGTAGCACCTAGAAGATAATGTTATAACTTGAAAGCATCCAATTAACTATAAAGTTTTAAAGATAACTCAGATTTCATAGGATAAGACTAAGTTTACACGTGCACGTTTATATATACACTCAACAGAGACACACACACACATATGCTCATAGTAATAAACTATAGTTTATAAGACAGTTGGGAATTAAAATATCTTTTAAGGAAAGGAGGCTATGGCATCCTATTATAAAACAGAATGAATTAGAGTAACAAATTATTTTTTTGGTAAATACATAGATGAGTCCTTGGACACTTATAAGGAATGCATTATTTTATCTTTTCTTGCTCCCATAGGTATTTAACAAATAATTGATTATTATTCAATACAGGATAATAGGTTAGTTTCACAGCTGGTGCTTGTTCACGTGCTTTCTAAATAGGTTACACAAATTATCTCATTTAATGTATAAAACTATATGGTAGATAAGTAGACATTTACTGTAACATGTCATAAACTCTTGAATCACTTATTAAAGTGTGAACGTCATATTTAAATATGCCAAGACTCCACTATGTGTAAATTATATATATGTGTGTTCTGTATGTACAAACATAGAAAACACATGCATTAGTATAGTGTACTGGGAGTCTGTGCAATATTCTCTAACATTTTCATTGGCTTTAGAAAATTTTGTTTTCGAAGTGGGAACTTAGCAACCAATTTGCATGATTTCCTCACTGTATTTTCAGCAGTGTACAATAGTCTACCATCAGCAAGTACAGACCCACAAATATCTTGAGATCCTGGGGAGAGTTGATTTTATATACAGGTAATTAGTGAATACGTTTGTCTTATGAGCATTTATGTCTCCATCTGTAGACCTTGGGGTCTCAGAAATAAACCCTCGGTAGTTTATCGTAGAGTTCCTGCGACTTTCTGAACTGACAGCTGACCTTGAGAAGTGCAGCATTTCACAGGAATGTGTACCCATTAAAGACAGATCAGTAGCTTGACATTCAGCCTCAGTGCCTAATTACGAAGGCACCCAAGTTTTACACCTTGATATGCCGAAGCCCTCATGAGATTTAATAGCATATATTATTATCTCATAGTACTCTGTTATTGGTTTGGCTGTTACTCTTTCAGACTTAAGAGATAGTCTAAAATAAATCATCTACAGTCCCTAACAAAGGATGCTCACAGCAGGCCCCATCCTGATTGCTGCCTCACTGTCTTGCCTACCTGGGCACATGTACTTAGACTATAGGGCAAACACCACATCATCCATTGCAGTCCATATTAATCTTCCCTCTCTTAAATTTCCACAGCAATACTCTAACCCCAGGGGTTTTCAGTTATTTTTTTCCAAATGCCCATATAACGGCATGCACTCTCATTTAGCAATGCCATGTGTTTACGATTTGCTTCCCAGTTCAGTTGTGAGCATTTTGGCATGCTTCGTGTTTCTCTTGGATGGGCCACAGAACTTCCTTTAGTGATTTGCATATAGCATGAAACAACAAACATTAGGAGAATGAGAATTAATGTCTTATGCACATCGAATGCAGTGTCTGTGTCTCATATTTCTCTTCTGTCTTCTATGTTATCCAGAATAGCTGAGAGGCCATAGAACTTTTCCCAGAGTACTATGTACGTGATGGCTGTTAGCCAACTGATAGCCCCATAGAAAATCTGTCAAGGCATTCAGCTGGCTTTAGGAAATGTGGCAAAGCATAGAAAAGCAAATCATGAATTCTAAAACCATAGTAAAATTCTCTTTCATGGTACACATAGACGATAAGCATTTACAAGGAAAGGTATGCATTTATCAGGAAAGACAGCTGTCACGTAGAAGAATAAACATGGAGTTTAAAAAGTCTGATTGGAGTTTTACTCCTGGCCCTGTTTTTTAATAGCTAGGTGATTTTGAACAAGTTTCAAAAAACTTTTCTGAGCTTCATTTTTTATTTAAGATAATAAAATTTGTTTCCACAGGGTTTCGTTTTAAATAATAAATGTGTCAGCAATGACAAAAGTGCTTTTAGCTCTATGAAGTTAGGATTTTTAGAAATTTTTGATATTAAAATATGTAGCTTCAATACAATTCCTATTTCAATTCTTAAAATAGGGAATTGCTATCTTACCTAAATAATATAAAACTGCATAAAAAAAAGAACTGAGAATAAGAAGCAAACAAAAACCATCTTGTGATTTTAGAATATTTTCTTTGTGACAAACTGTAATTCAGAATTTGCTGAGTACCTACTGTGTACAAGGCACATTGTTCTCTATAAAGAAAAGCTCTCAAGGAATGAAATGCCAAGTCATTCTTTTATACTGCTATATATGCATTTTATTAATATTTACATCAACACTTGAAATGAAACTGAAGGCATTGTAAAACATTTATTATATTCCTCCTCTATCAAGTCTGTGTGATAAATTCTTAAAGAAATCAGATCCTATTTTCTATTGTTCATTCATTCATTCATCTGTCCATTTGTACATTCATCCAACCAATATTTACTAAATAATTGTTTTTTTTGCCAGGCATGGCGATAGATTCTAAGTATAGGTTTGTAAAGTGCATATACCTGGACTCTTTCTTTATGTAATTTATAGTCTACTGGGAAAACAAAGTATATGTAGCTAAATAATTTGATGTATGTAAAAATGTAATCTGTGATACATGAAAAAGGAATACAAAGAGTACAGGTTTTGGCATCTGAAATACAGGACCTACTTTACAAGGGAAGGAAGGAAAGTCTTCTGCAGTGAAGTGACTTCTAATTTGAGTCCTGTAGGATCAGGAGTCTGTGTTGTGAAGAGCAGAGGAAAAGCCTCTGCAGAGCCCCTAAGGGAGGGAACGTCTTGATGCACTTGAAGATAAGTCAAGGGTTTATGTGGCTGGAGCAGAGAGAGAGGTGGGGACAAGAGATGACAGCGGATGGACAGGCAGGCAGTCAGGACTGGGATCAAGAAGACTGTGTGAGCCATGGTAAGACGCTTAGATTTGACAGGAAGTGCAAAAGCCAGTCCCAAAGTGAAGATCTTAAAAAAAGGATAAGGGAACTGATTTATACCTTTAAAATGGAGTATTGTTTTTTTTGTTTTTTGTTTTTAAGTTGGAGTCGAGTACAGGGGAAGCAGAGTGCTAACAGGAAGCCTCCTGCAGAAGCCTGTGTTGCCCAGGTGACAGGTGACGGTGGCTTGAGCTAATGCAGTGGCAGAAAGTAAACGTGTCTACAGCACATTTTACTTTAAAGTGAAACTGGCAGTGGAAGAAATCGAACTAGGGATTCACTTAAAATTATTGACTTCCTTTGGGGAAAGGAGAGAGGAGAGACTTTTTATAACTTTACTACTACCGGCACAAATATATTCATAGAAATCACATCTCTGATCTGCCTGGTCCAAAAATACTTGATCTTGGAACATTCTATTACTACAAGGAAGTTATGCTCTGCAGGTTGTCAACCATTATTTTTTATTTATTTTTTTTACACATATACTTAGCAGTTTCTATGTGTCAGAAATATATATATGTATATATTTTCATCAAATTTCCATAACTGGAATACTGTCTTCATTTTTGAGCCTAAGAAAAGAAAATAAGAAACTCATCCAAGGTCATGCCACTCATTAGATGTAGAGACTCATCTCACACTTTCTGTTTAAAGTTGTTGGTTCATCGAAGGGTAGATACACAGAGAGCACAGACTCTGGATTCAGAATCATAAAACTGTTAATTCCCTCTCATGTCTACAAGCTAATGAGAGAGGCCTCACCAGAAATCAACCTTGCTGGCACCTTGATCTTGGATTTTCATTCTTCAAAACTGTGTGAAAATAAATTTTTGTAGCGTAAGCCACTCGGCGTGGTTTTCTGTCATGGCAGCCTGAGTAGACTGATACACTGACCTTCGGCCTAGATCATTTATTCAAGAAACATGACACATGTATGGTTTGACAGGAGTTTTATGGAAGTTTAGAATTACAAAGATGAGAAAATTGTTTCTTCCCTTATCAAAGCTTATCATCTAGTAGAGAGAAGTAGAGGTACGTTTGGCAGAATATTCTGCATGCACAGTTTTCAAACAGTTATAATATATAGATTTACCTGCTCTTCTTATTTACCACACAAGAAAATGAATGGCAAATATTTTTTCTCATCCCCTGGGAGAGTTTGATGAGTGGCCCTCTCATGCTTTAAAGAAAAAGGAAAAAGAAACAGAATTTGTGTGCAAATACTTCAGTATCTCATTTTAATTGTTTGTCAAAGGACATTGTCAAAAAAAGAAAAAAAAACTGAGATGATTTGAAGGACAAAAGGAAGTGGCTTGAAGGTGTAAGAAAGGTGCTTCCAGAACACCAGAAAGAGATCAGCCCTGCTAGGGGCAGGCTGAGAAAATGTGTCTCATTCTATGACCTCAGCATCCTGGGTCCATTTCTCCTGGTGGCAACTCAAGGACATGACAAAACTCCGTAAAGGAAGGCTGCCTAGAAGGTCTGGGTGTGCATTGTCAGCCAGGGTGATATTGCTCAAAGAGAGCAAAAATTGGTTCTTGAGTGGGAAAAAATACATATCTTAGACTTTATGGCACTTTGTGGCCTCCCAAAAGGTCACAAAAGAATATGGGCAGATGATTAGCTGTACAGGGGAAATTGTTAGGGGAGAAGGCTGAGGAGTACTGGTCTAGAGAGGTGGATCAGTACTGGGAATCCCACCAAGGTGCCCACCCTCTCTGCAATGCTCAAGTCTCGAGCTCAGCACAGGAGCAGCAGGCGAGCCACCCTCAGGACCATGCGCACATCGAGCACGGCTGTTTCAGCAGTAAATTAAAATGACAGGTGACAGAGGGATCTCACTGCACCTCGACACTGCATTAGTGTCCTCCAGAAACCTGGCAACAACTTTGAGACAAAAGAGCTTCAAGTTACCTGAAGTTGGATTCCTCGCCACCGTAGAGGCTCAGGTAGGAAGCTTAGGGGATGGAGTACTGTGGGTTTCTTGTACTGACATTCTAGAATGAGATTTATGCCTGCTGCTGTGGCATAAGGAATAGAGAGTTAATAGACGTGATAAATGCCTAGAAAGGGGAGTGCTGAGAAAACAAAGTGATAATAAATTCTGCCTAAGACAGGAAGCAGAGAGAGGGGTAAGACATGATTAGAAAAAAATCAATCTGTGATATTCCAATTAAAGAATGATGATAGCCTAAATGGAGAACAGTGGTAATGGAGACAGGACAGTACGGATTTAAGGGATATTCAGAAGGTGTAATGGATGAGGTTAGGCTTCTCCTTGCATCCCGAGGCGAGGGCATACATGCAAGAGGTGACAAGAATAGCTCCTAGAAAGAAGGTATGAAGAGAAGTTAAGGTCATAGGAGAAAAATTTGCTAACCTCCTTGAGACAAACTCAAATTTCTGAAAGCTTTGTAAGGATCCATTCTGATAAGGTCTGTTTGAGCAAAATTTGTAAATTGATGGTCATCACACTTATACTGGCAACACTTTTAAGAATATTTATGTGCTTTAGAATAGAACATAATAATACATCAACATTTTTTAAATTATACATCTTCATAATACATCAGATTTCTGAGTTCTCGGCTCCTCATTCCCACCTAATAATCACCAAAACCCGAGCTGGGTCTGGGTAGTGGCACATTCTGTTTTTTTTTTTTTTTTAACTAATTATTTTTACAGTGACAACAAAGATATGAAAAGGTGCCCAACATCTCTAGCTATTAGGGAAATGCGAATCAAAACCACGATGAGACACCATCTCACACCTGTTAGAATAGTTATAATCTACAGGACAAGTAAAACAAATGCTGGAGAGGATGCGGAGAAAAAAGAACACTCATACACTGCTGGTGGGACTGCGGATTGGTACAGCCACAGTGGAAGCTTTCTTTACAAGAGCACATGGTCCCCCGTTCACCAGGATGCAGTTCCCCTCCCTGAGGTCTCTCACTCTGCTTTATTCGTGGCCTCACTGGCTCCCCAGGACTCCAGCAAGCCCCATCACTAGAGGAGAGGAACTGTCATAAACGTCACAGAACAGAATATGCCTGCAAACTGCAGAATAAGGGGTGTGTGCTATGGAAATGGAAGTCTGACTGAAGTCCTTCATTTGCATGTCATTCCACAGAAGCAGACTTTCAAGAAAAGAGCAAGACCAGCTAGGATAGATTCATAAGGAAAAAAAAAAAAAAGAAACATGAAATCAGAAAATATGTATTCAAAAGAGAAATGATTAAATGATAGAAGAGATCAAGTAGGCTTTCTAAATCTGGTCGAATTTCTAAGTCTTTCTGATTCCGATTAAATAGGCTTTCTAATTCTGGCCCCAGAATATAAAATTTAAAACAATTATTTGTCATTATTATCAGTTATACCTGTCTCCATGAAAATTGGCAATCGCCAAATTACCGTATAACGTTTACCTGGATTTCCTCCAGGACTAGAAAGAACAGTGCTAAAGAACAAGTCCATGTTATCACGGACAGTTCACTGTGGTGACATCCTTCTCTGATTTCTGAAAACGCTCAACTATTTTGCACCCAGCGTGACCCAACAGCTGCAGCTCTTCTGCTCTCACTCCCTAATTTATTTGCATTTGGCTTATATTCCTAGCTCTTTGGAGTGCTGATAATTATACTTGTCTGGGAGCTTAGAAGCTGTAAAAAATCTGGACCTCCTCACATTTCAGCAGAAGTAGACAAGGCTCAGGCTCCAATTTGGAACTGCACCGACTTAAATGGAGCATGTGAGCCCAAAGACACCGGCAGCAGCCAGCCAGCTTGAAGACTCTTCTCCAAAGCCACTCGCCATATGTTTGGCTAACTGTGAATTAAATAGGCAAGGTGTTACACGGGATGCAAATGGACCCCTGTTAACGCATGTGGTTGGCGCGTGGCAGGTGAAGAGTTGGTGGTCAGAACCTCATCTTTCCCAGTTACAGTGTAACCAGGATGACCTCCTCTTAGAAACACATTAACAATCTAATTTAAAAAACATCATGAAATGTAATGATCACGGAGTGCTTTGAATGGAAGGGAAAGTAAGGATAATAGAATTTTATAATGAAGTTTGTTTTTAGAAGAGTTGGAGAAAAAAAACAACGTCAGAAATGTTTAAATGACAGCGATCACATTAGTGTGCAAAGTAGCTTAAGTTCTATAAAAGATTATTCAGATTTATCAGGAAGATTAATTCTTATTTATCAATGAGCAGCAGCTAATAATGAATTTAGCACTGAGGTTGAGTTAACAGTTGGAAAAACAAGCTTTCTCTAGATTTATAATCTAAATCGAAAACCTAAAATGTAGTTTACCTTCATATTAGAATATTTAAAAAATTTAAGCTGGCAACCAATAGATTTAGGGATTTGGAAATGCATCATAAAATATCTAAACTTGTTTTTTTTTCCATTTCACACTGGCCTAGTACCAAAGGAGCCGAAGGAAATGAGTTTGTTACCAATAATATGGTTATTTCTGTTCAGTTTTTGGATAAGCACCAGGCATATTGGTGACAAACACTCATCTTAAATGATTGTCCTTGTTTAGAGATGAGTTAAAAGCTTTTTTAAAAATTACCAAGAATTCGATACTTTAAAAAATGTTCCTAAATGGAGAATTCTTTTTACCAGTTTGGATTTGAGATCGACTGATTAAACAATAAGAAAATTACATTACTTCTTATTTCCAACCCCCTTCTGTGAATCAAACTGCTACCTTATATTTCAGAAATGTCAATTGCTTCAAAGAGCTGTTACATTTACTTTTTTTGTTGTCTTCTTTCCCCTCAAAAGATTACAAAAGTAACTCACCTTAGAGCTGTTGATTATCATTAAACAGTGAATACAGATATTTTTAGAGTGTTTCTCAAAGTCATGTCCTGATTCCCAGGAAGAAGGGGAATTAGAGTTACATCAACCATGAAACGTGTGTTTTGAAGTGGCTTGACTCACAGGACTGCACATGGCGGTTTAAAAGGCATTTTGTTTAGTTTTAGCCCTTAATGAGATAAAGTTCATGGTTTTGAAATATGGCTGCCTTGGAAAATAACATTTGGAGAATGTGTATGAATCTGTAAAAACAAATACACGCTATAGAGTGCTTTTCAGCGTGGCTGGAACTGGCAGAAATCCAGATGTTCTCTTTTTATATTCTTGGAGTACCACCCACAGCAAAATATAGCATCAATCTGTGCTGACCCATACCACTTGAAGAGGAAGTGCTAGTCCTAAGACAGCAGGAATTATTCAACTTTGTTCAGCAGAGAGCTGGAGATAAAACTCGAATCCACCATTTTACATCTGAGTCCCAATTACACTTTCTGCAATGAAAATATTCACTTAATTATATACCATCTACCATCTACACTCAAATCAGCCAAACTTCCAACTTTATTGAAGCTTAAGCTTTTAAAACAAACACTGAACAGATAAGGGTTCTGGCTCTTCTAAATCAAAAACCAACAACAACACAACTCAGAACATAAGATGAGCTTACTTGAAAAGCCAAATGCTTGCTAAAGAGTGTGACAATCTGCCTGTGTGAAAGTCTGAACACAAATTCTAATCTTTCCATTCACCACCCTCTTTTTCTGTGGGTTCCCCCCAAGGAAACAATTTGATAAAAGTACCATCTTATAGGGTCATAATTTCCTTTCTTTTATTTTAAAGTTGAATTAAATGAAGCCCTAATTAAAAGAGAAAAATGTGTTAGTAATGGTGGAGAACTACTATTAAACAGGAAATATGTTTTTTACTCATTTGTTGAGTGAGTGTGTGAGTGTGTGTGTGTGTGTGCACGCGCGCGCCTGTGTGTGTGAAAGTCATACCTAGTTTTCTGGAGTCTAACAAGGCAAATGCACAGGAAGTACGGAGTGTGTTGGGGATGAGGAGGAGAGATGGAAGATGAAAACAATACCAAGTGTGAGAAGAAAATAAACAGAGTATGAAAGTGTAATGGGAAATGTGCTAGCTTTGTCTTTACAGGGTAATGAAGTGTCTATAGGAAGATCGAGGGCAAAAAACTGAAAACTATTCCTGGAGTAAAAATAAAACAGCTGTTGATTAAAAGGATCAGGAAAGGTTAAATCAGTGAGAAGGCAAATCTTTGAGAATTCAGAATATAAATGACAAAAAACATTTTAAAGTCAGATGAAAAGACATCTATATTATGCTACATTTTGCATTAAAATGTAAGTGTGAAACAAAATTTCATAATAAAAATTTACATTTATTTTATCTACATATTCTGAAAGATATGTTAAGGTCAAACTAAAAAAAGACATAGTCAGATTTTATGATACTCCTTTCATTTGAAATGTATAGTTGTTTATATATACATATATATACATATACAAACATATGTATTTAAATAATATATCTTAAGAAGTAAAAGTATATTTAGAAAATAGAATACTGGTACCATTCCATTTAAGACAATTCGTTACATAAGTATTTAAACAAGGAATATCATTGTCTCGATATCTTACTATGTTTTAGTTTTCCTAAAAATCCTTCCACTTCTCCTGTACTATGCAGAAAATGGTTGTGGCTGAAGTCACGTGATTTTCTTTCTTAAACTTCTTACTATAAACTAAGATGACAATTCTAGGAAAACAAGTGAAAATTTTTTAATACATTTAAAAACTAACATTATGTCTAGATAGATCATAAATATAGTTTGAATACAAAATGAATCAAATTTAATGCAATTCATCATTCTCCATAAAGAGAATTTTTAATATGTGGCCGTCTCTTTCACGTTAATGAGTTGTCTGGCTCTCAGGATGACGACTCTGTATGCATCTACTTTTGGCAGGTTGATGGGGCAAGCATTTAGCTGGATCTCTAAAACTTCATTCTGTCAGCTAATGACCAAAACAACCTGATGGTATGCAGTTATTTCAATCAATGATCAAGGATTTTCAGCACACATCATTTTTTTTATCACTGTGCTAGTTATAAGGGAAATGTGTAAAAGATAAATAAAGGAAGTATAAAACATAGACCCAAACATAAAAAGTATGCAAATCTGCCCAAAGAGGTAAAAAACAAGGCACGTGAAATAATTAGCAAACTTAGCAAACTTAGCAGATTCTTACCAATGATTTGTTTTGAAGGGTCAAAATGCTAATAAAATGTTAGAAATTCTAAGAAAAATAAATGTCAGAATAATCAGAGGCAATTTCAATGGAACAAAATTTGGAAGGGACTAAGATTTAGATGAGCGAAAGAAGGAGAAATTGTCTCTCCCCAACTGGGTGGGCATGCATGGCATAAACATGGGGAACAGAAAGTAGGTACAAATTTCAGCGGAGACTGTTAGGTGATCAACTTGATCAGTGCTAGTGGATGTGTTGGAGTAAAAGCAAGACACAGACTGGCAACACGCAGGATGTACATGGGGAATCTTGAAAAACAGGCAGAATTTTGGTTTGCTGTGATAAGAAACTAAGAGTCAGTAGTGGTTCTAATACAGAGAGAAATCTGATGAAAAGATAAATGAAGAGAAAATGAGGAAGAAAGGCAATTAAAAGGGCCATCATAGTATTCTTTATGAAGACAGAATTTAAATGAATATTATTTAAAAATTTCTAAGTCAACCTGGTTTTTATTAATCAACCATGCAATGAATGATATAAAAAGTCAATTAACTATTGACTTGATGTCAGAGACCACCACTATGTGCTCATTTGCTGTATTAGATGATGTCATTGTTACTGGGACTCAGAGGGTGGTGATGAAAAGAATCAATTCAAAGAAACACTAACCTGGTAGAAAATAAACAGTATGGGGCCATACCCTTCCTCTGACCCCCATTAATTTCACTGCTACCTTTAAATCAGCTTCTGTGTGTGTGTGTGTGTGTGTGTGTGTGTGTGTGTGTGTGTTGTGTTTTGTTTTGTTTTGTTTTGTTTTGTAAACTATCTTCTAATGCCAAAAGTAAGAGAATAGTTTCAATTTTCTTCATCTGCCCAATATATTCTCCCAAGTTTAGGCAAAAACTTTCACTGTTCTATGACAATACAGAAAAGTTCTTTTTTATGATGATATGGTATGTAATTATTTCAAATAATTTCATTAGATTTTTTTATGGGGACCTATATTAATTAGGTAAGACACAATTTTTAAAAACCACTTGTAGAGTATTCAGGTTCGTTGTTGCTTTGACTATTTCTTCTCTTTCATTTCTTTAAATGTTCCTACCCAATTAAGACCTAACACTAAAAAGAAATGGCCACTAAGAAATAATTCGATCTGCACTCTCTATTGACAGCAAATAGTCACATGAAAATAAATGTGAGTGTATAACCGGTCCTTTTATACCCACATTTATGAGCACCTTGGTAACTAATTACATTTTAGTATCTGTTCATAAAGTCTAAAAAGCTTTCAGAAGGCCTGATGACAATAATCTGATGAAAGTCCATCAATAACACTTCACAGCTTGTCATGTAGCCTTAATGAGAAAAGGATGATCAATTTGATTCTCTTTTATTCCCTGATAGATGAAATGAGGAATTAGACATCCAAATGATCAGTTCAAGAATACTTATAAAAACTTATTAACATAAGAAATAATAACTATTTCTGTGGTATATATTATGATTATATGTTGATATAGGCTTAATTATTCAATTCAAATATAGATGAAAATTTTACTAAAATCAGTATATCAATGACCAAGACAAAATCTTAGTAATCTATGTGAAAATGGTGCAAAAGAGAGAATGAGAGTGTGGGAATAAGGACATCTGGTTTCTAATAGTGGCTATATCACTAAATATGTATGTCTTGGAAGATTATTAACTTTGAAGGACAGTGTAATTTTCATCTGTCAATTGATATGATTAAGCTGGGTTGACATGTCAAAATTATGTTACAACCAATAAAATGCTTCTGCTGGTTAGAAATCTATGTTAAGGAATAAGGTTATATTAGACTTGTAAACAGCTCTGTAAAAAAACTTAAAAGAAATTTAAGAACTACCTTTACAGCAGAAACTTCCAGGAACTTTGATATACTTACATGTCTTAATGAGTATTTGTTTATTATGATTCTCCACATAGGCCGATTAGAGAGTTGGGTATAAAATCAACCTGACTTTCCAACTTATTCTGTGCTGTATAAGCTTTTATGGTAACATGTTAGGAAATATCAGATTACACCCTACTCTTACATTTTACACAACACTGAAAATATTTTAATACTGTCAATTCCCTTCTCAATTAAGAAGACTTCTCTAGCGATCAGCATTTCTTAAAGGGCTTTGTCTAGTCCTCATTACCCCTGGATCACTTCTTTCTGAGCGTTTGTTCCAGGTTATGATTGAGAAGCAACTGGACTACTCAAAGCTTAATATAAATAAACAACAAAAAGAAAACAAGGAAACAGGACTCAAGATTAAGATTTTAAAATCAGTATTTTATACTAGTATTATACTGATAATCAGGATATTATACTATTATTATAATAATAGCACATTAATAGCCCCTCAAACCATCTTGAGAATGAAGTGTTCTTTATATATTGCTCTCGTTCGACTTAATTACTATCTTTCTTCTTTTATTCAGCAAGTTTACTTTTTCAAGTAATTTAAATTGTCTTTAATAATTTCAAATGAAGAAGACTATCCTTATTATTTAATATCGGTGAGCATGTAATCCTGCAACTTCAGGTGACAGTCTCAAAAAGAACCTCTTTGTGCCACCAGACCAGGTTAGATCCCTGCCTGTATGATTCTGTATCACCCTCATTTAGGACAGTAAGCAAACACATACATACGTGTGTGTGTGCTCATGCATATGTTTGTATACTGGTGACCATTTGATTAATTTTGGTTATTTGGTTGATTTGCTTGCTTTGCTCTCATCCCAGCTTATAAACACCATAAGGGCAGAACCTAGTCTTCTTTGTTTGCTACTATTTTTAAAAGGTCTGGCACCATGCCTCATCCATCATCATTTCTGAGCAAACGTTGAACATTGATTGAACTTCAAAGGCCCTAGTTAATAGACTTCAACACACATATGTTTCACTTGTGAAAATATGTTTTTCCTCCTGGGGGGTAGTATTTAAACCATCATTATCCATTCTTAACTTAGCTGAGAATAAAATATTTGAGAATAGTATGAAATGAGAAAGAGACTGAGGACAGACAAGAGGTAGGAAAATGATAAATAATAGATATCTTTCCTTAAATTAACTTTACCACCACATAATTGTGTCTAAATGTGACTCTGGATTCATAGTTTTCTAACAATTCACTATTAAAAAAGAAACTTCACATATATTCTCTTGTTATTTTTAAAAGGGGGAATGCCATCATTACTTTGTAATGACTATGTTTTCTAAGAGGAGCTAAAACACTTTTTGATGCTATATAGCAAGTCGATAGACAAATGGGAAGTAAACCAAGGCCTCAGAATATGTTTATGCAACTAGTAACAATTCTGCTCCTATTTGTTGTAAAACACATTAGCAAAAGAAACATGGGGAAAATTTATTTCCAATTGCATAGAATATATTTGGTTTTTGAAGTATGTTTCTTCTTGAAAATGAAACAAAACAAGATAATTATTATATATGAAACATTACCTCAGTGCAGTATAAAGGTACCCATCTGTCAGGTAAATATGTAGAATCTTTTGAAATTTTATATAATGCAATGTTGTGTGCCATAAAATAAAATAGTATTGCTTACTAGTGGCTTTTGGAGTTATTTTAGTTTGAAAGTTAGATGTTTATGCCACCCTAGTCTGCATTGATTTGTTTTTAATAATAAATTCAGTTATTTTATTTTATGATCATAATTCTTTAAACAAAATGGACATAACAAGTAGAAGTCATATGTCTCTACTATTTTTTATGAAATTAAGACTTACTACTCTTCAATATACTATCAAAATAGAATTCAAATTTAATTTCATAATGGTACATCTATAATGTGCAAGCAATTTAACTACTGTAGGAAATGAAAGATGAGTAAGTCACAAATGTTTATGCTTTAGGAACTAATATACTAGGAATTAATAATCCAGTAGCTAAATAACATGATGATGTGCATGAAACAAAAGAGTCTTAGGGAAGCACCCCAAGAAAAATGAAAAGAAGCAGTGATCCTATCTACTTGGTGACTGAGAAAAGGCTAGACGTACGAGGGTGAGTTGATCTGAGTTTATGGGAATCAGTAAAATTTCAGTAAGGGCCTTCTTGTATAGACCGTATTTTAGCATATCACAATTACATTTATAATTAAGACATGGTGTCAGAAATGGCCTTTATATACAATCAGTTCTTTTGATTCTAAAGCCAGCACAAATCTCTCCATTATGATGTCAATAAAAATTTTAAAGGCGTTAACTTCTTAATGTCAGTGTTTTAGCTTGGAATCATGAAGAACTATGAATAAATTCACATTTCAAACCTATATGCCTTTACCACCAGTATATATACATACATACGGATATAAACACAGGATCACACACAGACATACACAGACACACACGTATATATGCTCTATGTCAGTTCATATCTTCACTATCTATGAAGCTCCATCTATATGGCCAAGTGCTAAATATAAAAATTCAAAGGTTAAATGAGACAGCGACCTTTAAGAGAAATAATTCTAAGTGCTTTTTTATTCAAAGTTCAGGCAGTTCTAAAAGATAGCTATAGTAAATCTACTCCAGTGAGACTGAGAGGAAAAAATGGATTACTTAGTTGAGATACAAAACACACTTAAATCTTAACCAGATAATATGTGTGAAGCAATGAAGAGGTATGTTCTAATCTATACTAAAAGGAAATCATTTTTAAAAGTAAGTACATAAGTATGAGAAACTGATATTAGTTTTAAATGTTGGTACATACATTGAGTCAAAAGAGGCATGAGATGAAGCTAGAGAAAGTAACCTAGAAATAAATGATTAATAACCTTATCATTTATTTTAAGGATACAAGACTTTGGATGGAAAACTTTTAACTTCTAAATGATAAAGCAGAGCTACTTGTTACATCAAACAAAATTGAAAAAAATATTAGGAGAAATTTATAAACTCATACTATCTGAGAGATCTTAATTCTTTCAGGAATTAATGTATCAAGCAGAATATAATTGATATGAATACAGAAGTTAGAGTGCAATACAGCATAAGGTTGATCTGTGGTCATTTGGAGATCACTGTATCCACAAATAGAAATCTACATTATTTTTAAGCACACATGGAATCTTTAAAAATGATAAAATTCAAAAACAAAAAACTAAAGAAGCAACTTTTTGAAGAATAGGTAGGAAGTTAATGAGATCGAAGCAGGATATCTAAAATCATTCAACTAGATGTGTATTGTTTTAATTCTTTGATTTTTGGGGGGCGGTGGAGGAGGAAATGTTGAGGATTGACAAAGTCTGGTAGCAAGTACATGAGTTTTCATTACATTTTTAATAGTTTTCTACAAACATGAACTATTTAATAATTAGAGGGAAAAAGGTTAGATAGAAAGAGAAAAGCTTATAAGAAGACAAAGATGAAGGTAGATTTCCTGAAGAACCTGGTTATGGAAACTAAGGGAACAAAGGAAGTGCTCCAAAGAGGAAATCGTCAGTCAGTAATAATATAAAATGCTTGTGAGATACCAAGTAGGATAATCTCTGTCTGTCTGTCTGCCTGCCTGTCTGCCTGTCTCTCTCTCTCTCTCTCTCTCTCTCTCTCTCTCTCTCTCACACACACACACACACACACACACACACACACACACACACACACACGGGATTAAGATCTGTAGATATGCAGATCTTCATTTTGTTGAGAGATGCTTAACAAATGCATTGCAGAATGAATGGGGAGTGAAGTGAAGAAAGGGCCTATGTGCAGCTCTTTAAACAAATCTAACTGTGAACGAAAGGAGATTGGAGATTCGCTAGTGGGTGTTGAGGAAGGTTGTTCCTTCGTGTTTTAAAAATGATTGGAAAATTCTTGAATTTATTTAAATGCTGATGAAATGAAACTCACAGAAAGATGAGGTTGATTATAATTGTCAGATGAGATGAAAAATTGAGTGAAGTCATTATGAAGAAAAAAGTTTAATGAGATCTGGAATACCATTACGGGGGTTGACTGGGGGCTGGAGAAATGCTTGTTCCACAGGGAAGATGCTTACATACAAGCTGTGTGACAGGAAATCAGGAAAGAGTTTGGGTTCAGTATCCTTCGTGACTTAGGAAGCCACTTCTCAAACAGTGGCAGAGTTAGCAGAGTAGTGATGAGGTGAGTGGTGACTGTTTTTAATACCAGTTGTGACAAAAGAGAGGACTAATAAATAATCTGTTGGCGACTCTGAGGATCCAGTCAAGTTGGGATATCACAAATTCAGAGTCACTGACTTTTCAAACACTTTTTTTCAGCAATTCATTAACCTGCATGTTGCCACAGAAGATGTCTACAAGAATCTTTAGTGTAAGCATTTATGAAGAATCTGTGACAGAAAAGGCAAATGGCAGGATTAAAATGACCAGAAATTGAATTATAATGCTATATAATAGGTTGAAATAATGAGTTGTGTCTCTCATAAGTTTTTCCTCCCACATATCCACATCCACTGCCTTAACAATCTTGTTAAAATAACAAACTGTACATAATTGATAACTGCCAATAAGTAGTAATATATCTCTTTTATTCATTTATGTCAATGGAAATATTCCTTTTTACTGCTCGGAACATATTTTTGTTCAGAAAAATCACTATCACCCTATTTATTGTTGAAAGCTAACAGAATATTTCTAATTTCATTGGAAAGATTTTATTTCAAAGGTGTCAAGTAATTTTCTACTGAGAAAGTGTCAAGGTAGATAATTTATGTTGCTTTTTATATTATAAAATATCACTTTCATTTCTATTTTATTTATTTATTTATTTATTTATTTATTTATTTATTTATTTATTTATTTTTGCTTCTCTGTGTATATGACTGTTCTTCTTTTTTGGTTAGTCTTTGTATGGTGAAATTATTAGTCAGATTTTACTTTTACACTCTGAATTCTTGTATTTACCCTGGGCCTCCTATAAGCAGTGTGGAGTTGGATTTCTTGGGATTTTTTTGGTGGTGTTTTGTATCTTTTAATGGTAACATTAATATAAGCCTCGTTACATTAACATGACAATATAGTTGGGTTTACATCTACCATCTACAATTTCCATCTACAAATCTACCAACTACAATTGTATTGGCTGTTGTTTTTTTCTTCTTCTTTCATGCCTTCTTTTTGGTTAATTATTTCTTCTTATTTGATTTCTGCCTTCTATTACCAGTTTACTAGTTGTATTTCTTTTATTGTCATTTTCTTAATTTCTCATTATTTTAATTTATTAATGTTTACTGTATTCTAAACTTATTATAGACTACCTTAAATGATTATATCTGGGACAATGTAAGGACATTACAGCATTTACTATCATTTATCTCATCCCTCATTTCATGCTATTTTCATCATTCGAAATAGTCTGCACGTATTTTAAATCCCCTGTAGCCAACATTGTCCAGCTTCCAAGAGTGACCTTCCATGAATAGTTGCTTGAGAACTTTGTCTGCCTCCTCAAGCCTGCTTTGCAGCAGGCTGAAAATTCTGAAATGCCAGGAAGTTAGCAATTCAACCTAAGAGTGAAAAGGATCGATAGATAAAGAACCCAGCTTTCAGCAACTGCACCCTTTGTTTGGGAAAACACTGATGTTGTGTTCTATACTCTCAGTCATCTCGTAGGGTTGTATTCCACTGACACCAGACCTTTGAAAATTTTGCTATCCGTTCTGTTATTGCCCTTTGCAGGTAACATGTCTTTTATCTCTGTCTGCTATTAACTTTATCTTTTGGTCTTAAGTTTCAGCAGTTTCCCAGTGCTGTGCTTTCACGTGGTTTTCTTTATGTTTATTCTTCTTGAGGTTTACCGAATTTCTTGAATGTGTGGACTGATATCTTTCAACAGTTTTAGGAATTCTCAGACATTCTCTCTTTAAATATTCCTTCCACTCCATTGTCTTTTCGTCCTTTTTGTAGGACTCCGATTACAGGTTAGACCTTTTATTACAGCCGAAATATCTCTAATGCACTTTTCTGTGTTTTTCATACTTTTTTAAATTTTCATCATGCTTTGTAGACTTTCTCCAGACTTATCTTCTAGTTTATTACATTTCTCTTCCATTATATATTGTGTAGAATTCTTAATTTCATTTACTGTATTTGTCACTTTGATGATTTATAGTTAATTATAAAGTACACTAGCAATATTCTTTTTATCTTTTAAAAAAGTTTTTAATCATATTTTTAAAAAAGTCCATACCCAATACTTCAATATTTTTGTATTTGTGGGGTTTTAATAAGTAATTTTTTTGTTCTGCAATTATTTTCTCTATTTTATAGCATATTTTACATTTTGTATTTGAATGATGGATGGACGTTAAGTATGAAAAATGTACAGCCTCTGAATGTTATTGCCTTCCTCTGACAGGACTTAATTTTCATCTAAATTGCAAATCAGGCATAAGCAGCAGATAGAAGACTATGATTTTGCTCAATGAACATAGGCATTATACATTTAAAACCCTATTAACACATATGATTCCATGAGTATGTCTTGAATACAATTTTAATAAATCATGGAAAGCATTGTCAAGCAAAAAACTTCAAACATTTGCTTATATATTTTTAAAAATATCTTACAAATACTTAACAACATAAAGACATTCTCTAACATATCAGCATTATATAGATAGATGTGGAAAACCATATTTTAAAATGGGCTGGCTTTTCTAGGGTGTATTTATGGGCTGATGTAGCTTATGTGCAGCAAAACTAATAGGTTTATAGGAAAAGTTCAGGGAAATTCACTTAGGAGTGAATATACAGTGTGAATAGGATGCCTACTGTTCTATACACTGTAATATTCTATATGTGTGTGTCTCTATAAATACATACATGCATATATGTATAGAGACACACATATATAATTTTATACATCTACATACATATACATCTATGATGTTTTATATTTATGTATATGATATATGTGATATATCTTTTATTTGTATTATATACTTACACATGACACATGTTCATGTGTAATTGAATTTGCTCTTATAGATTAAAATATGTACAACCCCCTCCTTTCATTTCAATATATTTTAGGAATTTTCTTAATGAAGCAAACCGATGTAAAATAGATTGCACATTTCTCTCACAGAAAAATTAATTTAGAAGCTGATACCAAAGAATCGATATAAATTATTAGTATAAAAATCTGAATACTAAAAGAAAAAAAAAAGAAAAAGTATCTTGTAAACTGAAGGTGAAGAAATTACGCGCCAGGTTGCAAAACGTTGGTATAAGAATCTCTCTTTTTAAGAGATTACAATTTACAGGAAGAACAGTTCCTACAAAAGCACACTTTAAATTCTCAAGGACCGTGCTCCCCAGAGAACAAAACCCATGCGACAGAGAGAGACTGCAGATTTGGGAGGAGGTAGAGAGTGGATTTCTTCCTCAACTATAAGGCCCTTTTCTAAAAGGTCTGCAGTTATAAACCTAGAAAAATTCCGTTATAAGAGAACCTGAATAGCAGAGGATAAAATTACCTTTCCAGAGTCTGACATAATAATCAGACTGACGGCTCTTATTTTGTCATTGGTCCTAAAAAATCAGACTCTCACCAGGAAGCCCATGTTAAACGCCCTACACTGATATATAACATCTATATGTTTAACATCTTTAAAAATCATATCTCCAGTAGATTGCCGCAGGCTATTTGGACTAGCTTGTTCAAACTAATTCTCCAACCGAAAAAAACTATGAAACCTAGAGTTTTAAACATGGGTGGTGGTAGGTGGAGCATCAGAAAACTACCAGGCATCCAGAAAGTGAGGACTCAAGGGGCCAGGACCCCTGAGAAAAAGAAATCAGAAGTGAGTGTAATGTTCTGCCTGCAGTTATCCCTCTAGGCATTTGCCAAATGCAGTGCATTTGAAAGACCAGGGCAGAGCAGCAAGCGGAAAGCACTTACTCCAAGGCTAAAAAAAGCTAAACAAGTTTTCACCATTTCATTCTCCTGGGAAGAACGCACCTGGAATCCAAGGTTCACAGCAAGGAGGGGCTCTTGTAAGCTTCACCGGGTCTTGGTTCAGGTGCTTGAAATGTCTATAGTTTAGGCTTAGACCATTTGAAAGAGACCTTTTGAAAATGTTTTTCATGTTTTATTAGCTATTATGTGTAGATGTATATAGAACATTGGAGCAGCAACAAGCCTATTTAGATTATACTAATAAAATTGTCATTTTAAAACTTCTTGTAACAACTTGTCAGAACTCTGTTTTACAAAAGTCTCACTGGTCCAGAACCAAACTATACTTTGCATAATCTATCCCAACCGTGTATATGCTTTCAGGGTATTCAAAGTAATATGACTAGGGTATAAAATGTTTGTCAAAATGCTTTATCAAACTTTTGTGTAAGAAATATTCACGGCTGTCCTATTTCCCAATAGAACTCTAGATACCTTTTGTCTGTATGCACTCAGCAAAAAAGAAGATACTCCCTCTTGAATATGTTTTTAAATCTTTGAACTAATGAGTAGAATAATAACTTTATCTTAATCATCTTCCAAATATAACATATCCTGAAAAAAGCAACCTATCGATGGTGAAACATTGGATGTTCAGTTCTTTTAATTAAAAAAAAAAAATAGTTCTATCTTTTTTTTAAATGTTGGTGGTTATTCCTGGGAGCACAGTGACCAATCCATGCTGACATGAGGGCTTTCTTAGTACAGGTAAGTCTTTCTAACTCGTGTGTGTGTGCACGTGCGCGCGTGTACACACACACACACACACACACACACACACACACACATACACACACACACACGAGCGATTATGAAACTGAATGAGCCAAGATATTAGACCCCAACTCCAAGTTCAAATGTTTAATTTCCCTGCTTCATTATATCCAAGTCACAAAGCAGAGTCAGAATACAGTGTTACATGAGAACACTCTTTCTCTGAAAAGTCCAACGTTCTGTACTATAGCTCTCTCTTTTGAGAGTGAGAGGCTGAGTTGCCAACCATAAGCTATACAACATAACCCTTTGTTGTACTTTTTATTGACGTAGCTAAATGCATTAATTCAGGGGGGTGATAACTCCAACTTAAAAATAATCTCTATAGAGAAAATTTTGAGGACAAATTAGTTATATCTGCCTTTTACATCTCTTGTTAGATTCTTCAAATAAGTTTTTTCAAACTGTTTAGTAATGAGTTTTTCAGGCTTTTTCTGTCTGAGAAAAAAAATACCCTCTGTTTTCAAACATGTAAAAGTGGTAAATACATAATATATGGAACCAGATACTTAAAATGAATTTGAAACCAGAGTAAATTTTTGCAGGCATTTGACTGAAAGGTCTTGACTGTTCACTATGTTTGACATTCAAACAAGAAGTCAATATTTAAAGAGAAGAGAGGTCCTTCTTGTTTTTAAAATAACAATTTGGTGAGAAAATAAGTTATTAGGAGGAACTCCAGCTACCTGCAGTTGAAATCTGTGTACATTTCAAAATGTACATGTGAAAAATATAAATGTGCAAAGTTTTATTGATATGGGTAACTCTCAGAAGATAATTAACGCCAATGTGCTCATGATGTGGAAATATCTAGGTATGAGTAGAAAAAAAGGATTTTCCTCATTAGGAAAATAAACATTATCGTTTGTACATTCATCCATATGGTTTATATATAAATACATATTATGCATGTAGATATTCCCCCAATTTGAAAAAGAAAATTCTTATCCAGAATTCATAAAGAAGAGCGAGATCATTGTCTACTCTGTGATTTAATCTTCAAGCTCAAAAAATCATATTATTCCCAAGGTAGAGCTAAAAAAAACAGTATGAATAATTCAAAGAAGAAATATTTTTTCTCAACTCTTTGAGCTTCTAGAATATTCAAATGATTTGAGAAATGATGACCTAATCTCTAAGAAGTCTGTGCACTTTTAAAATCACACATTTTTTATAGTGTGGTTGCTACACCTGCAGGCAATCAGAATTTTTTGTTTCCTTTTTAGAAGTTCTTTCTTTCTTTAAACATGCAAGTTCACCAGGTGTTTGGGATGTTAGTTTGGTGGCAGAATTATAAAATCTTAATGATGCTTTTCCCTCATCACTTTGAACTAACTTCTTCATCTGTGCTGTAACAGACTTGTGGGTAGTGCATTTTTTAAGTTCACAGTAAACTCAAATATCTTCCATTTAGTTCAAACGCTTCTCTCTTTGAGCAAAAAAAGTAAAAAGAAATAATTGCCCTTCAGCCACATGCTTTTAATCTTCCTTTTGTTTAAAAACTGTAGTGCGTTTTTTGCTGTATTTTTCTCCTGTCGTGGAGTCTCCCTTATTTTCCTTTTTAGAGTTCAATAGGGACATGTTTTAAAAGTATTTTAGGAAGCAACCGATAAAAATGTGTTGAGAAAACTGTCAAGTTCGTAATCCAAATCGGAATGAACTTTAAAAAGTCCTAAAAAGGAAAGTAAGATCATCTATAAGGAATAGCCTTAAAAAAAAAAAAAAAAGAAAAGAAAAAAAACATTTTTTTTTGTATATCTATTAATCAACCAGCTGGAAATTTCAATTTAAAATAATGAGTGATATAAAAATAAAGAATATGATTTACATATATTTGATCCATTAATGGGACAGAAAGAGATGACACAAAAAGTGATGCAATGATACCTGAAAGTTAATCTGATTAAAATGTAAAAATATCTTTGGCCAAGTTAAAATTAAAATAGAATTTAATAAGTGCATGATACCAGTTGTTACATGCTAGGTTGTCTCTATTCAATGTGTAGTTTTAAAAATTTTTTATATTTGTCCTTTATAACTATATTTTAAATATATATCATTATGTAAAAAATATGTGCAAGTTAGCAGAAGATTTGGGTAAGACGGTGGTGTTAGTTTGTAGAAGAGAATTATGAAGAATAGATTTGTATGGTTTTGCAGGAAAGTAAAAAAATCTTTGTGAGGAATTATTGTTTTGAGGAACATGGAGCCAGATTATTTCAGCTGGTTTCACTGAGCATCTGTGAAGGTGTGGTACTCACTGCGGGTCTGAGGGGATCCGAGTAAAAGTCTCCATCCTGACTCTTAAGATTTTAATAAGTTTGGGAAACAAAATAATAGCTTTAAGAAACACCAAAGGTGGAGATAAATCTCTCAAACACAATATTCAGTGAGAGAAGTCAAATACAAAAGAATGACTTAAGTCACTGATTTAATTAACATAAAGTATAAATAGGCAAAATCAAGCTATCTTTTAGAAAATCAGCATAGTAGTTTTTCTTGAAGGAAAGTGGTTAAAGATGACACAAAGAAGGGCATTGGCAATATTGTTTCTTGATCTGGGTATTGAGTTTACAGCTACATGCAGTTTGGGATAATCTTTCTAGGTAAGCACTTAGAAGAGTTTTTTATTCTGTAAGTTATAGTACAAAAAATGTTATATGTATTAAGGAAATGACAAATAATTAGCTTGGGATTAAATATGGTTAAAGTTAGAATTATATCCTTGATTGAGGAAATGGGAAGTTTTTTCTTAAGAGTTAAGATATATGTAGGAAACTTAAATAATAATAATCACAGTAACTATGAAAATGGTAGTAATAATAATGACTACTATTGTAATAATTATTCACTGTAAGGGTTAACCCTTCCAATGACTCCCTGACGCAGGTACTGTATTTATCTTTATTTTAAAGATTTAAAAATTGAGGTACAGAGTGAAGTAATGTGCCTAGGTAGGATAGGGAGACTGCATTAAATTGAAAAAAAAAAAAAAGAAAGAAAGAAAAACTCATGTATATTTAATAATGACAGAAGCTGCACAGATACACAGGAGTAGATAAACACCTGGAGTGGCCCGGTGGCCACATTCGTATCTTGAACAGCAATGTTACTGGTCCAGAGGGGAACTGAGGGACTGCAAAATTGGTTTTGAGTTGGGCCACTGGTAGCTAGACTCTAAGACTTCATTGATGGATTGACTGAAGCTTGTGCTGGGGACACGGAAAGCTAGAAAGCCCTCAGGTAGAGAGGGCGAAGGCACATGCTTCATGTGGGAAGCTCTGAGGCTTCAGGGGACCGTCCACAGCTTCACATGAACTCATGTGACCCAAGGATGAGGGTGGATTATCTAGAGCCTCTGATACACTCCCTTCTAACAAACCCCACTCCTAAGAGATCTCAGTTCTGCAGCTTCCAATATTTCAAGGCTGCGAAATAAAGTGAAATTTTATGCACTAAAAATCACAAACATGAGCTCTTAGGCCACGGTTGGCTTTGGAAAGACAAAATTATGGGATAGTCCACAAAATTGCTGGTTTGAAAAGCCCAACAACTTGCAAGTAACTCAGCGGGACTTGTTTCCCTCAAATCCTGCTCATGCCCCACCCCCTTCCAAAACCGATCCCCCCCAAATCGCTCAGGTTCCAACCTTAGCCTTATCTTCAGGAAAAACAACAACAAAATGCAAAATGCAACAAAACTTTGTAAAGTCTACTTTATCAGACGTCATCTGGAACTCTTTTCAGCAGCACCTTCTCTCCCCAGGCAGCAGTATAAATAACTCGGCAGTTTGTTCGACCTGCGCTTTCCTGGCATTGGCACGGGAGGACATGGGACCATTCTCTTCTCTCTCTCTCTCTCTGTCTCTCTCTCTCTCTCTGTCTCTCTCTGTCTCTCTGTCTCTCTGTCTCTCTCTCTCTCTCTCTCTCTCTCTCTCTCTCTCTCTCTCTCTCTCTCTGCTTACATTTGCATATTTCATAGATAGCTAACACTTTTTAATGCTGGTATTTTTAAACCATGAATTGTCTCTTTATGCTCTTTATTTGCCAGATGGACTTCTTAATATTTTCTTACTCCTTTGTACAAATTCTTCATCTCAAAGAACGTTACCCTGTTTCTAATGTGTGGCTCAAACATTAGTTTATTATTTACTTTTCAATTTTTTCTCATCACATATGGGAAATTATTTGATTTTGTTCCATCAGTATTTTCCTTTATGGCTTTGTTATTTTTCAATTTTTTTCCCTAAAGTTAAAGAAATTTTCTTAGTATTGATACATATAAATATAGTTTACTATAGATCTTATGATTTTATCACAGTTTTTTATCAAAGTTAGTTTGATTTAGAAAAATTGTGTATAATACTTAACTGTATTCTCATGTCAAACAGTATACAAGTATAATTAGTTAAATGTTTAATTTGACTATTTCTCTAATTTTTAACGTTTCTCAAGCACTGCTGTTTCTGGATTCAACCACAATGAAAAGTTTGATATTTATTCTTTTCTAACATGTTCTCTGAGATAAAATCCATAGAGTGATGTTTTCAAAGTTTGTTTTATTTGGCATAAATGAACATGTTCTTATATATTGTTCTTTGCCTGCTTTCTTACTTACCAATATACTTTGGAGTCATTCCAGGTCATTGCATAGAATCACTCTTGTCCTGTGATTATATGGCTGTATTATAATTTATTTAAGCACATAGTAATGATGAAGATAGAGTTTCCTTAAAATTATTTTCACATGTACCAAGAATTAAAATTTTGCTAGAAATAGAATTGTTAGGTCAATGTATTTGATTGCATAAAATTTACTAGATACTTCTAAATTGTTCACTAAAAGGACTATTCTAGTTTATAATATTATTAACAAAGTAGTAGCATATTTATATCCTAAAATTGATATTTTAATATCTGAGTGAAAAAAATTTGCATTTTAGTGTTATTTTATTTAAATTTCCCTGAATATAATTGTGTTATGTCATATTTTTATAAATGCATTGATCTATGTCATATTTCATTCTGGGAGTAGGCTGTTTTAAATTTTTTATTGATTTATTGAAGACTTTCCAATATTGAATATGAGTACTTACAATAGAGAATTATTTATGCAGCCACATCTTTTATCTTTTCTATAATTTCTGGGTTTAGTGTTTACTTAGAAAGCGTTCTCCACCCTAAAGTTATTTTTTCTAAGTTATATTTCTTTGCACAAATATGTTTGTTTATACACTTTTAACATTTATATACATTTATGTGTATTAAACCATACAACAGTTCCAAATGAATTGGAATACAGTTTTCAATCCACCCAGAATTCTCTCTATGGCTTGAATAACTAGAACAATTATTAAATAACATGGTTTTCCTTCTGGTTTGTAATCTCGCCTTTACCACTAAGTAAATTTTTGGATATAGATAAATCAATCCAGAGAATTCTATTTTGGGTTCCCTTGTTTGCTTATTACAATTACTTGCTCTTTTAATTCCTGTTATTTCACACTAATCTTTGATCCTTGGAAAAAAGTATCTCCTTTACTGTTTACTTTTCTACAAAACTATTTAGGACATCTATCTTTACTTTCTCGTTCAAATGTAATTATCTTCATGCAAATTTCTATTGTGATACTATTCAGAAATATACTAAAATATAGATTTATTTGGGTAAATTAGCATCTTTAAAATTTTTATTCAGGGTTTTAGCATGTCCCTCCATCTCTAATGCTATTTTTATTTGAACTTATATAAAATAATAAATCAGATTTATTCTATTAGCAGTATATATACATAATCTATTTCAACTTATTATATAGAAAATAGCATTCTTAATATAAAAACATAATGAAAAATGTACTGTAGATAGCTTTGAAATAGGAAGTGGTTATCCATCTATTAAAATAGCTTTTTTTTAAAGTCACTATTTCATTTGCCAATTTTAAGGTAGAATTCAAGCTTGATCAAATCTTTTAAAGTGACATTATTTAATCTGTGTGGAAAAGTAGCATGTTTTTGAAAGAGAGCATTTAAGAACATACTTTACTCCATTAGCATTATTTTTAGTACTGTAAACAAGCATAATTATATTGATAATTCTACCCAGGGAAAAAAATCAATAGTCTCCCTTACCCAGAAATGTATTACAGAGGTCAGCACTGTATGAAGATACTAAATAGCGATTAAAGAAATATGGGAAATTGGCAGGAGAATTTACTGAATTCTTCTGAAGTGGAAATCAGGTTTTTACAGATATCGTAAGCTGTCCCATAATTTCTTTAGCTTCAGAGTCCCTAGACTTTTTAAAACTCTCATTCTCATCTTCCCATCAGAGATAAAACAGATACTATATTGGTACCTACATCTTGAAAAGCAACATCTTTGTCTTCTGATATTTATAATCTGGTGCAAATACAGCTGTGAAAGCAGAACATATGACAATTAAGTGGTATTCTGTTTTCATATTTATCTGATCCCTGACTTGGGAACATGTTTATTATGCTTATCTGAGAAATGTACTTCATCTCTGTCATCTCTCACATCTAGCTGTGCTTCCTATCTCCAAATCAATAAACCTTAAAAGTACCTTGTAATAGTTACAGTATGTTTCTCCAGGGAGAAATTGTTGTGTTAGGGTTCTGATGGGTTTTGACACTATACCAATTTCATTTGACAACAAATTGAAAGTTTAGCAGTGCACTGAGCCATGCTGGTAATTTAATACTACCCTTGGAATATTGTCTTTCAATCTCAGACAGGAAGCCATTATTTGTGAAAACTGGCCTAAATTCATTCTCATATCATCAGTTTGGTTCCTTCATGAGAGAGAGATTAAGAAGGAATGTCTTACTATAAACATGCTAGGGTCTTATTATGGCTGATGTGATCATGCTTTTGAGACTGAATTTCTAAGACAGCAAAGTGGATAATCATTCTTCACTAACACCATCGACCATCTCCCACAACTGCTTCAATTTTCTGGAATTAAAAATAGCCAGACAACATTGCCTCAGACCTCAGCTATTCCCCACTATCTATAGGGCTATAAGTAGGTCATTTTAATGACCTACGATCAGCTCCTTCAACTGTAAGAGGAAACAGTGAAAAAATGATTTTTGTCATATTTAAACTGCTATACAAATGCCATTGCCTTAATTTTGTTGCCCCATCTGTAAGAACTCTGTACTGCAGCATCTCAAAATGGCAACTTGCTAGAATCTTTCCCAACCTTTCAAGTTTCCATTTCTGACGGACATTTCTGTATCAGGAAATCCAATTTGGTATACCTGTAACAAGAGAAGTTTGAAGTCAATACAGTGCATCGCTAAGACCTTTTCATCAAAGGAGCTGATGAAAAATTTGTAACACCTTATGGTAAATGTGTCATAATAATAACGGAAATGAAAATAACTATGATGGGAATCCAAGGATGCCGGGAACCCTTCCCGATTGGTCGATACTCTAGGGAGTATGAAAACGCCAATGGGTAGACAGCCTAAGGGGATTCCTTTCTTAAGGACTTTCACGTAGGTCTCAGAGCTCTGCTGAAGAGGCAAGAATGCAGTGAACTCAGGGTGCTTTACACTGCACGAGCCATTCATGAGACTCAGTAATGAGGACTGATCTGTCTGATAAAAACGTAAGGTGTCATAAAAATATTTAAAAGTATCATTGTAGATATTCACTTTATACTAGAGATGCTTTGGGGGAGTAATAGTTTGGATAGAACTCCTACTAATTTTATATATGTCAGGAGAATAACCATAAAATAATTTACGAGAAATCTACATCAGGTACCCCTCTGAGATATTTATATCTTTTTCAGTTTACTAATCTAAGAACAATATGGTGATAAAACAAGCAGCAAACATACAAACAAATGCCACTCTCAGTATGCTTGGAAGATTATTGTCCTCATCTTTGTATAACTATGTTTTGGTTAATTAAGGGAATGATTAAAAAGTTTGAACATCTTTGGTCGCTGTTAGGAATAAATTTTTTAAAAATGTAGAATCCAAAATATATGGAAAAGGACTTGAAATAGTTACTTCAATAGGTTCAAATTCAATAGAGGAAATGAAAGATCAAATGAATTTTCTTAGTTATTTCATCAGATAAGAAGTTATAAATATTTGCATTCTTAAACTTATGAGAAGAAATGTTGGGTATGGGAACAGTTGCTTAGTGGGAAAAATTGTGCAACTCTCAATAAACATATTTAGAAGATGAAATAAAGAATAGGAAACTATTTAAAATAAGCAAGAAGAGAACTTGAACTACCTTAAGGTTAGAGGCCTCATTTAGAAAATGGTAAATTTCTATATATAGTCAGGCAGAAAATCGTTGCTCGTTTGAAGAAAGTCAAGCCACCGAGCTGTCACTTTGATGAGACCAGAGTGGAAAGCAGACTTGAGAAATTCTTCTTAAAAGGAAAATCACAGTCAAAAAGTACACACACACACACACACACACACACACACACATACACATACACATACATATACATTATTAAGTGGTCAGGGAGTTTAAAATATCTATTATTCTGATTCTACTGGGGAAAATAGAGGAAATCAGCTTTCCAAGGAAGAAGGAAAAAGCACTTAGAACTAGAGAGCCATGAGTTTTTCTAAATATCCAGGCCTTAGTTCTCATGGTACCTGAAAACTTTACTGGCTTGTGTAATGTATAATGCAAAACAGATAAACCACCACCAAAGAATTTTGTACGATCAGTATGCAAGACAATCACTATAATATATAGAATTCTATAATGATGCTTAATGTTTCAAAATGGAATGCCAAAAAATAAATGGATTTGTTAGAATTGAGAAGACGAGAAATGATGTCTGAGAAGTTCCCTGGGTGGATTCATGGTGTACATCTTTCGTGAGCTGAAATATATTCCTTCAAAATTCACATGTGGAAATCCTGACCCCAGTACCTCAGAATGGGACTGCATTAGGAGACAAGGACGCCAAAGAGGCAATTAAGTTAAAACGAGGTCACCAGAGTTACAAATAGTATTGTATTTTTATTTCTTTATAGCATTATGATATATTTTTAATTTCAAAGAAGTATATAGGATTAGTATTTACAGGACTGGGAACTCAGATGTAGATATATATTTTATAATTAATTTACTCTAAATCAAAAGACCTGCAGTTACTATAAATCAAAGATACTAGGCAAATATCTTAATAAAATTTCCATTTATTTTTTGATTAACAAATATTAAGAATCAACTCAAATTGTGAATTTCCATTTTAGCTATTTCTTCTGACAGTTATTGGAACATATTACATTCTTTTAAAAAATTTCTTTGTATAATTATTTCTGATTTCTTCAGATATTAAAGAATTATGGGTGATTTTGTGCCTGTAGAAAAATACATACTAGTAGAAAAAACACTATGACCTCTCAGTAGCTCTTTAAACCTCTCTGAGTCTCGGTAGTGATCTGTGAAATGGAAATAACTATACCCACCGGCTAAGTTCACAAGGTTTTGTAAAAGGCAAGTAAATTGATGTGTGTATAAAGAGTTCACATAAAAGCACCATTTCAGTACAGGTAAGGTTATTGCTAATGAGGCTGCCATGATTTTTATAAATAGCTGAGTAGTATCAAGGTTTTCTTGGGAATAATCTAAACCAAAATCTATTCAGCTCAATCTCATTATTACCAGAACAGAGGATATATAATATGTGAACCAAGGAAATCTTGACTATTCCTTCATAGGTAGGTAACTCAGCAGTGAAAATTAACAGGAAAAAAATTAGGAAAATCAAATCTGAGGAAATGCTGGGAGCAAAGGGAGAATGAAAGGGAGAATGCAAAGGTGAAACCAGAAGCAAGTGCTTCAAACGAAAGCATGTCTTTTGCCAGAATTGTTCCCAGTGTAAGTTTATAATAACCCTGAAAATGACCAAATTGTGCAAACCGAATCAGACAATTGAAGCAGGTGTCTGGCATTAGGAGAGATGAAAATAGTTTCTCTTTTCTCTGCTTTCAAGATGAGAAAGACGTAATAGGAATACATATGATTCCAAAGAGAGCACCACGCCAGCTCTGTATAGCAGATGGAAGTGTGCAAGGCATCCGAAATGATTGAGAATGAAAAATAGTGGAAATGTGGATGCATGGTACACAATAAAATAAAATAACTCTTAGTTGTCCTCTTGAATGTCCATTACGTTTCACAGATGTTGAGAACAGAAAGAGACTATGTTTGCATTGCTAATGACCAATAAAATAAAATGTGTGGTAAATTAAGATTTATATGAGTACTTTAGGGCTGGATAAACTTTAAACTGATATGAAGAATAACATTGCACATAATATTTTCTCCATCAGATAATGGAGGTGAGAATCTGGAGACATTGTCTCACATGATAGAAAAATTATGAGTCAACTTATGTTCAGATCTGAAAGTTCACTGTTTTCAAAAACTGCCTGAGTTTTAAAGGGTTTCTAAAAATTAAACACATCAATGCAATATATCACTATCTCTTAATAGATTTGAAATAAAAGACATTGAAAGAATTATTTAAACTCATCGTTGATGTCAGTATAGCCAAAACCAAACATTAATACTAAGCACAAAATCGAAGAAATAAAATTATATGATATCTTCCTAGGATATTAATTTCATTCTTGTAACAAAGACAAAACAAATACTTATTTTTACCAAGGACTCTAAGTAGGAGCTCTGACTAGAGGCTGGTCTCTTCTCCTTTTGAGCAGCTATTGAAGTCCACACCCCAACAACTTTCCTTCTGGGGCTCTCACACTGGGGACCACAGTGCAGCTGCCCTAACTGGCCCAGGCCAGGTACCAGAAGACTAGAGAGAGCCTCTATTCCCCAGACCCTGCAAAATTATTCAAGTTAGCCAATCTATCGGGAGCCCCCAAAACCTAGCTAAACGCAACCTACATAGAAGCTTCTCCCAGAAGCTGTTATCAGTCCTTGGGTGCAAACACCTACGTGGCCTTGTGTGACAGCCTTCTGTTGTTCAGAAATGTATAACAAAGAATTCTCCCTTTCACGTATCTGAGTGTCACTGTGCTGTGTCCTTTATCAAAACAATCTTGAAATCATATAAAACAGATAGTGGATAGGTGACGAGAGATGCACACTGTCTTTAAGCTTCTCTTGGTCTACCTGACAACCAAATAATGAGGGATCTGATGACAATGAATAGCTACCATTTCTTAAATGCTACTATATGCGAAGAAGTTCACATGTATTATCTTTACCTCTTGAACTTGAAATTTTGACACCGTTACGTTCCATTTCATAGACCAGTTGAGAGTCCATTGTAATTTTTCAGAGGAGGGAGAGAGAGAAAGAGTGAAAGGGAGTTAAATATCAATAAAGACATTTGGAAATTAACTGGAGAGATTTTTGAGAAGACTATAATGATCAAGGAGACATTTCTGTGTAATTGCTAAAACTGGTTTTATTTTCCTCCTGGACACAGGTAGCCTCCATCTTCCAACTGCCAAGCAGTTAGTTATAGTCATGCACAGAGATCTAGTTAATAAGATTACGGCAGAAAAGATGTATGTTCTTCTAGGCATGGTCCGTAAAAGCCTCTGAAGAGTAAACCTCTATGATTTCTAGTCCTGTTGACTTTCTGGATGCTGATGACCCCTACAGTGAACTTGGAAGCCAAAAGTTAAAGATGGAGAAAAAGCAGACAAAAAAAAACACAACTAGATTTCTGTGTCAATATTGCTGGAGGCCTACTAACCAGGAATACCTATTTCTGACTGATGAGAATAAGAAGTAAAGGATTTATCAGTTATGTTCAACTAACTCATATAATGACGTCCTTACTAAGATAAATGATCTCCAGTAGTTTAGCTTTTTGATCAGGGATTGTAGTTGGATGTTCCATCAAAATGAGAAATACTGAAAGAAAGAGATGTGTGATATATTTGTGGAGATCAAACTGGTTCAGTATAGCTGAGTAGAGGCCTTGTAAGGCAATTGGATGTATACTGATAGGAAAAAAGTAAGACACCTCTGCAAAAGAGATTTTGATTTGAACATCAGTAACCCTAAATCCACAGCTCAGCAAAAGATATGTAGACTATAAAATGACCTAAAGAGAACAATATGAGATAAAAAGCCAAGATAAAGATCTGAGGTACCACCAAGAGCAATGGTGACAAAGTACTCAGTTAATTGAACTTTAAAAATAGTCTCTACCCTGATTATATTCAAATAACAATAAAACAAACAGAAAAATAGTACAAACCAAAAAGTGTAGGGAATGAAGTTAAATGGAGTAGAATTAAATCATTTGGATTTCTATTATAATAAAATAATTCACTTCATGATATAAGAGATAATCACCTTTAGGAAAAGTAACAATGAACATTGAAACATTAGAATTTTCAATATCGATCGTGGGAGATCCTATCCTGATCGGAGGTTAGTAGGTCAGAAAATATGCATACTTCTTGTAACTGATTCATCTTTGTGAAACAAAGCCTGGTGGTATATTGTCATCCTGTTCATACAGCTGTTTATGTAACCCAAGTGGAAACCATTCTTTTACATGTGTTGTCTTGGGTTGATACTCAGAGCAAATATGTTTTTAATTACATAGAACAGTTTCAAACAAAGTCACTCTGGTAGGAATTTCATGGCAAATTCATCAGAGGGTCTTAACTCTATTTTTAAAATTACTATGATTTTGTAAAAATAACAATATGTCATGCTTCATAACAATAATTAAAACAGAAAGTGACTTCAGGAAAATAATGAATAACAAATGTAATTCTTAAATGTTAAAAAATCAGCAATAGGTTAAAATTGACTAACAATCCCATTTCTAAAACATTTATAGAGAGAATTTATCTTAATGCCCCAATTAACAAATGGGAATCTTTGTGATTTAGTACATATATAGTGTAGCATCCTTTCATCTATGCTATTAACAATAAAGATTCATATTCTCTTAATTGTATTACTAGAGAACATATGTACCTACACAGTGCCTGAAACCTAGTGAGAGGTCATCAAATATCTGCTAAGAATAAAAAGTCTATTGTGTCTTTGTACCCTAAAAATCCAGTTATTTATCTTAACCTTGAACTGCTTCTTCTCCCTGTCGATCTCTAGAATTTTCTATAATCTTTAGCAGACATTACTGCTTCCTTAAATGCTAAAGCAGAAAATATCTAAGGAACATCTCCTAGCTTACTTTGATTTCAGAATGTACTTTATTAGCCACAGACAATTTAACCCAGGGCATCTCTTCTGGCAGGAATTTTTAAAAATGATACAGTGTCATACAGTTTTAACAATAAAATTGGCAGCATAAAAATTGAAACTCTTCAGAAGGAAAAAGCAAAGATATTTAAAAAGACAAATATGATCTTTTTCAGAAAGTTGCACTTTAAACTGGAGAAGGAAACTTAAATATCACTTTTTTTGTATTACTTCACTAGTAAAAATATATATGTGTATTAAATATCTGTTTTATAAAATATACATGTACATATATATATATACATATATATATATATATATATATATATATATATATATATATATATATATATATATGTTTGTATGTGTGTATGCAAACATATATATGTATGTATATGGCTCAAAATATAATTGGAAAGTGCCAGAAATGGCAAGCCATAAAAATTTGCAACATTTTATTTTCAAATACCTGGGGAAGGCATGAGCTTTGGCAAGCAATTGGCAATCCTTTACTGTTTTTATTCTGTTGTCTTAACAAGACGTAGTGGAGGTGAAACAAGGAGGCTGGCACAATACATATCCCTCGACAATAACGTACATTCCTGTCTCAAATATCGTGTAATCAACATTTGAAATGGCAGAATACACATCTGGGCCTCACTGTTAGGCATTTTTCCGAGCATACATTTTTCTCCTAGTGCTTGATTTATTTACAACATTTAAGAATAAATGGCTGTTTGCAGTAATATTTAAATAGCAACAAGTTAGTTTATATCTGAAATGTAAAGAGAAAGAATATATTTCTCAAATCGAAGTATTTTTATCCCCCCGTTCTATCCAGTGTCTCTGCACATATTCTGCTGACAGTACCAGTCCTTAGAGTGATGGGATGTTCCCAACAGCTGACATTTTAGGTGACTTAACTTGATTTTCTACAGTTGGCTCCAATAAGGTTTATAACTTTGAATATGTTTACAAGGTCCATGAATCCACAAAATCTCCTAAATTTTATTTTTGTAGACCACTTCAACATTTTAATCGGACATTTTCCACTTTTTTTTTTCTGTACAAGTTACCCTATTTTCATAGTAAAGCCTTATTTTGGAGAGAGATCTTAAAAAAAAAAAACTTCATAGAAAAAAAAGTCAATCAGATCATAGTGAACTAAACTTTGCTGCCTGATCTTCAAACAGAAATTGATTGAAAACATCACAGACATTGACAGTTAAAAAAAAAAAAAAAACTACTTGAGACCTCCGTAAAGAGAAACATATGAGTGAAATCATTTCTTGTTCAAAGAATTTCATTTCCTAGACATGAAAGTCTCTCTAATTTTCTCCAAATGAATGCCAGTTCTAGAATATTTTATGAGCACCTTCATTGCCGTTAGATCCTGCAATGAAATGACCTAATACGGTATCCCTCGAAACATTTGCTGGACTCTCCAGGAAGCCGTGTCAGCACGAAGCTGGAAGTACTCCAAGACTGTTGTTTGTGAACTCTTTGGGGAGATTTATTTAAGAGAATTTCTTCATCTGAATAAGTAAATCATATCATTTTTAATGATAATTCGAAATAGCATTCTTTCATAGCAATGTTTTTCCTTCTTGAACCCATGTTACTCTGATGATAGATTGGGTTCTAGCAACTTCTCAGAACACTCCTCAGAGAGTAAGCCTCGGCTCTTTGCCATTGCTACAGACACATTCATCTTGTGTCCACTTAATTAATGAGTCTTTATCCAGAGATCCCAATGTGATAAAAGGTGTTAAATGAGTGTGGACCACCCTGTGTGATATAATGTCTACCACAATCACCGTGGGGCACGGCGTGCAAGTAAAACAGGGAAAAAAATGTTTCACCAAAGAAGCTGTCATCCTAAATTAATATAACGTAAAATGGCAGAGCACAGATGTTACAGCATTTGGGGTTTTTTTAAAATAATTAAGTCAACGAACATGACACTAGGTCCTGGTGTTCATGTTGTGACAGTGACTTCAACTTGACAGGGAAACATGGCTTGGAGAGCATGTTCAGAATAAAAGATTTCTATCACTCTTCTTTTTGTACCTAAGAAGAACCATTCAAGACTTGGTTATTGATCCATTTACTCCTGTTACCGGAGACAGGTAGCTTCACTTACACCACAAAACTGGCATAGGGATTTTTGCTCCCTTTCGTACCCTGTTCCCACTCCCCTCACTTTTGATGGCTCAAAAAACCATGACCAAAAGAATGAAAAGAGAGTGCATTTCCACAAGAAGAAAAAAGACAGAATCTGTACAATAGGATTAATCCTCACTAGGTTCGTTAGGTCTAGATTGAAAGCTGCACTTCAGTGGCAGGGATTAATTTCTGTCTGCTGAATTCCAATTTCTACAAAGTTCATCCCTGTAAGCTTGACTTGGGACCATCATAAAAGTCTTCAGCCCTCTATCTATCTCTAGAATGGTCGACCTGCTGTCCCGTATAAACAGCTGTATGTTTGATCTTGGAGTTCCTGGTTTCTCCTTCCTTGTCCTTGGATTCTACTAAAAATCCAATTTCCCAATGACACTTTTCCTTTAGCTACCTTATTTTGAACTTAGTGACCTTCACACCTTTCCAAGATACAACCAACAAAAAGGTGAGAGGTATGCTCCCGCAGCCAATGAAGATACACTTCTCAAATCTTCAACCGTGAAGAGCATGACTAACTCAGGACCCCAGCTGCTGTAGTCTGAATCCACCACCACCAAGTTTATGCCAAGGCCACACTTCTTATGGGCTGAGCCCAGGCAGTGACAGAGCCTGGCAAGTACAACGAGGCAGGCCCGCATCTAAGAGTTAGACCAGGGAAGGCAGTATGCTTCTATGAACGCAGAGGGCAGCAGGCAGCCTCTGAGCTTTGAAAATTCCACAGAACACCAATAAAAGGTCAGAATTAAATAGTGTGTGTCTCTGAAAGTTCTCTTAGGCAACTTAGGCAAATGAAATAGTTATTTTTATTCAAATAGCATGAGAAATTTTTCAAGCGTTTTGCCTAATTCCAGTTTAGAGTTATTTACATTTGTATATTTAGCACCTAATACCTTTATAAGACCAATGCTCAATAAATGTTTCTTTTTCAAGAATTAATGTTTATTTAATTAATTGACATCAAACTTTTATGACCCAGATCAAATTTTATATAGAAAAATCAGGTAGTCAGGGTTTCATTTTAAAAATAAATGCATGTTAAAAAATAAATAATTCGTAGAAGAAATTGTAATATCAAGCAAGCATCTAAAGTTTCCCAGTTTTCATTATCATATGAGAAATATAAATAAATATATAAAAATATATTTATATATCAATTATAAAATGCAATACAATAGAACCAGTCAAAAAATTTTTTAAATCCATGTACTGATGAAGACAACATCATATGTTGCACATAAGTCCATGAATGTTTTAATTTTAAAAAATGAGTACATGTGTGTGCATGCGTGCATGCACGTGTGTGTGTTCAGCTATGGTTTTAAAAAGATTTGGAAAACCATCATAGCATTACAGCATTTAGTTTTAAAATAATAATATGCATACTTGTGTGCTAATAAAAAAGTAAAAATATGAATCATATTATTAACAGTATTTTCCTTAGGCATAGAAGATTGGGAATTTTACTTTGTATTTTATAAAATTCTGTGTGGTTGGACTGTTTTAGGAATGAGCATGAATCGCTTTCATAATCAGGAAAGTAAAACCATGATTTCTAAATTCATTATAATTATATGATATTATGCTTTTGTAATTATAATAAAATTCTTATATACATTTATACTTTTATAATTAAATGTTTATGATTATACTTATTATATCAGTACACTTACGTTTATAGTTTTGGTTCCATTCTGTGAATTAATTCCTTATTTCTATTTTAATAATGTTTGTTTCTGTCTTTGAGTAGAAAATGCACTTAGATAATAACACTCATATAAAATGGTGACACACAATGCAATCATGTCATGCTTGGCTGATACATACATACATATCTTTAATATACAGTGTGTGTGTGTGTGTGTGTGTGTGTGCATATGCACATGTGTATATATATATATACAATTCAAATAATTTCAACTATTTGGTTTTAGAACAAATAGGCAGTTTCTCATAGACACAAAAATATTCTAAAAATTGTTGCTGCATGCTTTTGTGCTCTTCATAAGAAATGCCTTGCCATGATGACATAAAAATTTACTACAACTCGATGAGTTCAGCAGCCTATGAGTACAGATTTAGAGTCAAGGGATCTATTAAAATATCCATTCCTTAGGGTCAGTTTTCAATCTTTGCTTCCCTTTTAACGATAAAGACAATTTCATTGCCACCTATGTTTCCAGTTTACAACAGATACCACAGAAGACCTCAAGGGCTCTGTTGATAATCATTCAATCTGAAGGCAGAGATAAACGATCCATTGTATTTTTCTGAGGCATTCTCACACAGGCACTGACGGGCCGTGGGAGTTACTGAGCTATTAGATCATTTCACAGAGAAAGTACCACACTCTTTCACACGTCTCCTTTTTTCCCTCTACAGAAATGATGATTCATATATAACTGAAAGAATGTCATTTCAATTCTATGGCTAGAATTTGAAAATCTCAGACAGCTTGTGTGTTTTCATTAGGCTATAATTCTCTTTTTTTAATTTCTGGGGTTGGGGGAGGAATGAGTATTTTGGCTTTCCCTTTCATGACTGTTCTCGAAGAGAACAGCTCTCTACTTCCCATGCCAGATGGAGAAGTAGCAGCATGCTGAAGTTACTGGCAAAGAGAGAAGAGTGTTGTAAATCATTCTAAAGTGGAGACACATCAAGAGAAATCCTCAGAGAATTAGACAAGAGCATGTTGTAGAGAAAACAGGACTCAGATATTTGTAAATTGTGTTGATTCAGTAGATTAAAAGAAAGGCAGATCGTCAAAGACAAAAATATATGTGAGAATATATATATGTCTAGTTAATAGTATGAGGAACTATACAAACTGTGTGTGTCCTTTTAATAATTATGAATCCTAGACAAAAAATATATACATTTACAAATCTTGTGTTGAAACTTGATTCACAATTGCCATGTTCCTTAGCAATGCAAAAAACGGTAAATTTTTCTTCACCAAGAATAACAATTTATTGATGGCGTTGCAAGAGAAATATCTTGCAATGCATACTGTGATGGAAAAAAAAAAAAAACATTTGCCTTACTTTATTTTCAAACTGACCTTTTAAAAAAAGAATAATATAAATTATTGTCACTGGTCAATAAGATATTTCCAAACAATTGGCTATAGCATATATTATGAGAGATGATAATATACACTGTATCTAGTATTAGTTAATTTAGCTATAAGTAACCTGAGAAAATAATGAGCATTAAAACAGAAAAAAAGAAAGTGGTTGGGTAATCGGGAAAATTCTCATTTTCAGAATGAGCTATCTGAAGTTCAGAAAATGCAAAGCAATATGCCCTACTTCACATAGCTAATAAATACTATGCCTGGGACTTAAGTCTGTAACTATTTGATTCTAGTGCCGATTTGTTTTATAATCATGGTGTTTTGCCTTCCCCATGGAATGGTTAAAATTTATTATTTTTTTTGAAATGGTGCAGAAGTGCTTTCTGTACTATACACGAGAGAAATTACCTTGTCACTTTTGTCCTTTCCTACTTTTGGACATTCTTAAACTAGTTCTTCTAATGTTCCTTTAAAATATTTACTTATTTTTATTTTACTTCATACCAAAATGGATTTAAATCAACTTAAAAAATGACAAAAATTAAAATGACAAGTTCTGACTTAAGTGAATTTTACTTTTATTTATTTGTAAGGTTACTCTGGGTTATAAAGAAGTTAGAAGTGTGTTTACAGACTAATGTATTCAATGACTTCTGGACTCACTATGAATTAAATAAAGAATTTAACAAATATGAATTAATTACCCTGATACACTGATCATAATTAAATGTTGCTGGAAAAGAAATTGTTTCCAGTCTATATAAGAGATGTTGAATTTTCTACTAATTATGCTCACATTCTTTATTTATTTTATAGAATTCTACTCTTCCTCATAGTAATTTCTTTGTGTTCTTGTATACAATTTATTTTTCTCTGTTAATTTTCTTGTTCATTACAAGCATATTTTTCTTCATATCATGAGCACAGTTATAATAGTTGCCTTAAAGTCTTTCTCTATGAATTCAAAATCTTGTATCTTCACACAGATTTCATTTGAAACTCAAATTTTATATTGCCTTCTAGACATCGTGAATATTATGTTGCAAAAATTCTGGATTCTATTACATTCCTCTGAAAAGCATTGGTTTTTGTTGTTCTTTTAGCGATCAATTAACTCGATGGGAATCGAATTGCAAACTTTCTCTTGGATGGCAGCTCAAATCTCAGTTCAGCTCTTTTTAACGTCTACCCCAGAAATGCATACGTATTTCAGTTGTCAGCCGGAGATATCAGCTGAATTTAAAGCCCCCTTTCTGTGACTCCATCTTTTCTGGGATTTTTCCCTCATTTTCCACAGTTGTGATTGCCTGGGACCAGAAAGATTGTGGACTTTTTAGGATTTAGCCAACCCATGTGGCATAGACTGGAAAGTCTCAGATTAAGAACTTCAAAATTAAGAATTTTTCTTTATGCCTTTCCTTCATCTAGGGTTCATTTCCCTCTTTAATTTCCTTGCTTTTTGTTATCTTCCAGTGCCTTTAATGTTTTCACTTGGGTTTGTTTTGGTTTTTGTTTGTTTATTTGTTTGTTTATCTAGGGACAAATTTCTATAATTTTAATGTTTCATTATCTGTTTCAGTTCGATGGTATATTAACATAATTCTCAGGTTACGAGTAACAGAAATATGATTTAAACAAAACAGAGGTAAATACCTTATAGTACTGAAATATTAGTGTTAATTTTCAGAATAGCCACATTAAGATACTCAAACCATATCACCAGGAATTTGTTTTTCTTACATTTGTTATATCTTGGCTCTGATTCTGCTCCAAAGGCTTTGTTCTGAAGGACTCTCTGGCAAAAGTTACGGAACAAACTTCTGTGTTTGGGGCTGGCTGACCCATTTCTAAACTAATCCCTATGACTGGGATCGACCAAAGGTATCATGCGTTTGACCTATGGAACTGGCTGTGCCTTCAGTCCCATCTATGCCACATAGCCTGAGAATAGAGGGAGTGGTCCCCTAAGGAAAAAACAGGTGATGATACTCAACGAAAGAGAGTGGTAGATAGATCAAATAACAGAATTCTCTCTATTGGCCCAGAAGGAAAAGAACATGTCAAGCTGAGAGAAGAGAAGTAACCATTAACAGATGGCGACAGCAGTAGGCTCTCATTCCCTGTCAGCTTTCTCCTTAGTCCTCTTAGGATCCATGGGCCACGCCTCTTCTTGGGCACATTTCCATCCTTTGACTCTTCTCATTTGAGCTATGATTCCCCCTTTCCTTCCCCGACAGAAACGAGGACTGAGTTCACATTTCTTTTACCGAGACGATCAGACTGTCATTCCTACACTGCACCACAGAGCTAGGGACATGTATCCAGCGAAAATGCCTCCCCTCCTGAAAGACCGAATAGGCACCTTTACTGACAAGTATAACCACAGTATGCTAATAAAACAGTTTCCATGTGAAATAATTCAATACATACAATATTTTTTAAAGAAGAATGGTTTTAAATTTTTTTTGTTCTTTAAACGATTCATACAGATATGTAAAGAACATGTAAAATTTGACTAGCATGAGATTAAAGTAAATTTACATTTATTGTAATGTGTGCATTATAATGGCTGTTAGCCCCCAGCCAGCAAGAGGGAATCGATTATTTCATTCAGGTTAATCCTAGGTATTGGACATTGATAAGGTATCATTGCAATATTAGGGAACTCCATCCAGTGAATTTTTTCTACTGATTTTTTCAAGTGTTTTTTGTTCGTTTTTTTTTTTCATTTTTTCTTTTTTCTTTTTTTTTTTTTTTGCTTTTACTTGGAGAGAGCCACTTCACCTCTCTAGCTTGACCTCCAGTAGCCTGTTCAGACCCCCAGTCTTCGAATTCCCCTCTCTTACCTATGTCATGGCCCATTATCTTCGAAGGCCCATTGAAGCAAGCAGAAATGCTGGTTCTAATTTTCCTGCTGTAAGAGGATGTCTATTAGAAGATTCCCTTGGATTTTCTATTAAAGGAACTAGGTATATATGTTTCTACTTCTGAATGCTTCCTCTGTAAATAGAGGCAAAATCTCAAATCAAGAATTGGGACACACGACCTGTTATCTCATTCACATGATTTCTCGTAGACATGCGCTCCATTCTCGCTAGAAACAAGATCATCACATGTAGGAACCATGGGTGCTGTACTCCATCATAGAAATTGGTCTTTGCCATGTTTTGAAATCATTGAGAAGAAAGGAGCTTGAATTGATTAAAAGAGACATAGAAGGCCAACTATAAATACATTTTTAAAAGATGGGCTATTTTATAACCATTCACAAAAAGAAAGAAATTATAGTTACTTTTTTTCCCACTGCCCATGTGTCACCATATGAGAACCAGCAGAACTCTGCCGAATGTCATACGTGGCACGTGTATGTAGGTGTGTGTGTGCTTGCACTCATTCGTACAACTCATACAGATAGCTATGTGCCTGTATAATATATTTCATGTAATTTTGTTCTTAGCAACAGTATTTACAGAGTCTTACATCAGCAATTTATTCATCTACCCTGGGAGACGTGTTAATTGCTCTATTATACTAATGGTTTATATATAACCCAGCCTTCAAATGAGCTTCATTTAAAATTGGCAGTGTTAACTCACACCTGCAAAAAGGTGAGCATCTTTCTTCCAGCCTGGGAGGAGTGGGGCTGTTTCCTACACATGGTCTATGCCTAAAGAATAACATTTTCATTTGCTTTGATTATCATGCAAAACCACAAAGCACGATTTTGTGTTAAAAAATTTACTAAAGAACTCTGGGGAACAATAATGGCTTTCACAAAGTAACCACATGCTGGACAGAATGTTTATTTAAAACAGTTGTTTGAATACATATGAGGCACAATGACAAAATTTACAGAATTATCTTGCTTGTAAATTCCATTATTTCGATGGCATTTGCCAACTTGAAAAATACAATAATTTTATATTTATTAAGATATTTTATCAATGGGGAATATATCTGTATAACATGAATAGATAACATTCAGCTACTTATGACTCATCTCACTCTCATACTTAGTGAAAGGCATAGAGTAAGTAATTTAGAGCTATGTGGGGTAATCTAATTCTAGCATACAAAGTGTGTCATTTAAAGTATAGATTAGTCGATGTGTCCATTGATCCAAGATGAAGCAGTATGAAATGATTTAGAAGCTTTGATCTGTCCCATGACTTTCAATGTGACATCTTCCACCCCAACACCAAGGCCATCTTAAAGCTATTCACTGGAACAGGAGGAAGGCCCTGCCCATCTTGTCTGTGTGTTGTTATCCAGAGTACTTAGGATGCCAAGTGGGTCCATACATATCTGTTGAATAAGTGAATGAGTGAAAAAATAGAATTCAAATATTCATCTAGAATTTCAAAATATGTGTGTGGAGGAGGGAGAGATAGAGCAAGGGAGAATACACTGAGACCCCATTTTTGACATTAAAAGCTATTCTGATCTCAGAGGTTCTATAAAATCACAGCTTTTCTTAGGAGTTATTGAGTTGATCATTTTAAAACTAATGTAGTTTCTTTATCAAAGAGTTGTATCTTCCCAGAGTTCACATCAGCAATGTGTTTATTGAACATCTGTTGTGCGCCTGTAGGTATTTGGAGAGGGATGGGGCATATAAGGTGGAAAAATGATATGTTTATATCATTATTTGCATAGTATTATGCATAAAAATTGTCTTTAACTGCTGTAGCAAACAGTATTATTTTAAGGTGTTTTCTAAGAAGTTAAAAAATAAAAACTACAGTGTGAAGCTCTGCTAATAGATTCAGTTCTTTTTCTATTAGAATAGTTTAATTTTCCTTTCCAGGTCCCAAAACAATTAATAAAATAATAGGTAAGACAGAGAAGTGTTGGCATCTTGATCTCATCTCCACCCTTTGTCTTATTAATGCCATAATCTGTCATTCAATATTACTGGGGAGATTAACCTAGATACAGAAAAAGCACCTCCTTTCTGTTTATAAACCCAATAAATGCCATGAATATAATGAGAGCACTTAGGAGAGGAAGCTAGGATATATTTACCCACTTTGTAAAGATGACTGCAAAATAGCAGAAACTGCTAAAACCCAACATTTGTTTTCCTAATCCAGTTGCCTAGATAAGTAAGGGCTCAAACTCAGAAGAGCTTTTAAGTTATGTTGGTCTGAGTGAAGAAAATAGATGTTTGTATCACAAATTAATGCCTGGAAACAGCCTGTGAACTTCTGCCAGCAATAGCTAATTTGCGACCATGGGGGCTTCATGAACGTGAGTTTCACTCAGCACAGGGAGGCAAGCAGAGCTGTTTGAGAGGAAGGAGAGCGTAGTCCCTGCCAGCTGATGTTGGCAGGGGATCGTCAACCCACTGAGTACCAGGACTTATCAGCATATTTAATGCTATGGGCACAGACATTGTCTTTTAAAACGTAAGCCATGTTTTCCTGTGTGGGCCACGGACTGCAGAGTAGCCTTTCAGGCACAGATATGTATAAAGGTGTGGCCAATGGGAAATAAGAATGGAAAGGAGCCAGATACAAGGACAAAGGGGTGAAAGGCGAGATGTAAATTTACAAGAAATGTGAGTATGGAATTTTTTGTAATATTTTTCTAATTACAAAAGTAACAAATGTTAAATGCAAAAAGATAAAAAGACGAATCATTTTATAAAGTACAATAAAAAAGCACAAAGAGACTAAAAGTTATTCTTACCATCACCACATAGATAGTGCTGTTAAAACTTTATTCTAAAATTTTTCTAGAATTTTTAGCTGAAGCATTTAAAATAATGAAAAGAAGGGAATTACTAAGAAAAGAGATATTGGACAAATCCTTTATAATGAAGATAGTATTAACTTTTCTCCCACATGTGTATAATGAAGAACTAATCAGTAAATTAGGGTAATTGCAGCAAACTACCAAAAATATTATGGAGACCTCCTATTAATTTATAATTTTATCTACATAATAACAAATAGATATTTTGAGAATAGTTGTCCATGTGTATATATTGATAGAAATTAATGAGACTATAAGTCAGTTCTAATTACATTAAATTCCTCTGCTTTAAAATAGTTGTGAAGTGGTGTTATAAGCCACAAGGAAAGTTTTCAGTTGTTCATTAAATAGCCTTACTCCTGCTGCCTTTTAGAGAAGAAATCAGTTTATTCAAGAAATGTGTCGAGGTTTACGTCAGGTAATCAAATGATACATTTGCCATTCTGGGATACTTTGGGGACTCGAAGAAGGCACTGTTCATGATTCCTGGGATAACGAGCATCAACTGTGACTGTCACACACTCTGGGAACCATGTCCATCCTAGATTAAGAATATCTGAGAAAATCAGATTTTAATCTGGTAGCCTCCTCTGCTCCTGGCCCCTGGTGCTTGGGAGTGAGTGGTTTTGGGAGGAGTAGTCTTGGTCCCAGGATGCAAAGTCCACTCTTAATCACTGCTGGGATTACAGCAGGTTTATTCAAAGGTTCTTCTTCGATCCTTGCTGCCTAATTTGAGGAAGCCCGGTTGTAATCTCAGGGCATGGTGCTCGCTGCTAACCCCTGTCTAGCAGGATTACTTGGAGAAAATATGACTGCCTCTTGAAGAGGACTGATGAAGTGGAGGACATCTGGAAAATGTATTCCCCTGAACTGAGGTCTTGTCTGGATCCCCATGGATGTAGGGTAGGGGCTGTGGTCTTAGTCCCAGAGTTTAGGTTCTCAGGAAGAATGTGTCTATCTTTAGATTTTGGGATACTAGTACACTATTTTTTTACAGTCTACCTCAGCCTAAACTAAGTCATCCAAAGCAGAACCTAAGTTATTGACTACTTATCTTATTTCTAACCATCCTATTAGGTAGTTTTATAAATCTTTTATTTTGTCTCACTATGGACTTTATTTTCGTTTTAATTTCTATTTCTTCTTTCATATGGTTGACCATTTTAGAACATATAGTTTATGGTACTTTTCAGATTGTTCTTTCACCTGAATTTCTTGAGGTGGATGCCAATACTATTTATTTTGTCTACCACGCTCTTTAGAGTGAATGGATCTCATTTTTTTCCCTTATTTCTTCTTCTTGTTTTTTTTTTTTTTTAATTTAAGCTCATTAGTAGCTAGTTTTTGTGTGAATGTGTATTTGTGTGGTCATAGGGCTTATCGGGCCTAAGAAGAATTAGTTGTTTCCTTTTGTTTTCCTGTGGATTTACACAAGACCTGAGAAGAAGAATTTTTTTTTGAAAAGCAGTTTCCATTTGTTTCTACAGTATCTTAGAGGCTTGATCCCAGCAGGGCTTGATCAAGCTTTCCTGGCAATTTTAGTTTTTAGGCCTGGGATCCTTTAAGGTTCTCCCAATTCTGAATCTAACGTCATGTAGTTCAGGCTTGAAGTTATATCTTCAGCCCCAGGGTTTTGGGTCTCCAGGATGATTTCTGCTCCAACTGCTCACATTTCGTGGGCTCGTGACCTGGTCTGCAGTCTTTGAGTAGGCACTGATGCTCCGGCTTTATCCACGAGGGCCACGATCTGGCCCATCCTTCCCCTGGTTCCCGCACTGTCTGCTCTGCCTGTGATGTCTCTCTTCCTCTCCAGCACTGGGGAGTCTCTTTACATTACACACACAGCTTTACATCTAACTTATTTCCCATTTAGAAACAAGAGTGCAGCTTGCCGCCAGCGTTCACTTTAAATCACATGTACGTTTTCTAGGATTTGACATTTGCAGCAGTCGAGAATTACTATATTTTGTAAACAGAAATAGCACAAGTAAAAACAGAATGCTGTAACGAGAAGGATGTCATTTGTTTCCAAACACTACTGATATGCTAGAGCGATGTGAAAATAATCATAAAAGCAAGATATTCTGCAGCAAACTATGGGGGGAAAATTTAGGATTGTGATGCGTGAGTTATCTCGGGGTAAACGCTGTAATCACAAGTGCTGCTGATGACTATTGTAGGGCAAATGGGAAATGGGTTAATTATTTTGGAATATTTAGGAGATATCTATATCTATATCTACATCTATATCTATATATCTCTATCTCTATCTCTATATCTCTATCTCTATATCTATATCTATATCTATATCGAGGTAGATATGTGTATATATGTACCAAGAAGATAGAAAGTAGCTCAGTCTACCAACTTTATGGAACTTAACTTTTCCTCACTCTTTTTCCCCATTTTTAATTTTATTGCCCTTTTTAGATGTGGATGGGAAAACTCTATTAAACATAAGACTGCCTTTCATTTTCAATATTTTTATTTACTGAGAATTTCTCTGATTTTATTAGTATTGTTTTAATGATGTCTAAACCCTTGTAGAGTGATGCTGCATGTGTTTTCAAGATAATATTTTGAACAAAGTAAATATTTCCACTATGAGAAACACCGATATAATAGTCTCATTATTTGATAATTATGTGAACACTCAATAAGCCCTACGTGAAACCTAATTAGAACACTTACTTTCAAAACTCTCAATGAATATACTTTTTGCATTTGATTAGATATTTTAGGAAATGAATCATTATTTAAAACTCCTCAGAATCTTTAAAAAATGTTAAATCAGGAAAAGTCTTATGGGGGAAACTATTGTATTAAGTATTTTATATTATTAAATACATATGTATTACTAAGTATAATGACAAAATATTTAATCTCTGTTCCTTAATTATATCAATTCAATTTGCTAATTACATTAATATTAGCAACCTGCCTTAGAATATGTGTAATGCAAAACAATGATAAATCTTATCGAAACTGGTAAAGATACAAAGCTTCATCACAGAGATAATTACCTGTGTAATAGACATTATGAAAATTATGTGCTTTGGGTATTTTGTAAATTTCATTAATAATTATTTGTTCTAGTCATATTTTATTTTTAAAATAAGTGGAATATATTTAAATATTTAACTCACCAATTGGAGTAGATTTCAAAAATATTTCAGAAAGAATCTATATTTTGAACCCTCTGACAAGTTATGTAAAATTGAATCATACTTGAGCTTTAAAAAAAAAAAAGCCTCCCTGACTTAAGACTATTTTCAGAAATCTATGTAATAGGTAGAAAAAAAGGAAATATTACAAATCAGAATATATGAGGGAATGTTATAGGGTGAAGGAAAAATATAACTACTTCAAAACTTATTCCTCTATGGCATAAAACTAAAAACGGTGACTATAATTTCAAACACAGCACATGTGACAAATGAAATATTGTACAATCAGTCAAGAAGCTATTTCAATTTGAGAACAGTACGGTGTGTGTAAATCTCTTTATAAGGACTGTCCATGGTCCTTATAAAGATGATAAGTGTCAACGTCATTATTTGCTCGTTACATCATTATTTGGTCACTATGATTATCATAATCTTTATCATCATCATTAATAAAGGGCTAGGAATATAGAGTGGAAAGGACACTGCCTTCATTTTTCAAGAACCCATTTCAAGTCTGGGTTCCACTTCCTTCTTACCTATATGGTCTCAGGTCACAAAGTCTCTGCCTTGTTTCCTTCTGAAAATAGTATTAATAATAATGCCTGCCTTACTAAACTCATGGTGTTATAAGAACCAGTTTCTAAAATGCTTCATAAAACACTTCAAAAAGAATGCTATACATTTTTATTATGTTTTAAAAAAGGAATAGAAATTGAGTCCCCTTTATATGCCTAGAACTGAGTTTTATGCTAGAAAACCTTTGGAGAATAAGACCTTCATTTTACACAATATGATGTAGCTAAAATGCAACACCATTTGTTCCTATTTAAACACTTAAAATCATGTTTTCCTCTGGTTATAAATATTAAGCAAGCTCATCTGTCGTATGTGTTGTTTCATCACTGTATATGAAGCCATTGTTGACACAGAGCTATGTTACTTGCTTTATTAGAAGCAGCAGATTTTTCATTTTTATGCTTATTTGGCTGATTTGTCCCCCAGCTGGAGTATTCATTATGTACAGTATATCAGCAAATGTTCATGGGTGGCATAACTTTGGAGTCTGCATATTCAATTCTTGATTTCTGTTGACACTGCACATGATATGTGATCATTGTGTATGTGTGTTCAAGGGAGAAATGAGTGGCCGACAATGGAGAGAAACAGAGGAGGGTTTTGCTTCTGCTTACGTCCAGTCTTGTTACTTTTGGTTGCATTTTGCTGCTTCCACACTTATTTTCCATGGCGATGAACTCTCTGGAGTGGTGCTGGCCCAATATATGTGTCTATTTAAATGAATTAGGTTTAGATAACACTAAAAGTTGGATTTCCCCAGTCACACTAGCTATATTTCAAACTCGGTGTGGCTAGAGGCCACCATACTGAGTAGCAGACATGCAGACTATGCCCAACATAACCAAAGGAGCCATTGTGGCATTACACTAAGGTGTCTGGTATCATCCAGAGATCACTCACGGGCACAAATCTGGAACTTGACCCCAAAGCACTGGATTTCACTTTCACAATGTTTAGGTCTTTGAACTTTCTCTAGGCAGCCTTTTTAGGTCCTCTGCAATGAATTCAGTGTCTTTTCACAAGTTAGGTGCATACTAGTTACCCGATGACTTCTTGGTTCTCTAGTTGTGCTCATCTGTAATTCATTTATCCACCATTCAATGTTTCACCAAACACTTACCTTGGAATTAAATTATGTCTCTATCCTCCTTACCTTGAAAATCCCCAGGAAAAGGTAAGTTCCTGGAGATTTTCAAGGTAAGGAGGATAGAGACCTAATTTTTAAGCAATGTAAAACTATCTGGATTAATTCTGAACATAGGTTCTGAGAGGCCAAGTTCCAGATCTATTATGTTATAAAATTTTACTGCTTCAATTCTCATATATGGGATCTTGTTGGGGGGTTTTTTAGTAATAAAACTTAAAAGTTGTGTGTTGTTGATTTTTTTATAGTTATCTATGTTTACAAAATATACTTTTGAGTAAGGTTCATTAACTTTAAATTCACTGATGTATGTAGGAATTACTGCCAAAATCAATGATGTATTTTTTCCTCCAAGAAAAACCAAAGAGCACAGACCATAACACTCAAAGTAAAGAATGATTTTCAGCACAATTTGAGAGAATTGTGATATAAAAGCAAATGTATTTCCAACCGCAGATATACATTATAACTGAATTCTTGCAAAGCCAAACAAATGGAATAAAAATAAAAGTTCTAATCTAGCCAGTTATTTGGCACAATATAATTCAAAGGAAAAAAATTTTTTGGCTTTGCTAAACTTAATGAAATCAGAATTTGCATAAAGATAACTTATTTAATTTGAAAGGTGAGAGTAAATGGGAAGCTGTCACTATTAATATCACATTTTTACTATATGGAGCAATTGTGATTGTGAAGGCTTAGTGAATGTCGAATTGTGGTTGTAATGATAATACTAAGAAAGAAGACTAAGCATGTTGATAGCCTAACCATAAATGTCAGTGGAATTGAAGCATAAAGGAGAAAGTGAGAACTAGAACTTTGAAATGATTAAGGAGAAACCAACCAAAAGAAGTTAAAGATATTTAATATTAGAACAGTAGTCCTGCTATTTCAGAAAATAAATTGTAAATAGTAATGAAAAAGAGCTCAATCTCTCTTCCTTCCTCCCCCCGACCCATGCCCCTTCTCATCCTCCCTTCCACGCTGTTCTTCTTACTTTCAGAATCATAGAGGAAGGTGAGTACATAGCTGAGAATGTGTCAGTTCCCCAGAGCAGTTTGTATATTCCCAAGTGGCCAGAAACTAGAGGCCTCGTGACATAAAAACAACTGGAGTTGTGAGCACTAAATGACAATGCTACGTACAGAGGTGGTAGGCTCCAACAGGTAGTCGGTTAGTACATGTGAGTTATCTTGAGTGAAGCACAAAGATAAAAATTTGGGAAACATGAAGAAATGTCTATATTATAAATTCTGTTATAATTCTTAAATTCTCTGACTGTGAAACTTATTTTTAACTATAGAAAATAACCATGGTATAAAGATATACATTTTATACATAGGGAAAATACTCTTGAGTTTCAACGTAATAGATAAGGTTATTTCAAAAAAGGAAATATTTACCTGACTCATAGTCTTGGATCTTTATAAATCCCATATCATTTGAGGGATAATATATATAAAAAGTCACATACTGTTTCTCAGCAGACACACGGTTGGCATTTAGGACAGAGCAGTTCTTCACGTGGGGTTCTCCACTGCATTGCAGAGTATTTGACATTCCTGCTACTAAATAGCAATGTCCCATCATCATCCAATGTCAAAAAAAGGTGACCTTTTCAACACAAACAGCATGTTTCCAAATACTACCTAAGGTAGGAAGGTGAGCTGGTTTCACCGCCATCAAATAAAACTAAGAAGGATTGCAGAAGGACAGGAAGTCCTGACTACCTGAGGATGCAGGGGTATTAAAAGAGGTGCGAGACAGAAGTTAAAGGTGTTGATAGAAAATTAATAAGAAACAGAGAAGATAACTATTTTCAGATCAGTGTTCTTAAAGTCATTTCTCCTCTGGTTTCTTCACTCACCATCAATGTTCCAATGAGTGCTTTTTGGTTTCATCTGTCTATTTATCAACTTAGTTCTCTAGGTACAAAATCACACTACTGCAAAAAAAAAAAAAAAAGAGAGAGAGAGAGAGAGAAAGAAATCAACACAGGAGGCATATACAGTAAAAGTGACAGTCCCCTCCTCACCTTATCACCTCTCCTGTGCTACTTCCCAGCAACATTTCCTTCACTTGATTTTAAATAACCTTTCCAAGAATTATTAGTCTGTATTTTAAACTCATTTCAAGCTTCATTTCTCTGTGCAAGGCTAAATCTATCTGCATGGAAAGTTCAAAAGATGTTGTTGGTTCCATAGCTAGATGGGGAAAGTAACATTTCAAGGGGCTAATGATGCCATTTGTTATGATATTGCCTTCTCCTCTCCCTGGGGACTTCTAATCTCACACCTGACTGCTCTGGTTTGGGAAAATTGCCTTTTGCAGATGCAGTCCAATTCAATACAATAAGCATTGTTTTTTTTTTTTTAATTCCCTAGATTTTGTGGTAGTTATATGCAAGGCTGTTTAAGGGAGTGAGTGACAGCTCTCAAAATGCTCAGTGTTCAGGTGGATGGACCAACCATAACAAAACATGACAAGTGCTGTAACTGTGTGGTTGCTGCTGCCACCCCCCCCATACACACACACACACACACACACACACACACACACACACACACACACACTCCTAATCAATTCTACATTAGCCCAATTGTCATCCTATCAGAGCTCTTTGGCTCCACTGGGTAATATGATTCAAATGATAGAAGCTAACAGCTGAAAGGGCTCTAAAAGATCTAAAATTCCAAATGTTTTGTAATTGGAGAAAATATGATCCAAAGTGATGATGATCTGTGCATTTTCAAACTTACCATCACAAATGTTGACAAAAGAGGGTGAAAGGGCATCTAAGCACCATACGTGCATTTAGCAATGAGTTCCTAAAGATTATATGTTCAATTTGTTTTTGTTTTTCTGTTTGATTTTATTTATTTTCTGTAAGGATGCTTGGTCTGGTGAGATAAGGAGAAAATGTAGTGGAGAATTACCTGGAGTGAAACAGTGATTGGGCCAAGAAGATAATTTAGAGAGGGCTTCTTAGTACCCTGTTGCGTAAGCATTTTATCTTTCTGTTGACTCAGTTTATCTAGTTAATTCTCTTCCCTCTAAGGACTTCAATTTTAAAATAATCACTTTTATATAAAGAAATTTTATTGAACATTTTGTAAAAATCCATGAGTTTGGGAAGCATATTTTAATGATTTATACCTAATATACTTATTTCATTAAAAAGATAACCTGCATGTTATAATCGATGATGATTTGTGATTGATTTACGAGAGAAAATTAACACTTCTCAGCCTTTTGGCTTAGAGCAAGTGTTGAACAAGAAAGAAAGCCATGCAAAAAGTTGTTATTAACTCATTGATTATATAGATGACTAAGTCTCATACAGATGAATACACTTGTTTCATTTTTCCCAAACAGTAGCCATCTGCTTAAAAAACAAAGTGAGATGCTATGTACAATAGTGTACTTTCGTTAATATCAATTACTTTCTCCTAAAAGCCCTCTTGTAGAAAACTTAGATAACATAACTTGTTGTCTTATTTTCTTTCTATTTTAAAACCAATATTATCAAGAAAAATGGCGGAGTGTTTACTTTCATTGAAACAAATATTACTTAGCAAATTCTCGAAGCTCTGTATGATCTTCTGTTATATACAGCTGTGGCATCTTAACCAACTAAACTGCAAATGGGATACATGGAGATCATTTTCTACATCCGTAGGCATCTATTCTCTTCTTGTTAATGGAATATCTCAGAGGCTCTATTGAGAAAATAAAACATTTTCTCAAATAGGATTAAATAGTTATATACCTCATTGTTTGGGGGATATAGTAGAGAAGTATCTTCTAGTAGTGCTTAGTGTTTATTAACCACAAGTTGATGGTGATTGATACAGGCTCCAGTAGAGATTAAGCTCTATCATTGTTACATTATTTGCCTCCGCACACTGTGAGAGATGTTTATACACCATAGATGTGCCATAAATAAGAGCAAATGTTGATTTACATGGCACACAAAAAGCATGACAAATTAAAACATTTCTACTGGTGATCAGAACTTAATGTGGTTATGCCATCAGTATGCTAACGTGTCAAACCCAAGATGAAAACTTTAGAGTTAAGTGAGATAAGGCAGTAAGGACTTATATCTAAGTGAAAGTTGTTAATGGTTAGGGATGTATATTTCAAAGATCATAAATCTTCATTTTTCATTGCTGGCATATGCTAAAGCAAGACTGAGAAATGCATTTTTATTCAACTGCATTTTTCTAATAAACATAGTCAAATTTCAGTTTGGAGAGACTAACTCCAGTGTGCTCCTCACCTCACTCTCTGAGCAGACAAGCTCACTCCTATTTTAATGATGTTATAATAATAATCAAACATAAACGTGCTCATTCACCTTCATTAAATCCGCCAGCTCGTTTGCATTTTTACATGCTCAGCCTCCCTCCAGGTTAGGATTGTAGCAAACGTCGGCCCCATCAAATGCTAACCTCTCCTGCTCTGGATGCCATCTGATCCTTCTCACAGATTTTTGTCCTTAATTAGTTCTCTTTTCTTACAAGTTTGGTTTTTCTGTCTCCTCTCTCCCAGCTCAATTAACATAGAAACACACAGTAAATCTCTCCTTTCATCTCACTTTTTCTGCCTCCTGCTACATCTCTCTCATCCCTTCACAGTAAAACCCACTTGAAAACATTGTCTTCCATTACATCTTCACTTCCTCTTCATCTTTCATTTTTCTCTTAAAATCACTCCAAAATGATTCCACGCTCCATATTTCACGGAGGCTGCTATTATCACAGTAGCTTCGCCAAATTTAATCGGCACTTGTCTGAGTTTATCTTTCTTTATCTTTCAATGGCATTCAACACAGTTGACAAGTCTTAAAAACAGTTTCTTCTTTTGACTTCGATCATACTGTTTTTCCGTGCTTTTTTTTTCGCCCCTCTTTCTAGTTTGGCTTGTCTTTCTCAAACTTCATTGCTGCTTTCTTCGATTGGATAAGAAAATATAGTAGTGCCTTAGGGCTCGGTTCCAAGCCCCTTTCTCTGCTTCAGGTAATTTTGTTTTCTCTAAACAGCTCATCTCGAGAGCAATGAATGACTTTTAATGTTCTCTATATAGTCCAAAATGTTTCTTTATAACTGAAGTCTGCAAACGCATTTTTAAGATGTCCATTTGATTCTCTCCCTTGGTGGAAAATATCCATCTGAATTTCAACAGAATCAAATTAAACACACACACACACACACACACACACACACACACACACACACACACACACACTTCTTGATATTCCAAAACCAGCTATGTTAATCTCTGAACTTGAGGACACCTCCCTTATCTAAAAGTGGAATCTGGTGCCTTGGTTGCCTCTTTCTTTGGGCTCTACCAGTCACATTGTTCGGCCTCCAAGGTCCATGGTTATCTAGCTCAAGCTGGTGAAAGGTCACGGCATGGTAGAAGTTCAAGGACATTTTATGGATCAGCCCTGATAGGACTAGTGTCTCTTTTGCTCAGTTTCTCTGACCTCTATGCTGTCACTTGACCTCATATAACACCTGGCACCTGTGATACTTGGTGTGGTTGTGGGTCCATGAGGTCCAGGACACATGTTTGACAATCACAGGTGTTCCCACCCCTATGTGTCTGTGAAAATGGACATGGGTCACATCCGGTGCTATGTGAAGAGCAAACTCCTATTGTGCTGTCAAGACAGAGCTGGACTGTACTAATTGGGATCCCAGGATCCCTGTTCTTTGTGACCACACAGTGCTTAGGGACAGCTGCTCATCCCAGCACCATTTTTTCGGCATGACTCTTGGGGAAAGGAAATAAAAGCAAAGAAAAGGAGAAGAAAGGAAAGGGATGAGAAGGAAAGAGAAAGAAAAGAAAAAATAAATAGGAGAAAGAAAAAGGAATAAAAAATAAAAAGAGATATGAGGGGGAAAAAGCAAGAGAATCTGATGTGTTTGAATACATCGAAGGGAGATTTGTACTTATGAAGAACATTGGGGAATAATTTGATTATAAAAAACAATCCAAAAAAAAAGAGGCAATTATTAACCTCAGAGAAACAATAGGTTGTAAAGGAAAGAAAATATAATTACAATAAACCATTCAACACAGCTGAGCCTTAAAGTATATTATGATATTATTTGTGGTATCATAAGGCAAACACTGACTATCGATTGAACTAAAAATGATTCCATGGACATCTGAGAAGAGGAGAGGTATTTGGGTGTAGTGTACTGAGGGAAGGAGCTGTGATCAAAACTCTCCCTGACCAAACTTTAGACAGGCTCCTCTTTTCTACTAGGCCTCATTCTTGAGCCCTCTCTTTATCCTGCCTACCCCAATTCAAGCAAGAATCCTGCTAAGTCAGGTTAGCAAGAATTCTTCCCACTCTTGATAGCTGATCACTCTTGATATCTGATGAATTTCTTCACCCTCACTCTTGACATGTCCTCACCCTTGCCTGCCTTCTGCAAAATCCTGTTAAGTCAGCTTAGTAAGATTCCCCTTACACTTGATGTCTACACCTAGTAATTTTCCATCCATTGATCCCTTCACTCTGCTCCTTGGCTGCAAATTTCTAGCTGTCTTCACTGTATTCAGAGATGAGCTTGATTTCTCTCCACTGTTGTCATAGTCTTGATGCTCATCACCATAGCCCTGAATAAAGTCCTCCTTAACATTTTTAACAAATATCAGAATGAATTTTTCTTTAACAGGTATGTATAAAAGAATAAATTCTATTCTTCCATTGGGAAAGGCAATATGCTTTTAAAAAAATCAAAACATAGCAGAATTACCATATTTTTAGACACATGGAGGTAAATATCAAATGAAATAACTCAGGTTTTAAATAGTTGCTTCTGAAGCTGAGAAGAGATGGGGAGATTTGGGAATCATGGTGGGACAGGGGAAAAGGATACTGTTGCCTTTTTTTTTTTAATTCCATAGGATTATTTGAAACTATGTGCATGTATAACTTTTATTATTTTAGTATTTCTTTGATTCCCACAATACTGACTTACAAAAGAAAATTACACTATGTGTTTATATATACACACATATATATTACAGTCTATGGGTTTTTAAATTCTTAGGTCAAATCAAAATCATTGTTATCACATTGTAAGTTCTAAATTACTAAATAGTTAAGATGAGTTTTAGAGCTGTTTATTGAGGAGTTTGTTTTCAGAGAAGATATTTTGTAGTTAGGCATATGCTTTTCAGTTTGGTCCAGAACCCCAGAAGCTGACAAGATGAACTGCCCCAACATTTCTCGTCTAATGTACCTCCAATGTTCCTTTTCCTGGGCAGTAAGAAGGAGTTTTCATGGAAGTAATCTCATCCAATGAAATCCCACTTGACACTTCTCCTCCTTAGGTCACTGAAATGTAGTCCTGACTTTCTTTTCTCTCTCATCTGTCCCTTTTCCACTCACCCACGAACACACAATAGTGAATTCAACCAACTATGACTCGGGACTATCCACACTTGAAACAAATCACGGAGATCTACTCAGCCTAGGTGGGCCTTGGCTCTCAAGGAAAAGAAGAGGGAAAAATGGGGCAGAGGGAAGGGTAGAGTACATGCCAATGAAACAAACGCCAGGGCTCCCCAATAATCCCCCCACATGCTTGAATTCCTTTTCTCTTACATCTAATTGGAAGCTGTGAATATCCACCATCCCACCGTGTCTCAGAAGTCTAATTAGAAACTGTGGCTCTGAATTAGAATAAGTGCAATATTTGCCAATGACGTCTGTTTGCAGGTGTCACAGCCAAGTACCCGTGTTATCCAATATTTGCTCACCAGTGCCCACGTGGGACCCAATCCACACTTAATAAGACATAGGGACCGCATTGTCATGACATATGTGCACTAATATTCCCTGCGTTTAAGCCCCAGAAGCCCAGTTCTTTTGCTAACATAGTCTCCTGCTATAATCATAGCAGTTTTTCTTCCAGCAGTAAAAGTCTCACCAACTACAGTTAGGCATTTTCTGCTTTCCAATTACTTGCTGATGTTATGCCAAGTACAGAGTAATATTTTCATGTATCATTAAACAAATGCAGTTGTGCTCCCCAGACAAGTTTCAGTTTGGGCTAAATACATCCATTAAAGCTTTCATAAATGGCACACCCTTCAGCTTGCAGTTTCTTTTTACTCATAAATATTTAAGCTGCACAGATAATACCTCGACTTTCCAGCAAGTGCCACATTAGCTGGGCAGTCTTTACAGCATAAAACTTTGTAGCGAGAAAAAAAACTAGGAAGAGAGAAATAAGTTGTGCCACTAGCAAAAAAATACCAAATTCTAACATTCCCTTATTGATAATAAATAATCTATTTTTCTTTTCTATATATACAAAATCTTTTATAAGATATGGATATTAATGATAGTATATTTAAATACGATAGGTACTATGGATTTTTATTTATGGACAATATTTTTCGAACACTTAGGAAAACTGAAAAATGAAAGCTAAGTTTAGAGATGCCAATTTAGCAATAAGAATAAGGCGGAAAAGTGAGTCTAATGGTGTATTTTTATCGAAGGCAGTTTGAAGTGAGTCAAAGAATGTTTCATACAGTGGGTGAATTCCCTCGGTCCAGTTAGTCAGAGATCGTTCAGTTGCTACGAACTGACACCCTAGCAGCTTTCCTAAGTGAAGGGAGATTTACATCAAGAATTGGATCAACTGCCAAACCCAAATGCAGAGTCTTGGGCAGCATCTCTCGCCCCTTCTCTTCGGGCCAGAGCCTCGGGCAGCCAGGCTCTGCCTACCTTTCCCTCCATCTTCTCTAGAAAACCTTCGTCTGCCAGGTTCTTAGTTTCAGTTTCCTCATAATTTCGCTTCACCAGACAGTTTGCACCCACTCTGCCCATGACCTTACATAATCTTACGATTCCAGGAACATTGTCTGAAAAATCCTTGTGTAAATTCAAATTCTTGAGAGAAAGATGATAGGCTCAGCCGGGATCAGATGCCCAAATCAGTTCAGTCACTCGGTGCAAGCATTGATTTCTAGGTTTACCTTCGTTAGAAACTAGAACAATTTAAGGAAAGTGACATGAATGAGAAAGAGTTAACAAATATCTACTAAACAGTCTTTAAGAAAACTTAAATGGAGGTTGAAATTTTAGAAGAAAAGGAAACTTTTTCAAAGCAATGATGTATTTCACATTGGAATTTACAAACCGTACTCTCATACTTTATCATATATGATCTTTATAACATACTCGTGATAGATGGAAGGAAGATGGTGCCATCCTTTTTAAAAAAAAAATCAGAATATTGAAGGTTAGAAAGGTGGAACACAATGGCTTTTATATTTGTAATTTTGACACAATTCCTCTAAGCATTCCCAGTATGCCTATACATTTGAAACATTTTAACAACTCTAAAACAGTAATAATAATAATAATAATAATAATAATAATAATAATAATAATAGGCTGCATTGATGTGGGTGCTATAAACAAAGAAATAGCACCAGCTACTTAATCCCCTCATCCTCCCATCCTAGGTTCCCTGAAGGAGTCTTTCAAGGATCAGCTGTTTATCTGTTGGTTTCAATGTGGCTTAAGTTTAACATGACCCAATAACTACTAAACCTTTAAAACTGTAAAATAAAGGGGACATTATTAATATTTAAGATAGAATGAAAGGCATGATTCTGATTGTCCTGCCTCAGCCAAGCTGCATCACCTTCTTAAGATGAATGTAGTGTTAAGGTCTCCTTCCTTCTAGAATACTATTCACAGTCATAGATCCTATGCTTCCTTTCCTGAAGAGAACTGAAATACTGTGGTAAAGTTGGATTTCAGGGGCAGAAAACAGGAAAACTATTATTACTACAGGACATACCTTGAAATGCGACCAAACCCCAGAATTTTTAGCCCTTCCACCTGTCTCTTGTATGCTAAGGACAAGCCTGGTTCTTCCACCATGCAGTGATCCAAAACAAGACCTCATTACCTGAGAGATGTTCAAGTCATGAGAGTTCTTTAGCAAATATAAAAACTCTTTACATGACTATGCTTTAAAATATTTTCTCTCAAACAGTGGCTTGCTTTTGCAACTTATTAACAGTGGCTTTGGAAGAATAAAGGATTTTAACTTTTGTAAGTCTAAAATATCAACTTTTATTTTTCATGCTTTTTGTATCTTATCTAAGTCACAAAGATTTTTCTTCTCTATTTTCTTCCAGAGTTTTATAATTTTAGATTACACAGATATATTCAGTATCTGCATTGAGTCAATTTGTGTATAATTTTTGCATGTACTGTGATAAGGATAATTATTTAATTTTATTTATCTATTTATTTGCATATGGATATCCAAGTGACCCAGCTAACCAGTTGAAAAAAATTAATCTATGTGGTTAAATAATATGCCATTTTATGGATATACCATATATTGTGTAACCACTCATCCCTTCAAGGACATTTGCATTGTTTCAGCTTTTTAGCTGTTATAAAGAATGTAGCTGTGGACATTTGTGTACATGTCTGATTGTGTGGACCTCTGTTTTCAACTACTTTGTGTTATACCTCAGAGTGGACTTGCTGGGTCATATGGGAACTCTAACTTCTTGAGGAACTGTCAAACTGTTGTTTTCCCAAATGGCTACACCGCTTCTATTCCCACTAGCAATGTATGAGGGTTCCAGCTTCACGTCTTTGTCAACACTAGTCATCGTCTGCCATTTTTATTACAGTCATCCTAGTGAGTGCAAAGTGGTATCTCATGTGGTTTGGATTTCTGTTTCCCCAGTAATTAGTTATACTGAGAATCTTTTCATGTGTGCATTGCCACTCGCATCCATCCTTTGAGATACATTTGTTCAAATTCTTTGTTTACTTTAAATTGAGTTGTCTGTTCATTATTGAGTTATAAGGATTTCGTATGTATTTTTGATACTAGATTTTTATTAGATATATGATTTGAAAATGTTTTCTTCGATTGTGTGGGTTGTCCTTTACTTTTTGATAGGGTTCTTTGATTCAAAAAAAGCTTTTGCTTTTGATGAAATCCAATTTATTTATTTTTCTTTGGTTGTGCTTTAGGTGTCATATCTAAGAAATCATAGATCTCTGCGTCTTTATTTTTATTTCTGTTCCTTAGACGGGATCATCTTAATTGATCCATCTTCAAGTTTGCTGATATTTTCTTTCATCTGCTAAAGTCTGCTATTGATTTCTTGTAGTACATTTTTCATTTCAGTTATACTTTTCACCTCCAAACTATCTACTTTGGTTCTATTTTATAATTTCTCTATATTGACATTCTTTTTGAGGGGTAAGACATAGCCCTAATACTTTATTTTAGATATGGTCCTTTAGTTCTTTAAACATATTTAAAATAAACAATTAATGTAATTATCTCGTAAATCCAACATCTGAGTTTTCTTAGGGACAGTTTCTGTTGACCAATTTTTTCCTATAAGCCATAATTTATTGCTTCTTTTCATATTTCACATTTTTTATTGAAAACTGGACATTTTGAGTCCTTTAATGTGGCAGCTTTGGAAATCAGCTGTTTCTTCTTCATCAGGGTGGTTTGGCTGTTTGTGTTGTATTATTTGTTTAGAGACATCTCTGTAGTAATTCTGTCAAGTTGCTTTATCATGTGTGGCCGCTTAAATCTCTAGCTATCAGCCAATGATTGGACAGAGATTTTTTTGGATGCCTCAAACCAAGCCTCCCAGTCTATGCCAAGGGTCTCTACATGTGTTCTGGGACATGCCTTCAAAACCCATCCAGAGTTGACAACTCCATGTGCCTTTACTTCCCCCTGACCAAGTCTCCCGATTGCTAGAGGTGAGAGCTCAGGGCCTCTTAGGTTTTTCCTGAGCATGCCTTCTGCCCAGGTCTGTGCATAGCTGTCTATGCGTGTGCAGTATCGTACATTCTCAGAAGTATGCTGTAGCCTTTCTATGTCCTTATGGACATCTCATCCCACAGCTTTTCCTTTTAGGCTTTTGGCAAGCCTATTTTTACCCCAACTGTTATTGACCTCTTCAGTATCCAATAATCACTATATTCAAGTGGATATTCAAGAATTGCCACTGATTGTTTTTGAAAAATGTTTCTGGGGAAATGTCGTTTGCACTAAACTCACTTGGTAGATCTACAGTACAAAGGTGATTATGTCCTCTGCAAATACAGATTGTTTTACTTTCTTTCCAATTTGTATGCTTTATTTGCACTGAGTAGAACTTCAACTACATTAAATGTCAACTATGTGAACTAATGCCAAAAGGGAGCGGTGATGCTAATATTTATCCTGATCATGAGGGTAAGAAATTCAGTATTTCACCATTAAGTTTGATGCTATCCATGGGATTTCTGTAGATGTTCTTTATTTAATTAAGGAAATTCTCTTCAATATCCAATTTGCTAAGAAATTTGAGAAATTTTGATGACAAAATATTGAATGTTGTTAAATACCTTTTTTCTTGCATTTATTGAGTTGTTCGTATTTTTTTCATTTTGTTTTTATCATAATATAGTGAATTATTTGATTGATTTTCAAATGTTAAGTAGTTTCCTTTCTTTTTTGTAGTATCTTTCTGTCTTTTGTTTCTATATCAGGGTAATGTAGGACTCAAAAATGAGGGGAAAATTTGTTTCTTTCTCTCTACTTTTTTTAAAGAATTTGTATAAAATTGCTATCATTTCTTCCTTACATGTCAGAAATAAATGAACAGTAAGCCATCTAGGCCTGGAATATTATTTATAGAAAGTCTATTAACTATGTATTTGATTTCCTTAATACACAATAGAGCTATTCTAGCCATCTATTTCTCTTTACCTAAGCTTTGGTCATTTGTCATTTTCAAGGACTCCTTTTTAAAAAAATTATTGAATGTCTTGTTATAGAGTTTTTCAAATAATGGCAAACTCCAAAGAGTTTCTTTTATGAAGTATAGCTATTTTACTGGCTTAGGAATTATAATTAAGCATTTAAACACAAGAATAAACAAATTATCGTCTATTGCCCAGTAGAGCAATGATGTTATGACACGATGTGCAGTCTCTGAAAAATCTATGAAACACTCATGAGAGAATGAGAATTTAAAAAGGCATATCGTGTCTTTTTTTTTTATTTCACAGACACACTTCAAAGGTCTCAGGGACTTCCAGGGATAATTTGACAGCTGCTGGTGTAATCTTTTTCAGTGTCATCACCATTCACTAACTGGTTTAGACAAGAAACCCAGGAACATGTCTTTATTGTCCTCCCCCAAACTCATATCCAATTCAATAGTATATAGTCAAAATACAGCTATAAAAATAGTAAGTTGTTTTATTTGTTTTTGAGTGTGATATATCTACCATATTCGGTACCTCTCACCAACACCATTTCCATGTAGTACAAGTATATCCACATCTTATAAAAGTTTCTCTTCTTTTCATCTAGTCCTCTTTTTTTCCCTATAACTTTAGAGAAGAAAGCATCATTTTTAGCATGGCTGCTCTGTCATATTTTCCTCCTCCTTCCAGTTCTCACTCTTTCTTCCTGACTGAAACACTCAAGAATTTGAACATAAAAAAGGATCACAGATCTCCTGAGGCTATTCGTAATAACTACCTTGTGTCCCTTTCACTGGTCCCAAACCCTCCTTCAATGTACTATGTCTCTTAGTTCCAACTATTGGATCGTTGGACCCTACGTGTAGTTGCACGGGCAGAGTCAGCTTTCTTGGTCTTCCTAGCATTTCATAATAGATTTTCTCTGATTGGTGTGTCACTCAAAATTCTTAAGTGCCGGACTTCCTTCGAAGGAACCCTTCAATCCTGACTCCAGCCTCTCAAGGAAAACCTAGGCTCTGACGTGGACAACCCGGCCTTGGCCAAATCAAAGCCCAGAGACAGGATGGGGTTCAGACATCTTCGTCTTCAGTTCCTTCATCTTCATTACTCTTCGTCTTCTGCTCACTGACATATATGCTAAAAAAAAAAAAATCTCATTCTTTAATTCTTTTTTCTTTTCTCTTTATTTGGTTCTTAGAATAATCTGATAAGATACTACTTATAAAAAGTAATAATATTTCTAACTTTGATGAATTAAAGGGAAGAATTTAACATTCTCTTCTGGAATGTAATGCTTATAGATAACCGACAGATTTTAAATACTAGCTAAGGTCTACCAGCAACATATGGTCTTGTTTAGAAACTGTTCATGTTGAAATAGGATCTTGCATATCCTTTACATATCCAACACAAATTTTTAAACCACGTTCTTAATTGTTTACTGGAACCAAATATGTTTTGGCATGACTCCAAGGATCCATTAAATTGAAAGAATCTCATCCAAACATTACAAGAAATGACTCGAAGTCAAAAAGTCAGTCGAAAAAAAAAATCACATTTTTAAAAAAACATTAAAAGTTCTTCCCTGACTGTGGGAGTAGTTGGCAAATATAAATGTGCAACATAAAATGGAAAAAAATAACAATTTGCAAAAGATGTCACATTTCCAGTGATAAGGCTTTTTTCCAGATGGTAGTAGGCGTCCTACATTAGGATCAAGAGTGGGGTCAGTATGTGTCAAACTTAGAGTCACAGAGAAAAAAAAATGTCATCTGAATTTTTTGATTCTACAACTTAAAGTTGGTATTTTTGCTTCTATGATATTAATAAGCTATTCTAGTAACACATAAGTTTGTTTTGGTGTACGAATCTATCATACATTATTCATTTGACACACTGGGCTAGATAATTAGAATCTCTTTATTTTTCTCCATTTGACTATTGTCCAGATTTCATTTATTTGTTTTTCAGCCACTGAGTATTCTGATATCTTTTTTTTCTAGAATCTAATTTTGTTTAAAATGAGAATAATAATCTTTGTATGCTAGAGGATTATAAAGAGTAACTTGGACATTTGTTATACGCTTTAAAATTTTATAAGACAGTGGTTTTCACATGGTAAGCCTTAATATTTATCAAATGAAAATTATCTTTATGCAGACTCTTGTGAATAAAAACATGATATGCAGTTCTGATTTAAATTCATATAACTCATAGATTTAGTCAATGTATACTGCTAATATTTCACAGAAGACATCAATAAGAAGCAGTTCAAAGGACTTGGCTTCTTTTGAGTAAACAGGGGTATCACCGAGAGGTATGGCATGTGTGAGGAAAACCTGATGTGACCTGTGTTTAAAACTATAACATCAGTTTCTATTTATTTTGGCCCTACACAACAAGTATAGTGTAGAAATGACCACAGTGAAATTCAGATTACTATGCTGACAAATCCAAGAATTTTTACGTGTTACTTCATATTAGAATTAAAGTTATGATAGCATCAGAATACCTCATTGTAACTCACATCCAATATAAAATTAAGTTTTGTTATTTTGACCCTCTAGATTAGTTTTTGCCCCCTCAAAATTGTCTGGAAAGAACCAATTAAGATAACAAAAATTAAGTTCAGTAGAGACGTAACATTTAAATAAATAATAGTCTGATTCCTTCTGTAAACTCTTCTTTTCAAAATGGTCCTAGTTAAAAGCATACCTAGGCAGTAATGTACATAGCATATGGCAATTGTAAACTGTTTAAAGCTATTCTTAATGGTAATTTCATCCACCATTTATAATACCATCAAAAGCCATCCTCATGCTGACAACCAAGACTCCTGGTGATTTCTTCTCTTTCTTAGAGGGTATGATTTTAATGTCCCTGATATTTCTCTTAACTTTTTAAAAATAATATTTAACATTTTGGGAGTGTTCGTTATATAAGGTAAGTGCTTTCCATATGCTATCTGTAATACATTTAGCAGCCATAAGGGAGAGATACGGTTATTCCATTTATAGATGTGGCTTGGATTAATGAAATCACTTGACTGAGAGTAAACCCATGAATCTCTAACGTGGATTTTAATCACTACAACACAGAGCACAGTGTTTACCATAGAGCTTATATGTCATCAGAGCTTAGCAAGACTTTCAATATTAACTCAGACTCATTTATTTTCGTCAAAGATGCAGAATGCTCAGATTTATAGGTTTATGCAGTCACATAGAATTTGTGGCATACTAAGTACTCCAAATAATACTAACATAATGTAAGACGTTTATAGAATGAAGAATGAATGGATAAATGGATGGATGGATGGATGGATGGATGGATGGATGGATGGATAATAAAATGAAATTTAGTAGCAGTTGCTGTATTTCTGAGTGATGACAAAGTATAGTAAGGCTTCAAAGTATAGTAAGGCTAAAGAAAAATGCTGAGACAAGAAGTTTATTCCTTAACATTAAAGAAACAACTATTAAAATGAAGGGTGCTTATGACTTTGATTAAATTTGCTTTTAAATACTAGCTCTAGAAATCATATTCCTCTCTCTATATACCCATTAGATATCTACCCTTTTCCCCAGGGATAATTAGCAACCCCCAAGACAGCAAAAGACAGTAGCCCAGACCTAACTAATATTAGGTCACATGGTCTGAACCTCTGGCAGTAGAAAAGATAAGGACCTAAGTCCCGTTTCAGTTCCTGAGCTCTAAGGTGGAATGACGCCCTGCCTACTTTCCCATGAGGCCGGGCAGGGGGACTCTGGGAAAGACCTCAGAACTGTCTTTAACACCTCAATCATGATTCATTACCTTTACCTCACCTTCAACTCATCATTCCCAACACGGCTTCGAACCCGTACCCCACGGTGTGCTGTGATTTTGCCTTTAACATCTGTAGCCTACACGCCATTGGGGAGTTTGGGCTTTTGAGCGCTAGTTCCCATTCTCCTGGATGGCACCGTTCACCAGTAAAACAGCCAGTCTGTCTCCACTGCAGTTCTCGGGGTTTAGTGTTCAGCTCTGCTACGCACCGGGTAGATGAATTATTTCTGTTCTACAATAGTGTTTGCTATAAAAACTCATCAGTCACTCAGCATTTTACACACAAACTTGTGATAGTTAGATGTCCGCATTTGATGAATCCAGTTTATAATTCTTCCAGAGTACCAGTTATCTGAAAACGAAGGTTATGATTCTTTGCTGAACAACAAAGGTCATTATTCTCTCAAATAGGCTTTATACTAAAATTGGTAAATGTCAAAAAATAAATAATACGTGTAATTAACGGAATCATCTTAATGTATGTATGAGTATAAGTCAGTATAGATGGAAAAGAGATAGTCAAGATAATTTTTCCCAACTCTTCCTTTGAAATGTAAATTCTAATACTTTGAAAAGTCATTCTAGGTCATTAGTGAAATAAAGCATTATCTACGTCTTTGTGTTTGTTTAGGAAAGTATTATATTTTTCTAAATCTACTTTAACTTAGTTTTCACCATACATCTCAGACTTCTCTCTTAAAATTGATTTTTTTCTTAAGGTGTTTGGAAAACTAACACTCAATTTTCTTTATACATAAAAAATTGATTCAGAGAAGGTTTTTATCTCACTATATTGCACCTAGGAGTATGACTACACTCTGGTGTAATGAGAACTTTGCAAAGATAAAAAAATAATAATAATGAAATGAAATAGAACATCATTGGTTAATCGCCTCTGTCTCAGTTAAAATGACCTTCGTAATAGCGTAGAGTGAAGCCAGACACAAACACGTGGCTTCAGGGCAGGGCCGCTAAGGGAGCGATCGGGCTGCACAGCAAGTGGTGTGTGCTCTCGGGGTGGTGGCTTTGGGAGACGTGTGTGGTGGCCCGCCGTGGCGTGAAGTCCAAGGCAACCCCATGTGTGCGGTCGCTCCCACCGCCGTGATTGTCCGACTTTTCCAAACTGTTCACCGCCACTTTTTATATCGCTTGTAAAAATGGTAATTTAACGTATTTATTCAGCTCGTCAAGTCCCAAGGCTGACTGACAAAGATCGCAGAGAATTTATTTACCTTAAATCCATATTTCCCAACTCAAAGATGTGGCCAGAATTTTAAAGAAGCTGTATAGCATGCAAACAGGCATCTTATAATTCCTTTGGGCCCGCTTGTGGGAAATATGTCTAAATTCTAAGATGAAATTGCACATTCATAAATCACTAAGCAGCATTGTGGGAGCCTGTATATTTACTTTTTGAAAAGAATTAGGCGGGTTGTCCCACAAGACGAGAAGGTGACTATATCCTCATGATCCCCAGGGCGGGCAAAGCCAGGTGGCTGAGAGCACCAGCTCTGGGGTCTGACAGCCTGCGAACCAGTCGGCCGCTGGCTGGGTGAACTTGGGGGGCTCTTTCCCCCTCAATGCCTCAGTTTCCTCACCTGCAATGCAAGTAAAATTAATGCTTAACCCCAAGGGCTTGCCATGAGGGCTGAGTTAATACATCTCCAGTGTTCTGGCTGGACTGAAACATAGTAAATGTTATGTGTGTTAGTTACTGTTAAACAAATGCTACCTTCTCTCATTTTAACTGCCACTCGGCAAACTGCGCCTTGGGACAGACAGAAGATACGGAATTTTCTACCCAGGCTGCTGTGTGGGTGTGAGTGCGTCCTCAGGGCGATACTGTGGGAGATGGCATGAAAGATGGCAATGATTTTACAGAAGTGACAGCCAAGGCTTGAGCCAAGCTCTTCCTTACAAGCAGTATTGCCTGAGGGAAGTTATTCAACCGACGTGTGTCTCAGTTTTCTCTTCAGGAAAATGGAAAAACAAAACAAAACAAAAAAACACCTCTCAAGATTTCCGGGAAGAGTAAATGGATTACCACATATAAAGGGCTTAGGACATTATCTGTCATAGAGTAAACAGTCTATAAAAGTTAGCCATTTTACTCAAAGAGCCCGGAAGGCAGAGATGATTTACATGGCACTAAGAGGGGAAGAGTAGAGAGAAGTTAAGGACTTAATAATGGGATAATTAACTGACAATGACAAGTATTCTCAGGAAGGCAGAGAACACTACCTGATGGAAGAAAGAAGGACAAGGTGGAATGAGAGTGGTTCTGAGTCTGGATTTTAAAACCTCAGTAGGTAACGAGTCCTAATATTGACTAACAAACCTGTGTGTTTTTTTTCTTTAACCAAGTATCTCTAGATTTAAAGTTTAAGACCCAGTTTAGTCATTCTAATTTTTCTAAAATTGCATTTTTAACCATGGTTTCACATTTTTATCACCACCCACTCATAGAGTCACAGATATTTCCGAGATGTTTTACATCCTTTGCTATCTTGGCGATCTCTAGTATTTGGAAAAATTTAAAAATGAAAAAGATGTGAGGCAAGAGTAAGACGGAGACTCATCACAAAATGAGCGGGTTGGTCTCCTCTTTACCTACGTAGCCACGGGCCCCTAACGCCGTCTCAGTACTGGGCTAGGAAGGTCCCTCAGCGCCCATCTCCCAGCAGGAGACGGTTCAGATAAGACAGAAAGCCCTATCCAGCTCTGCTCCACGCACACACTCCCACAAACTAACGCCTTCCTGTTTGGAGAGCAGTCAAATCAGACATATTGTATTTTCTATTTTGGAAGCGTTTCAAAATCCTGAACACTTGGGGGGAAAAGTGATGGTTATTCAACAGGAGAATTTAAAATGAAGTATTTTTCAAGGACAAACATCAAGAGAAATGATACTGTTGGGTGGCCACAGGCAAAAAAAAGTTTCTGAAAATATTTTTTACAGGCCAAAGAACATGCCTGGCGTTTATTTAAGCAATATCTCTTCTACAAATTTTTCATTATATTCTTTATAAGCACATGATTAGGCTGTTAACTATTTTCATTTGAACCTTTGCTACTCCAAGTGTGGTTTATGAACCAGGCAGCATTGAAACCCCTGAAAAGCTTGTTAGAAATTTCAGCTGTCTGATCTACTGAATCAGAACCTACAGTCTCATCAAGTCCACATTTGGCTTTTACATACATTAATCTAGAACCATGTTTCTTGATACACGCTTCATATCAGAATCACCTAAGATGTACTGAAAAATAGTAATGCCCAGGATTTATCAATAGAGATTTTATTCAATCAGTCTTGAGTGGGACACTAGCATCAGTATTGTTTTTTAAGTTTCTCACATGATTCTAATGTGCAGCCAGTGTTAATAACAACTGATCTACTTAAGCGAAAATGCATAACTTTTGAGAAACTCAAAACTTTGTTTAAAAATAAGTGAGATCACTTTCCTATAAGAGTTGAGCTTATCGCAAAGAACGATGGACCTTTTAACAAAATTGAGAAAGGTATCTTTTATCACAAAACCAGAGCGAACCTTCTCAACACTAAGGCTGTTAACAGGCAGGTATAAGAGAGACACATATATGGAAGAAGGAATATAATTAATCTCATCTTGAATAGACAAGATTAAAGTTAGATCTGAGATCTAAAGGTGAAGGCAGTTGGTAAAAAAAAAAAAAAAAAAAAAAGAACAAAGGTTAGGAAGCAAAATATTCACCAAGGAGTTCTAGATGTTCTGTTTAACTTGTAGTCTTGACAATACATTTTTTTATTGCTATATTTTGAGGTGTTTTGTTTGTCATCTAGTTCCTTCATGTGCAGAGAGCTGTAAATATTCCAGAACTCATTGGTACAGGTATAGAAGTAGTTGCACTGATTCGGAGCACGGAGAGTGGGGTTGGCCAAGGTCCATCATCCCACGTCATCCTCCACTTCAGTAACTGATGCCTCGGTTTCTCCCTTCTGAGCTTGTGCAAGGGCCTCACCACGTTCACCACTGTAACACGAGATGTTACACACACATGCTAAGTAATGTATTAATGGCAGAAATAAATATTTTAGATAAATACTTGCCCGTCTGGCTAGATAGATGCGATTTTATAAATTCCGGAGTGCTGAGATAATGACTTGCAGATGTGTGGAAGGAAAATGTCCCCGTTGTTCCTCTCCGCTATCGACGGCTTTACTAAAACCTTTATTAAATTTGCATTTAGTCACATATTTACAAAGTGGTAATTAAAAGCAAATAAAGTAACAGTTAAATAATGCAATGCATGCTAAAGAATCCACATCATTCATAAATGAATTCTTAGCAAAGTAATAGGCAATGAATTTTTCATAGGCCCTTAAAAAGAAATCAAAGTTTTCTTTGTGTTTTGTTTCTATGCCAGGAGGATTTTTCATGTATTTATGAGGACCACATATGTGAGAAAAGAAAGACTAGGAGTGGCGAGAAGTCTTTTGTTAATGAAATCCTGAGATAGTTACAGAAATATTGATTTTTTAAAAATGTAATACTGTAGTCTGTTTTTGACATCATTGAAAGATATATTACAGACTTTTCTAATAATTGTCATGCTGGGTCAAAATCATGGTTGACACAGGCCAATACTGTGTCTGCTCTTGTTAAGTCTGCTAAATTCAGGATTAAAACATCCACATATTAAGGAAAATTTGGAAATATCAAAGACGTCTTAGGTAATCTATTCTAAACGAGTCACTGAAAAAGCTACTTTTTTCTGGAACCTCATTCAACATGCACTGGTGAGTAAATTAAATTTTAAATTCCTATAAACTTTGGAAATATTTTAACTTACCTTTTTTCATTTGTTTTAAGAATCACAACATTAGCAGAAATAAAAATGCTTGAAAAATATTTCTGCAGTGTTTGTAATTCTTAATAACACTCCTAAGCATCCATAGGCAATTATAGTTAGACTTATTGGAAATCTAATTCCACATGTAATCATTTTACAGAAGAAACATAATTTACAGGTTCCTTGTAATCTTAAAATGCCGTCTATTTCTGGAAAGTATGTGTGATTGAAAAAAATAAGATATAAATTCTCATCTGGTAAAACTTGACTCTTCTCTATCATCTCTGAATGAAATTAAAATACTTCTGTCCTGCCTTTCCATTCCCTTCCTTTCTCTGACCCTTTTAACTTTTTCAGTGAAACATATTTTTAAGCTATGCTTTCTGAGCCTCTCCTCTGACATATTCATACCAAAATAGTTCCCCTTCTTATAAGTCTCAGCTTAAACCCATAAAGTCAACTCTTCATGTAACAATGGCAAACGAGGAATAAAATTAGTGAGGGGAGGTTTTCTTATAGAGTAGGACGGGAATTTCATAGTCTGTCCATTTGGTTGTACAACTACCAGCTCTCGGACTGTCACCTTCATAGGAAAGATTTCCATTTGATTATAACTGCTCTCAGTCACTAACGGGGACACTGAGTGTTGCGAGCTATTATTCTGATGAAGCGCTTCTACACTTATTTCAGAATCTGGAAGGCAGGCAAGGTGGCCCTCACATGCTCGGTAAACTCTGTAACTTAAGTACTTCTGTAGATTTGAAAAACAAGCAATAAACAAAGCAACAAAAGAAGGAGATTGATAATGAAAGAGAAATATAGTAAAGTCTTAGAGAAAACCAAAAGAGATATGACTAATAATAAGCAAAGGGGACTGAGTTCAAAAGTCATCCAAGCAAGCAACAAATAAAAAGGATTTCACGGGAATTGGCAGAAAGGGGAACTAGAGGGAGAATGGAGGTGATCTGGTTTGGCTATTGGATGAGGCGAATGGAAAGTAATTATTGGGAGGAATAGCAGAGGGACAGTTTGGTTAGCCTGCTCTCAAAGGAGAAGATGGAATTTATCCCTAGTGTGTTTCTTTTCAGGAATCTAATTCTCTATCAAAAATCGTGTCTCCTCATTTCAATTATAAATCCATGATTTTAATACTTTCTGATGTGATAAGTTGACATGGCCCAAAATTTGTAAGTTGTCTGATTTATAAATTTTTCAGGTAGGTTTATTTTTTGAGTCTGAATCATTTATCATCTTAAAATTCTAATAATATACTAACCACTATGTTGTGTGGTTTGAAAGTATCATATCGTCGCCCCGAAGTGAACAGCTTTTTCTTTCCTGTTTTCTTATTTGGACAGCCTGGAGGTTTTAAAGCACAGCCCCTCATCTTTGACAGACCTCCCGACCAGAGTAAAGACAGACTCCCTGTTTCGCCCTGTTTAAACCACAGATGTGTGAGCGAAATCACAAATCATTATTGTTTCAAGTCACCATGTTTGGGGATGGTTTGTGACATAGTGACAGATAACTGAGACTTTGCTAAGGGGTAGGGTGGGGGGATCTGGGAGAACGAACTCGATAAGAAAAAACAGCTGATGTTATTGGTTTGGGGGACAAAGCAGGTGGAGGCCAGAAAAGTCTTGAGGCGAGTGTTAGTGAACCAGCCCAAAGCCCATCGAGAAGGTTGTTGGTCAAGGTTTAAAGGAACATGAAGGAGATGTGATTGGAAGCTGGAAGAAAGGCGACTCACGCAGCGGGGGGCATGTCGTCAGCCTCTGTCTTGCAGCAAACGTGGAAAACGGGAAATGAACTAACTAAACTCAGCCATCTAGGAGATTATTGAAAATAATTCTCTGCGTCTTTGCCAGCTATGATAAAAATGCAGAGAGAGGGTGTAAGGGGAGGGAATGCAGTGCTGAGTCCATAAGATCCAGAAGAAGTGGCTAAGTTCACAAATAAAACACTTTCTCTTTCCAGGCCTTTACATAGGACAAAAAAAAAAAAAAAAAAAAAAAGAGAAAAGAAAAGAAAAATCTCAGTAATAAACACTCTGATGCCCCAAATCTAATTCTATGTGGGGCTATGGGATTGTTTTTAACGTCTCAGAAAGAACTGTGGTAACTCAGGAACTCCTTCACGCGACAGGAAGAATCAGAAAGGCATGTCTTGCACATCACTGTCCTATTAAAAACGGGGCTTCCAAAAGTCTTAACGCTGTCACCTCTCAGAAGCTCTGCAGGAGCAGGGTGGGATAAAGACTCGTTACAAAGAGCCAGGTGGTTGTGAGTTTTGCCTAACAGAACCCTAATGACAGTCACGGAGAATCCACAAGATTTTTAAGGGATTTGTTCTGGTCAAAATAACTCCAGCTTAAAACACAAGGGGAAGAGGGCTTCGGATCCCTACACTTTCATGGGCAAGAATCTGGTGGAGAAAGATTCAGAGGGCAGAGCCATGAGCCTGGAGAGCAGAAGCAAAACCCACAGAGAATAATTCCTGGAGAGCCACACTGAGGCCTGATCGTCAACGGCCCAAAGGTGGAAACGGGCCCAGCTGCAGTTCCCCTCTGCGATGGGATGTGCCCGGGGCTGCCGTGGCCTCCTGTTGCCCCCTTCTCAACGGGAGCGCCCCTGGCAGCTGTCTCACACCTGTTCCCGGGCACCGCCGCAGGTGTATGCGGGGAGAGTGCCCTGTTTCCTCCCCAGGACTGCAGATCAGCAGAACGGTACCCGAGGCATCGTCTCCAAGGAGCCAGAACCAAGAGCCTCACCTGTAAAGCTGAGGACACAGAGCTGTCCAGGTGGGGCCCATTCTGTGATGGCATAAGGCCCTGTAGGGTCTTTCAATGGGGCGAGTATATTTTACATGTGTGCAGAGTGTAAATGATTTGTTTTCAGCTGGCATACTGGGGCAGTTTAAAAGCAAGATCCAAAATACTTTTGACGGTCCTCTCACCGAGAAGGTTTCTGTCCTTTCTCCTCAGAGATGAGCTCTTTGACAGCGTGACCAATAGCATCTAGGTACAGTGATCTATACTAACTAGTTTCTGGGGGCAGGGCTTAGCGCAAGGGTGAATCCCGTTTCCTGGGTTTTGTGATTGCACCTGGAACCAGCCACCACGCCGTGAAGGGCGGAGCCCCAGGCAGCCCCAGGAGAAGCCCATATAAGAGCCAAGGTTTCCCATAGTCAGCGCAGAGGTACCGTGGAGGTGAGTAGGTGCTTCGGGCCGCGGATGTCCTGCGTGGAGCAGCGAGACCGGACCGGGCCGAGTCCTGCTGGAATTGCACGTGAGCGAGTACACACTGATGCAATATACACACGACATGTTATTGAATCGTACACTTGAAACCTGCATGCTTTTCTTAATGTCACCCCCATAAATTTAATTTTAAAAAATTCATATTGTATGCGACTAAATTCTGGAGTGGCGTGTTATGCTGTTAAAAAAAAAATTCAACTGAATCCGTTTGAAAATCTAATGGCCTTTATTAAGAGACTTGCGGATCAGGCAGCGACCCACCTAGCAGCCAGGGGCTGTACAAAATGGAAGGTTTCTGGAGGAAGAGGCATGGGGTGGGGAAGAGCTATTGAGAAAGGAGAATTATTTTTGGACCGGGACACTTTTACGCTGGGGGAAGATGAGCGGGGTGCTGCTTTTCTCTCTCTGGGGGGCGGGGAGAGAGGGCCCACGTGATAAATTACTGGAGCTGGACCAGAAGATTCCAGACTGGTGGGTTAGACCGTTTCTCGTAGAGACTGAAACCACTTAGATACGGTATTAAATCTAAATTTGGTACCAGGGGCTTTTAGCGCAAGCGTTGTCATTTTGGGTCTGTGGTTTTCACTTGAACAGCTACAAGAGATAACTGATATGGATTTATTGTTGCAAACCAAAGTGAAATGATTCCTCATATTTATAAATTTATATCGCTATGCCTTTCATACGTCTTAAACCCTGAGTGCTTTCTAGAGATTTCTCGAATTTCCCTGCTAATTGACATGTTAACCCAATACCTATCTATTGCAATGCATTATTTCTACCAGTTTCTTATCGTAGCTTAGGAGAGGGCTCTATTTGCAGGTGGGATAGATCAGAATTAACATTGACATGAAAATAACTTCTGTAGAGGGTGACTGTTAATCAGCGTTCAGATGTCTGCCTCCCTGCTGATTGGTTATAAGGAATGGCTCCTGCCCTTAGGAGGCTGCTAAGCCTAAAATCTACGGGGTCTACATGGTGTCCTGGGTTAAGGGTGAAGATCGTCAGTTCGCTGTGGAACAAGGAAGAGTGACTGTCTAGGTACGAGGGCTGTCAGGCTGGAGAATCCTCACGGGGAGGGTCGGCCTCCTGCTCAGCCTTCCAGTTCTGGAGGACAATCACTCTACTCTAACATACACATTAATTTTATCTAAATGCACCCTCATAGAAACACCTAGAACATTTGACCACATATCTGGGCACCCCATGGCCCAATCAAGTTGACTGCTACACAATTAGTCATCGAAGTAATTTATAACGAATACTTTATAAAATATACTGGAGATAGAGATGTCCACCTCCTACCCTCCCCCCACAAAAGTCATCTCCAGGATTCTGTCATTGCCCAACTAATTTATTTTTCTACCTCTACCCTTGAAAAACTTCCCTTTTTTTCATACCCGAGGAGAAATATCACCACCTTAACTTCTACATGAGCCTTTTCAGTCTGAAAGCCCCTCATTACAGGCTCGTGACGCAGGCATTCCTTGTCCCACTGCACTTAGCTTGATTGAGCTTTACAGGTGTTGTAATTTTTTTTACAAATCGAAGGCAAGCCCCTCACCAGCAACTTAGGACTCGCTTTATTATGCTCCAGTGGCCCGGAACGGAACTGCCGTATCCCCAAGGTGTGCCTGTCCTTCTCGCTGGAAGCCTTTAACAGGATGCCCCGTTGCTTTGTAATTATATATACATGCAAAGTATAATTTAAAAAATTTGTTTAACTTTATATGCATTTAACCTAAATTTGATTAGAAAGTTAACTGGTCTCAGAGAATACTCTCAATTAGTTTAACTTGTAGTAGAGAATCTCATGACTTAACAAGAGACTTATCATGAGCAAATTCTTTCATACTGTGGGCCTCATTGGGTTCCCCCCAAATTTATATATTGAAGTTCTAAACCCCAGTATACCTAGAATGTTCTTGCATTTGGAAATCCAATTTGCCTCTGAGTAGATAATGAAGGCTAAGTGAGGTCATGTGTTCGTTCTAACCATGTGGCATCTATAAAAAGAGGGAGGGACACCTGGGATGTGTGTGCACAGAAGCCACGTGAGGATACAGCCCATTCGCAAGCCACGGAGAGAGGCCTGACGAGAAACCAGAACCACGAGAGTGAGTGAGTAACCTCAACCCATAATGCACATATTTTCCAAAAACACAAAGATAATTGTCTGTGAAATATGACTCATTATTATGTCAAAATCAGAACGTTAGTTTGATGTTGGGGTAAAGGCAAAGTGGAGATTCTCCTCCCCTTTTAGGAAATAAACATACTTAAGAAATATTCATATTGAATGTTAATTTGACCTGTGATTATATTTGCTTGTCAAGTGGATTATTACGTGTATACAACTCCCAGAGGAAAATCTAAGAGTCCTGGCCACTTACGCAGACAGGCCTGTGCAGAAGGAGAGGCAGATGAAGGCCTCTTGCTCCACATCTGGATGTGTTTGCAAAGTCAGTTGAAAAACGGTGACTATACATAGCTAACTGATGTGGGCTGTCTTGCTGAATCTTGGGTAATCATGGACATAGATTTCACATGTCTTACTTACACTAGGTCACTCATTGGTGTTTTGAGTATAGCAGAAACCATATCTTGTTTATAGAGGCTTTTCCAAGATTGTCTATTCCTTTCATTCTGGCGCTCACGTTAATAGTTGTGATTCATCTTCAGACCCAATCAAACTCAGAGGAAATACATGAATACATTTTCTTTAAAAAGCTGTATATTCTTATCTGAGCTAGTAAAAATTGTTTTTGACCCTTTAAGCTAGAAAAATAGATTCTGGGCAGAAAAACTCAGTTATTAAGTTAGAAGGACAAATATCAACTGTAAGTGACATTAAATTTGTTTTGGCAATGTGTATGGTACGATGTTTAAATTTAGATCCAAATGAGTCTTTAAAATTTTTTAAATATCCCTAAAGCTATTTTCAAGAAATTTTCGTGATGAAGGAAAAACAGCAGATTAAGTGAGTTGAGATGATGGGATTCTGACAGTTTGGCTAGAGTCGCATTTAGATCCCACCAGAGGCAGCGTAGATGCAACATAATAAAAGGGAACGAAATATGAAAGTCAGTGACTTAAAAGTTTCATAGTTTTGCATTGATTAGCAAAATCTTAAAAATACATTAAAGATAACAAATTTAAACTGTTTTTAATGAGTCTTAAGGGTGCCTATGGTCAACAAAAATTTAAATCCCCAATATTCCGATGTCATTTGGCATTACTACTAGATGACATATAATTTGTATAAATATAGGTCTGTTCAAAATAACTTTTCAAATGATCCTAAACTTTAAATCTGGTCCTCCAATTAATCAGCAGCATTTTAACCCAAATCACTTAATTATCTTCTGGTGATCAAAGCTAGAGTTTTCTTAACAAATCCTATAAATAGCTTTGTCAGCCCTCTGATACTTTATATTATCTAGAAATACACTGCATACTCTCTATTGAATTTGTTTTATTTTTCCAAAAGTTTAAAGATAAGCTATTATGGGTTCTCTGAATATGAAAATCAGGACACATGCCTATTAGGGAACAAACATCACTCAAGGGAACAGGTGTCCCCTCCATTGCCTCTGCCAGCTTTGTTCGTTGTCCGGCCCGCAGCTCTATCTGGATGTGTTAACTGCCCATGAGGTTGAGAGCCGCGTTCACATTTAACTTGAGCCCTTTCTTACATAGCTCTCAGAAACAAATGTGAAAAGGGACAAAGACGAGGGGTACCGACCACAACACCCTGAGAACATGTCCAAAGGTCTGAACGATCACAAGGGAAGGAAGGAGGTGATGATACTGCTGTCTTTTGATTCAAGGAGAAAAAGTAGCTGGTTTCAGGGAAAGTAATGTAGTAGTTTAGGAAAGATGGAGTTCCCGATCCTGTTGGGGTAACAGATTTGTGTTGCCATTTCACTGCGAACACGTGGGACTGAAGCAGGGGTTAAAGGTCAGGGACTGGAATGTGAAGTGCTTGAGACCGTGAGGACATAGTATGTGAGTATTCAGGGAGAAGAGCAGGGGACATAAGACCAGATTAGAATACAAACCAGTTATAAATCAAGAGGACAAGTGCCAGCAATGGAGAAAGGAAAACCAGCAGGAAAGAGCAGAACGAGAATAATAGAGGCTTAGAGATGAAGAGTCTCAAGAATTCAAGAGGTTTAATAAAACCCAAATGGAGAAAAGGTTATCGAATTTAGGCAGGTGATGATCATAAGAATAATTTCAGTAGTAAGGTGGTTTCAGAAGCCAGCTATGCAGCGGGATTAACTCAAAATGTGTGGAAGCGACAGCAGAGAGGCGGCGTGCTCATTCCAGGAATTAGCAATAAAAGGAAGAAGGGAAATAAAATGTTAACACGGCAATCAGTGCAGAGGGGAAATTTAAAATGTCAGCCAAGGAGGTGTGGGTAATAGAATCGAATGCAGTCGTAACTTGAAATATGCCATTGAGGAGTTTGAGAGGTTTGCTCGGGCCCCTCCATTCACTGCAGTTTTATTAACTACCGAGAACAGCGCTGTAAAGACTGGGGTCCCAAGGTCAACAAGCCCATAGTCCTGCCCTGAGGTGGTTTACAGTGAGGAAGGTGAGGTTAAGTAATGTCTATTAAAGGTAGGCGGAGGAAGCACCAAGGAGAGAGTCTAACGGACCTGGGACAGCAAAGCTGAAATAGAAGTGGCATCCAAACTGCATTTTAAAACCTAAGAGTGTAGAGGGGACAATGAGAAAAAGCCGAAACTTAAGGGAGAGCTTGGCTGTTCTGGAACGCTGTGAGTTGTTGCGTAGCACGTGTCTTGAGTGAGGAGGAGGATGAGATGCGGCTGAGGTTAGAGGTCATGCCCAGGGGTTCACATTTAGCTGTAGGCTGTTAGTGATCAGGCTGCACACACACACAGAGGAAACACTTGTGGACAGAGGAAGCTGAGTAGGCATACACTCATGATTTAATAGAAAATCTCAATAGACTTTTTTTTCCATTAAGGCCCATTTTAAATATTGTTACAGAATAAATGGTATGTTGTATATTAGTTTCCCGTGCCTGTTGTCACAAATTATCGCATAGTGGCCGAAAACAGCACATGTATCATCTTACAGTTACAGAGATCAGAGGATAAAGTGGCCTCACTGAGCTAAACCAAGATATTGCCAGGGCTGCCCTTTCTGAAGACTCTAGAGAATCCATTTTCTTGCCTTTCCAGCTCTAGAGGCCGCCAACATTTTTATTTGTGGCCTGTTCCTGAATCTGCGAAGCTAGCAACACTGAATAAATCTCATGCTACCATCTCTCCACTGCTCTCCTGACTCCCTCTGCTAATAGCAAGCCTCATGGTTGTCCCGAGCCCCCTCATAATCCAGGGTGATCTCTCCCTATCAGGAGCAGCTGATTAACACATTTCATCCCATCCGCAATCTGAATTCCTCGTAGTTTCTGAGGATTAGAACACAAGCCTTTGGGAGGACATTATTCTGCGCACCGCAATTAGGAATACAGTCTGACAGAAAGGTCCTAAAAATATGATTGTCAGTGTGAAAGACCACTAACAAATGAACAAGCATTTGGTCAGGATTTGCTATATGCAAAGAATTGTATTAAGTGTCATTCTAAAATATCAGAAGATAGTGTGTCCTAAAAGAGCTGAGGATACAAAATAAACTGTAAAGTAACAGCAGGTGAAGGTAGTATAATTTGAATAAGAAGGGAGAACAATTCAGCTACTTTATATAGATAAATTTTACCTGAAAATGATTTTCTAAAGGTGAGTTAATATTCTTGAGAAAATGATAAATATGGAATAATAAAGGATAAACATTTCAGGTGCAAGGAGTTATACAAATTTTAAAGTTTTACGTGGCCAAGTAACCTCTTTGGAAGAAAAATGTCATTCTGGGAATGTTTGTGTATAGTGGTATTAATCATTGCATTTTAGAAGATACCTATTTGAAGGCGGAAGACCTAAATTCAAATGAGGTGTTATCAATTACCCCATTACTTCAGAAAAGTCATTCTCTCAAGTAAATAATGCATGTGACCTCTCTCCATATTGATGTCACGGTCGTCATGTGTTTCGTAAACTCTGCAGTGCTGTGCATGTTGGTTGTGCTTTTACAGTAATTATGGTGAGCCTTAATTGCCGAATTGAAGACTATAATTTATGAAGGACAGAAATGTACTTTCGATTGTCACACTGGGAGTAATGTATGGACTGTTACACTCCCCTATTATAGAACTGAAGGGATTGGATCAAGGGGTACAGTGTGAAGGCTGTGACAGAAGCAGCACAAGAAAGAGATGAGGATCTAGATAGGGATGCGAGATGAAGAGCTTCACAGACTTGCAGGTGCATTGCAGTGGGAGGCGTCCACAGGGATCCGTGATCCATTTGGCAGGATATGGGAAGAAGAGCAAGAACATAATGCTAGATTGTACATTTAAGTGTAAACAAACAAAAAAACCTCGTTTTGTTTCAAATTGGGCTGGAATGAGATGCTTGAAAATGACTTGGGTATCCTGACCTATATAAGATAATGTTCTTTGGAGAACAATGAGAAGATGGGTAGATGGCTAGACAAAAGGAAAGGATAATTCCTTCTTCCGTTTTTGCCATTAGGTTGTTACTGTTTGGAATACTGGGGATAAAAGGGCTCTGTCCAGGCTTGTCAGTGTTGCAATCTGCCATTAAAGTGGTGGCACATGGGTAGAGTACATCTCTCTCTGGTAGAGGAAAGGTCAGATTCACTATTCTTTGGCCTGTGTTCTTCAAAGCAGTTATTATAGGCTTTGAAGTTGTGTTCTTTAAGTTTTGATGACAAGTTCCTTGAGGACAAGGCTGTCTTTCTGTCTGGTATGACCACTGCTTTTTGTAGTGCCTGTTGAAGAGCAGCAGCTCAGCAAATGTGTGAACGAATCATAGCACTTTTCTGAATTCGTCTTATGATTTTTGTAACTGTCCCTTCCACCGATTGGCAGAGGCCATCTCTAATCAATTTGGGCATCACCAGTCATTCATTGAGCAATGCTGTGCAAATCCTTGGCTCGCAATAAGTGTTTTCTCAATTGAACTGAGGGCACAAAATGTTTTTTAGGCCACATAGAATAAACAGCTACACTAAATGACTCACAAATTACAAAATGGGCTTTAAATTCCTTAACAGTGGCCTATTTTAGAGGCTATCTTAAAAAAAAAAACACATACTATCATTAAAATTAAATCTAGGTATCAGTTGCATCTTGGGAATGTTCTGGTATCTTGGTTGTGGGTAGTGTGAGGGAGAGAGTGATGGACAGATGAAGGCAGGCAAAAAGCCTGAAAACTCAAACTCTTGAAATCTGCTTTTTTCTCCTTTATATCCAAGCTAAGAAGCTTTTACTATTCCCATAGCATAACAAATCAAATTTTTTTAAATCGTATTTTTACAATCGTCTGTCATAACTTGTTACTGACACTGAATTCACAATGTATATTTTTGTACCCCCTTTGGGGCTTTTTAAAGTTGTATTGCTATATGGCCTGAAAATTAGTCCGCATATTTGGTTGGATAACCTGATAGACAGTTGTTTGCTTTTTAAAAGTCAGGATAGCTACAGACTCTCAGAGTTTTACGATGTTTCTCAGTTCCCGGATGACAACATTTTCTTTCAACTTATCCGTGAAAGATACCTAATGAAAAGAACAATGCCTGCCAGAATCAACGAGATTTTCCCAGAGGAAATAAAAGCAAACGATTGCTTGAATAAGTTTTTAGTAACGCTAGTCTTTTCATCGCATGCCATAGGAAATAAATAAAAAATCGCATTTCTAAGGTGCAATAGTGAGTAATGAGTTCCAATGGCCACTCCAAACCCCCAGCAAACTGCACAGCTGGACGGGAAGTGCCAAGTAGGGGACGGTGGCAGAGTGGGGAGGAAGTCACCACCTTTACCATTTAGTGGTCACTAAAACAAGGCCTTGACTGGAATCAATAGATGACAGCTATGTCATTATCCTTCAAATCTCATGAGATTAAGTTTTGCTTCACCCAGTCCAGTTCTACCAACAACATAGCTATCAAATCAAAGTTTCTGTATGTTACCAGTCCAGCGCCTACGTGTACGGAGACTCACATTAAAAATGTCTGTTGCTAATCAGTGACCTTAATGATAAGCTCCTCCTCTCCGGCCTGCCTGCCTGTTAGTGGTTATAAAGCTGCAGTTCTGTTGAAGAAAATACTACTCTGCAGTCCATACATTCCCACGACTCCTTTCAGCTTTCTGAGATAACAGCCAGAGGACAGAGATGCAGCTGCAGCTTGCTTAGAGGCTGGTGGGCACCGATAGTTTTCTAAGATTTATCTTCTCCTGGACAGTTGTGATCTGAGATGATTCACAAGGAATTTTTTTTTTTTAAATTGATTCTAATTGTCTTAGTATCTTCAGAAATCTTTTGTCTAAATGATGGTGATAATGAAGGTCTGCAATAGAAGGAATTTAGTTTCTATTGCTTTATTTAGAATTGATTTTGTTTATAATGTAGAAGCACATAAGTTACGGACATTACTTTGTCAAAAGATTAACTTTTACAATTCTCTGCCCTTTTATTTTTGTATATAAATACATGGCTTTCTTACTGTGCTGCTTATAAGGTTGTTAGTTCATGATGAAATTGATTTACACATGTACTATAAGGACAACCAAATATAAATCACTTAAGCCTATCAATAAGCCTTAAATATATTGCTAACATCGCTTGTAAAATTACCTACTTTTTATCTAAAAGGTTTCCTGTTCTGATACCCTTGACACAGCATTTCTATTAGGCAATTCCTTCCTTGGGGGTTGGTACAACTTAGTATAGTGGAAATGGTTTATAAGCTTAGGCCCACCACCCAATTTTTAGGATCCCCAAGCTACTTTAAGTGTATAGAGCACTTTAAAACTTTAGAACCTTGCTTCTCCAGGGGTGGCCTGTATACCAGCAGCAGAGGTTTCTGGAGGGACCTTGGGGATGCAGCATCCTTGGCCACACCCCAGACCTCCTGTGTCACTATTTGCATCTTAAGCTTTCCCAGACTAATCTTTACTAGACTAAAGCTTGAGAAGCACCACTTTGGAACATCATACTGTGTGAGATGTCCAACAGAAGGAAGCGGCCACACTCCTGCCCTCATCTCTCTGTAAGATGACTTTGGAGAGACGAGATATCAGTCTCTGAACAAAGAGGCTCACTGATGCCCTGTTCATACTGCTTGGGTCAGTAGCTCCCTTTGAATCAGGCCCCATCCTGTAGCAAGTCTATAGGTATCCTCTCTCCATCCCCTCTAGGAGGAGTGATTGTTCCGAAGGCACCACTTTCTCTGTCTCTCTAGATCTTTTTGATACTATTCCAGCTAAGCCATTTCACAATTCACATTAAGGACCTGTGTAAGGTCAGCTGGTGTGTTTTCACATGTCCTCCATTCTGGCTGGCGGGAACAAGCCCCATCTGGGCCCTGTGCAGGTCCTGGGAATTGACATCTTCAATCCTTTCAGGTGGTTCTTGAATTCATCTGGCAGCTTCTTCAGACATGTTTTTATCGGTATTCAGCTGAATACACCACGAGGGACCCCCTCTGTGTCTGAGTCTTTCTGAGCCGCTCTTTCTCCTTCCAGGTCTGTGAACTCTCGGTGCCCTGGTGTTCCCACACTCAGCTCTGCCCCCACCTTGCAGAGACTGCCAGGTTCCCTTCCGGCTTATCTTCCTGTCTTGTTGCTGGAAACTCTTGGTAGTAAACTAGGACTACTAGAAGATGCTCTCCACTTCCTTCCCCACATTCATTTGCTTCTCTTGCAAGGATTTTTTTTTGTTGTTGCTTAATAATATCTAGTATTTTAAATATCACTGCCAATATTGTTTTAAGCGGTAGGGAAATCCAGTCCACATTGTGTCATCTTGCCCTGAAGTATAAGTCGCAATTTTGTCTTGATTTGAAGGTAGCAAGCAGTACTGGAACGACATGTGCACAAAGAAATTATTATTTTAGTTCTGTAAACCTTTAGCTTTTATTAAGTGACATTAACCATTGTAGAATTTTGAACATAAAAATGTCATGAAAACACACATATTTTGAAAGGAGGAGATTATGGAGTTGGGTCCATTTGTCTCTGTAATGTGCTTGTAGCATGTGCTCAGTACATGTTTGATGACAGTGATAACATAATCCATTTAATTACTTGCCTCAGCGCCTGGCTCCAGACTCCCACCCATTCATTTAATACAGATTTTCAAGCATCTCTGAGTTACTATTTATTTGACAAATTTGCCAGACTCTGTGCTAGATGCTTGATTCTTGCTTTTCTAATTTTTCCTTTTCAAACAGTGTATTACTGTCACCTTTTTTTTTTTTTTGGCAGAAGAGAAAAACGAGACTTAGAAAGTTGAAGCATCTTCCCTAATTTTACACTCTTGGTAATGAAATTCAAAGTCAAATCTGTCTAACTTAGTGACGCTGTAAGACATGATGCGTACAGTCTGTAGTTAAGGTACTATACAGAAAATATCTTCAGAAAGCTTTCACCTTCTTGCTCTAACTGAAATCTAGCTCTCTTCTAAAATGACTGTTTCCTCTAAAACCTACTAGTGGACCGGAGGTGGGACAGATGTCCTCTTGCTCCTAATTGTACTTTCTGAATATTGTCCTCCATGAAACCCCTGGTTCGAAGCTCACTTGCACTTACTGGCCTATCACCTGCTTCTTCTGTTCTCCTAGTCTGTGGGTTAATCCCCCTCCTTGAAGAGTTTAGCAATTGGCTATGATGGGATTCAGCATACACTTCCCCGACATATGGCACTGTGGCATATTCAATATTTTAAGCTGAAGGAATTTGAGCTGCTCTTTCTCCTTCTGGGTCTGTGAACTCTAGGGAAAGTAGCAGGTGCTGGAAGGATGCCCTGAGCATCTCCCCTGAAGCAGGTCATAAGACTCTCCTGTAGCAGGTGCCCTCGCAGGCCCCGGAGGAAAGGAGCATCCTTAACTCCAAAGAAGGAAGGATATAGAGGGGAATCTGAACTAACGGGCTTGCTATGTGTCCCTCAGTTTACTACGCTTAGTTTGTACCTCTTTTCCTGTCACATTTTTCCATGACTTTGCACCCTCATGAAACCTAGCATAAAATGTTTTGGTTTAATCATTTTGAGAGAGGAGGGTCCTCATTTCTTTACAAAAGCTGTGTCATGTAAAATTTACATTAAATTTGTACGCACTCCTCTTACTAATCTGTCCACAGGCTGAATGTAACTCTCCTAAACATAGTTATTGGTGACTTCAGTATCTGTGAAAATGATCCCCAAATTCTTAATTTCCTCCTTTTGAAATACATGTCATCCCTATTTGAAACTCTACAATGGCTCTTGATTCTACTTATATAAGAATTATTTCTTAAGCTATTTTTAAGTAAGGTGACAATATAGCTTACCTAAATCAAAACCTGAGAATTAAAAAATAATAAATAAAACAATATAGAATCAAGCTGGAAAATAGGCAAAGCGAACTTCTGGATGAACTGACTTACACACCCCTCACCACTAAGGCTCAACATGAACTGACTCCTGCCACACCCTCTGAGACCGTCCAATGCTTGTTGCCTCATATACACTTACAGTCGCGGTCTATGCACTGGCTGGTCCTCTATCTAGAATACTCTTTCTAGGCCCTCGTCCACATCCTCCAGATGCCTTCCCAGCAAGGCCTTCCCTAGCCACTCAATAATAGGAAATTCATCTTGGTACTTAGAACTGCCTGTACCCCTCATCCTGCCTTTTCTCTCTACAGTTACCTATTTATCAAGGAAAAGTTGCTATCGAAAAACAAAAACTGACTAAAGGCACATTGGTTCTCTAGAGAAGTGACATAATTTTTACCCCCAGGGAGGATGGTTCTTTGGTTCTTTAGGAAACACCCCCGGTCGATCTCGATGGAGACTTTCAGTTGACCAGTTGTATCCTCTTGGACATAGTGAGGTCCAGTGATGAGATAGAATGCTGGTTTTGTTTGCATAATAAAGTAAGGAATATTGGATTTCTATAGGCCATGGAGGTAGAGGGATGGCTGGGGAAAGTACAACAGTAGAAATCTTAGAAATCTGTACTCCAGAGAGAACAGAGTGGTCTAGGACTTTGACAGTAATGTCTAATGCTAAGTGTTATTCATTTTCTTTGTTTTTGTCATACAATGACCATGGTGTATCTCTTGTGAGAATCAGTGCTGCAGGAACAAGTTAAGAGAGACGGGGTTCCATATGGGTAATAAAACAGGCATGGAGAGCGGGGGGAGGGCATTTGAGCTGTCAGGAAAAACTTTGAGATGCACCAAAAAACAAGCAGGGCCCTACCTGGGTTATCCCTGCCTTTCATTGCTTTTGAGTTAGTTTTTTTACTGAGTTGTAGAAAATTGATGATAATGCAAAGTGATTCTGTCCATAGGAATATAAATTTGTGCCCAGTAGAATGCTATTATTGCCAAGTTTTGCATCTATTTGTAAGTTTATTTTAGCATTTTTTTTTTACAATGTACAAATTCTTTAAATTCTCTTTTAAGTTGGTGATATCTTACTCATTTCCTCACTGAGGTAAATAGCACATCGAGTAAGCATTCATTTCACATTTCTAAGAGCCACGATTTTACCTTAAAACAAGGTATTTAACGGAAGTAAAACTATCAGAAGGCAGGCTGCTTTGGGAAACACTGGAGTTCATCTGGATTAATAAGAAACTATAAAGAAATTATGCCTGTTCCTTCCAAAATTAGAGAAAGTTTGTCTTTGGAAAGATAAAAGGAAACAGATGGCCTTGTAAGTTTTGTGAGTGAAGACACGTAATATCCATAGTGGTCTATATTGCTTGGTAGATATTTAAAAAATCTCAATCCCCTCTCATTCCACCAGTTATTATCCTGTAGCTTTTTTCACTTATTAGATATTTCTAAATGTTTTATTTCTGTTGAGTAGTTGTTACTGTGGAGAGTCTTAAAACCTCTGGCTGTTCCATGATAACTTAGGTCAAAAGCAAACTTTTTCTATAAAGGGACAGACAGTAAATATTTTACGCACTGCAGGCCATATGGTCTCTGTCAAAACTATTGTACTCTGCTGTCATAACATAAAAGTAGACACAGACACTACATAACAAATGAGTGTCGATAAAATTCCATGCAGAAAAACAGAATTTGGCCCATGGGTTTGCCAAACACTAAGAATAAGTTTTGATTTATTTACTCAGGAGTTTGATTATGAAACTATTAAATTGTTTAGAACTTTTCGAGTTGCACACTAAGATAATTAAGAGTAAGAAGAACAGAGAATCTTTTTTTTTTATCAGTCTATCAACAAATAACCGTAAGTAAAAAAGATGGTGGAGAAGGCATATTAATGGCTAATAGAAAAAGTTTCTCGAATTCAATAATATTGCCAGGAGCATGGCAAGATGAGTAGAAATGAGATATAGCTAACGATTGACTACTTAAAGGAAACTTGGTCCAAACTGTAGTAGAAATGAATATTCCAGAGAAGGATAATGGTACAGGGAGTATTTGTATATATAATGAGGAGTCCTGACTATCCCGACTCAACACACAATAAATAGACCATCTCTGAGTCTCTAAGATGGGAGTTGAAATCTCAGTCCCTTTTTTGTCATGGCATCAAAACTTGAGAGGAATTTGAAACAAGGAATGATGCCAATGCCTATTGGAAGAAGGACAACAGCTGTGCCAGAATGGGCTGACTCCCACACCAGCCCTCAAAAACTAAGCTTGAAGGGTAAGAATGTGGAAGCAACATCTGGGGATTGTCTGGTAGACCAGTGACCACACAACATACTCATGAGCATGCAAACATACAGACACACACACGCAGAGTATGAACAAGTTCATTGCATAACTGAGGCCTCTGGTGGGGTGTAGGGTGGTCTCTCAAGCAGATCTGGAATGGCTTGAAAAAGCAAAGGTGACTGGACGGCCTGGGTTCATTATCATACTTATTAGTGGGGGCCAGAATGTGGTCCACATGTAGTAATTCGAAGCCCACCTGGTTTGAGTCTTCCCCCACTTTGCCGAAGGAGGGTGAACCCAAGTCATCTTATCAGCTTGCTTAGATGTGGGACACCAGAGGAAGAGGGAGGAGTGAGGCTTAAAGCTGTCAACAGTCAGCTGAAAATGGAGAGTCAGACTCCTCATTATATATACAAATACCCCCTGTACCATTATCGGCATTCAGATAATCCATATATTATCATTGAAAGCACATGTAAAGAAGAGACAAAACATAATATTCTTTCCCACAAAGACATTCATAGCTAATAGTTTAGCATATGAATCTGAATCATTCTCAAACTTGGCAGCTATTAAAATCAGTTAAAATATTGATACTTTCTCACTTATAGAAAGTCTGATTAAATCGGTCTAGATTATAGTCTTGGTAATAAGATTTTTATAATCTCTCTGGGTGATTCCTACATGCAGCAAATTTTAAGACTTTCTGTTTTAGAGGGTATGTGTGTTGGGTATAATGTGAAATCAAACTATTCATACAGTTCATGAGCATTTCTCAACATACACTAGAACATTGTTCCATGCCCATAAATACAGATCTACATTATAATGCCCAATTATTACTTTATGGATATACTGTAACTTCTAATAGTCTACTCTTGTGGGATATTTACATTACATTGAATTTAGCACACTTATAAAAATATTTAGGAAATCTTTCGTATATTGCTCATTTTTCTGATTCCTGGTGAAGATTTTCTAGAAATATTTGCTTAAAGAGTATATTTAAGCCTATCGCTGTACCACCCCTCCAGCGGGAAGTGGGGGCGCACATTCCCCTGTACCTCCACTGTTGCCAGCAGGGTCTGTCTTCCTAAACCTGTGTGAATGTAGAGTAAAAATAGTTTATCTCAACTCATCAGCCTTTTGCATTATGTCCTTGGTATCGTGGTAAGATATTTTGGACCACTAGTATGTAAATAGTCTGTCATGGTATTAAAATTTTGTCTTAATTATTTTTGATATTGTAATGCATTTGAAATACGTTACAGCGGATATATACTAAAATCTCTAACTTCATTTTCTCCTTATTGGTAAATAGGTTTCCAAATAGGTTATTTAATCATTCTCAGTTTCCTGAACTCGGAAAAGCCATTTCTAAAGTGAGGAAATGATACCCACCTCCTAGTTTCAGAGTGGACTAAAGGGGATGATGTTTGTTAAGCACTTTGAATACTACAAGGCACATGAATGCTCAGCAGGGGCCGCTATTGTCATGATGATCATTACATTTATTACATAACCTGGGTCTCCTTCTTGTCTGAGTCCTGTGGCATCAAATAATGTGCTTAATCTTGCCCCGTTCCCCCCATTGTTTGAATGAATGTAGCTTCGATATGCCTATCTTTAAAAACTGAACATTCCCTACTTAAAGTTACTCTGGCGGGTCTCACATATTTATTCTGTTGGAGAAACCTAAAATCATATTGTCAAATTCAGAAGAAAAACGATGTCGGGTTTTTATTGTGCTTTTGTTAAATATGAGACAATCGGCAAGATTTGTGTTGCTCATTCATTCTCTCTGCCTAGCAGAATGGTGCGACTCTACCTGTGGTGAGGTCTCCTTTCTCGTCCTTCTGTAAATTCATAAAGTTTTCTTCGAAAAGGTTTCATGTAATCTTCAGTTTATTGCCAGAAATCTTACATTTTTATCGGGTTGTCAAAGGGTTATGTTTATTCTGTTTATATTTTTTGTTTATCCTTTGATAGCTTTTCTGTATTTATTTGCAAGTGACTTCTGCACTGAACTCCCTGAGTAGTGATAATTCAAGAGCATCACAATACCAGGCTCTTCTTTGTAATAAGAATGCTGTCTGTAGCAGCTAAATCTTCATCCCAAATCAGGATGGGATTGAGAGGGAGGACGGGGTGAGGAAATAAACACTTCCCAGCATGCTATCCTTCTTATTTTCGGAGTGTGCACTTCTTTTAAAGAGCCACATATCAGCAGTGACTCATTGTAAATGGTTCTAGGTAACAGTGACTAAGAAAATACATTAAATACAGCCTTCACTCACAATTGACCACCCCCTTGGACCCTCGCAGTTACAGCAAACGTATCCTCAACTTCATTCTTGCCAGTATGTCTTTGCAGTAAGGCAGCTGTCTTTGGTGTGTGGTCCAGTGGACTCCTGGGGGCACCTGAGTCATTTTTTAGAGCATCCATGATATCAAAATTCTTTTCAAATAGTACTGTTATTTGGTTTTTCACTGTGTCGACATTTGTGATGATTGTTAAAAAAAAAAAAAAATCCATAGTAATATTGCTACTACCTTAGCGTGAATCACGGCCCTGGAACCAAGCTGCTGGCGGCTGTTTTATCGTTCACCGTCATGCACTCACAGGTAAACCAACAGTTTCAATTAAGAACGCCCTGGCAAAGCAGTAGAAATTACTCATATTGTTAAATCTCAGCCCTTAGGTACAGATCGTTTTAATGTTCTGTGTGACAAAGTGGAAAATACACACAGAGCACTGGGCAGAATCACATGTTGGTCGCATTGAGGAAAAGCACTGGTATGATTAGATGAAGTGGACTAGCCATTTTGCTCTTGGAGCACGTTTTTTATTTTAAAGAAGGACTCCCAAGCTAATGGTTATGCTGACTTTTGTGTTTGGCAGATATTTCCTTGAAGATAAGTTAGTGAGTCTGTCACTTCAAAGAAAATGTGACAATGTTTGTACCAGTAATAAAATCTGAACTTTCAAATGACAATTAGAATTTAGAAAGCTTTTATCTGCCACTGTGAGCTTGATAACTTCCCGATATTTAAAGGCTTTCTGACGAGAATAACGGCTGTGTTGTTTATTAATGTCTAAAGATATCAGCATTTGGAATATCTACATAGCATAAGGAATTCATTTTCCAGATGACCAAGTCATGATATTAGAGAATTACATATGGGCCAGCAATCCATCCAAAAGGCATGAACTCCGAATAGATTTGAATGTAACAATACAAATTCATGGGTGGTTTCAGATTTCACACGGCAACTCATCTTTAAAACACTATTGCTGGTCAAAGAAGACCTAAAAGTCTATTAAAATAGTTCTCCCTTTTCCCACTACATATCTGTGAGGCTAGATTTCAAACGCCACACAACAGGTTGAACGCAGAAGCAGACTTGGGAATCCAGGTTTTTGCCTGTAACCGGCATTAAAGGGGTTTGACAAAACGTGAAACAGTGCCACTATACTCACTAATACTTTCATTAAGGAAAATAGTTATATTCACCGCACATTTGTATTAAGGTAACAGGGGTTTATCGTTTTAATGTTCATAGATATCAAGTTTCTCAGTTTTCCGATGCAGCATTGATAGCTATAACTCACAAAAAAACACAAGTTCTCTGGGACTTGGGATCCTCAGCAGTTTTAGTCTTAACACAATTTATACTCTTAAAAGAGTAGAGAGCCACTGGTATAGGAAAAAGAGGGATTATCTAACATCGTTGTAGTATTTGCCTGTCATTGAACTTTTTCTGGCCACGAGAATCCCAGTGCCCACTGAGAACCTCATCACACTAACCCAGCGACAGCTCTATGGTCGGTGTCTGAGATGCGTTCTCTCAGTCTCATCCTCCTGTCAGGCAGGAGTGCTCTGCGTTGGCCAGGACCAGAAAGAACTGTATTTGTCTCGGGTACAATATTCCGCCTGCGGGTAGAGGGAGGCCGACAAGCAGGATCCATTTGCATTTTGAATACTTCTAACCATTGTGAGCCTTCCTAAGAAACAGTGTCGCTTGGGATGTGAGTCAACTGGCAGGAAATTTAGAAGGTTAGAAAGGCTTTTTTTTTTAATCGTGTGCCTCCATCAGGTACCTACAGCTAGAGCACAGGTTCAATGGCTGGAAAACTTGCAGACTGTGTGCAGACCAGGTCCTCAGGAAGGTGGTTCCCCCTCTGCCCTGAGGGTCCACTTTCTCACCATCAGTCTAAATTAGCCTGGGGGAGGATTTTTTTTAAGGTCTAGAGAAGATATTTAAGTCTTGTTGCTTTGTTCCATAATTTGCTTTTACTTCCCCTTCTGCAGTATCCATTTCCATTTTTAAAAACATGCCTCAGTTTCTCCCACCTTAAAATACCATCTGTTTACCCTGTGTGCACTTGGGCCACTACACTGCTGCCCTATTTATCTGTTCCTAGACTCTTGAAAGAGTTGGCTACTCATGTTTCAACCAATATTTACTATGTTATTTTTTAATATATTTCAACCTGGCTTCAGAACGTCACTGAAAACATGATAGCCAAGTTCACTCTGGATCTAGCTGCAATATATTCTCTCCTAAATCTATGCCATAGTGGTCCGTAACACAGCTGACGACTGCTTTATTCTTGAAACTTTCCTCTCCTGGCTTCAGTCCTAATTAACTTCCCAGGATCTTTTTTCATTATATCCTCCTGAATGCCTTGAATCTAATATGCATTTCTTTTCTACTTAAAGTAGGAGATTAAATTATTTTTCTTCTTTTACAGTATAAACATTAAACCATAAATTGTTCTGAGTGCTGTTTGAGCTACATCTCCAATTTTTGTTGTACGTTGTTTTAATTCAGTAAAAGGTAGTTTCAGTTTCCCCTTTGAGTTTTGATTTGACCCATGAGGTAGTTAAAAGTGTGTTAATTTCCACATATGTGGGGGATTTTCAAGATATCTATTTGCTATTGATTTTTAGCTGAATTCCATTATGGTTGGAGGACATACTTTAATTCTCTTAACATGTTAAGGTTTGTTTTATGGTCCCGGATATGGTCTACTTAACTTGCATTTTACGTGCAATTAAAAAGACTTGTGTTGCTGGGTAGAGTGTTCCATAAATATCGATTAGCTCGTCTAATGAACATAATGCTTTTCCACCTACTCATTCAGTTGATCACTCAGAAAAGTAAAATCTTTAACTTTTATTATGGATTCATCTATTTTTCCTCTCAGTTCTAACTTTTTTACTTTATGTATTTTGAAACTGATCTTATGTGCATAATCTTTTAGGATGATGTCTTTTTGATGAACTGACCCCTTCATCATTATATAATCCTTTTTATTCCAGTAATATTACTTTATTCAAGTAATTTTCCTCTTTATTCAAGTAATATTTCTATAGCCATTCCAGCTTTCTTTTGATTATATTTGCATGAGATTTTTTTAAAAACATTTTCAATTTCATTCAAAGTCGGTAATATTTAGTTAGGTCTCTTTTATTTGGAGTTTTCAGAGCTTTTATATTTAATGTAGTTATGATTGTGTTAAAATGTTCATATTCCAGCTTCTTGTATTCATTTCATCTTCTGTTACCTCCCCTTTTTTGCCTTCTTTTGGATGACTCGTGATTTTTCCATTACTGTCTTGTTCATACATCTTATGAAAAAGGCTTTTGCTTTAGAGTGTACAACATATACTTTTTAAATTAATTGGAGGTAGGCCACAACAAGTTAGCTGGTGACCCTTTACACAGTTCGCCTGTACTCCGAGGGCCTTATGCACTATATCTTCAATTCCTCTCTGCCTTCCTTGTAATGTTATATATTTGACTTCTGTAAATGCTAGCAATTCACAAGAAATTGCTATTGGTTTTGTTTTAGGTGGTTACATTCCACAGCAATTAAATTTCTTAAATAATGGATGGATTCACAATAATCCATGGCACCCCTCGTGTCCTTCGTTTGAGTGATCCGCCATCCCTCCGGCAGTGTATATTGGAGCCCCACATCTGTTAGTTGTCTGCTGCTATGTAACAGGTTACCCCAAGCCTCGTGATTTAAAACAACCTCATCTGTGGAACTGAATACAGGGGATAGTTGCTTAATAATGTAAAAGAAATTCCACTAAATTGGACACTTTAAAAAGGTTACTTCTGTTATGTGACTTTTACCTTAAAAATATCACCTGTTGGAGCCAAGGGCTTTCATTCTCTTATAGAGTAGATTAGAGCTGCAGCAGTGGACAGCTCTTACTCATGACTCAGATTATTAATGTGCTGGAGGAGCGGGGGAGTCGTTCTCAGCTGTTCCGATTTGGCCCCTCCGGCGGGCACTGCATCCCTGCATTTTGGTTGTGGAGCCTGCCCAGTGCTCTTGCCCATCCCTACGTTGCAGAGGAGACTGATTATCTGGGCCCCAGACGTATTCCTACCCTTGGCCATGGGTAGAGAGGATGATTTTCTGTTCTTTTCCCCAGACTCGAATGGGTCTTCACCCTTGTCCTAAAGGCGATGTGATTTGCTGCCCTGATCATAATGGCGTAAGGCCTCGTGTCGTTTAGGTGGGGGAGGGGCGGGGGGAACAGAGGCTAGAGGGTGTTCACCTGAAAAATATGCCGAAAGTCAATTCGCAGTAAGGGCACATTATCACTAGAAAGTTGATAAAATGTGGGGATAGATGGCCACACTGAAAACTGTTACCACATACTTAGTAGGGAGGCTATACCAAGAATTTCAAGGAATCACGATTTTGATGAGATCATTCATAACGTTCTCTACACATTTTGACAAGTAATTTAATCTACGTTCTTAAACTAGATTGCTTGGTGCTCTAAAAGTTGTTCAGTGAAATATAGGACTGGCCATGCCCGTAAATATGGTACGTTCTTCCCTCCTTAAGACTTAGCTTTCTAATCTTAGGGGTCCTCGTCGCCTGAGGCTTTGTTCAATCTCACTGTCGTCTGTCAATATCTTAGGGTTAAACCTTTTGAAATTGTTTCCATAATCAAGGTTTGGGTTCAACTATTATCTGACTGCCTATCATAGGTCTTTTAAGATGCATTAGCTTTAAAAAATACTGTACTGTAGACACTTTATAAATCTTTGTCTTCTGACATGTGAGTCAAATGTATGGACAGCGTGTAGGAAAAGAGATGTGGAAAAGCAAAAGTGAATGAAATCTGGGAACCTTACAATGAAGTAATAATGTGCAGATGTCCTGAGCACATACTTGAATTTGTTCATATGGCAACAGGGCCCTGGTGTATGCTGAGGTAGCTGCCACTAATATAGCATGACACTGCTGGGATGGGCATACAGAGTGTGGAAGGTTTGAGTCCATCTTTTTTTCCTGCCACCCCTATAACGATAACTCTGTGTGCACTTTCCAGGCTCCTGGTAAAGTGCAGCTTGGCGTGGAGATTTCATTAGCACACTGCATGACCTGAGCTCACCAACCATATAATGTAAAGTGCGGTGACAGGTTCATTTTGGAAGGCCTTCGGTTCCGGAAACACAAGGATAATCATCTGCATTGCTTGTGAAGCCCCTTTGAGATCCCTGAGTGAGCATCCAGTTTTCTTGACTGAAATAGAAACAATCTCCTCCAGAATAGCTAGTGTTCCCTCCCCTTGACAGGTACTCAATGAGAGACTCTGAAGTGCCTTTGTGTAATTATTTGCCTGAGAGAGTCACTGACTCGTTCCTCATTTTAAATTGTTTCCATCTACTTCTTTTTCTCTCTAAGCTTCTATTGGGTGTTTTGTCCATTTTTCTAACATACTCCTTTACCACCAATTCTCTGCCTTTCATTGTGTCCACGCACATCCGAAAATTCCCTTCGTCTCCTGCCAACAATGCACACCCATAGTTTTACATTTTTTTTCCTCCGCCTTTGTTTGTTTGGAAATAAAGCTTGAGTGCTAATGAGAATAGTCAACTGGATATATTTGAGTTTAAGAAACAGAGGGCTTTTTAAAATGAATTATTTCTCTGAGGTGAACACGGTTAATGACAGAATCTCCTTGACTGTGGGCAAGTAACATCTTACGGTAAGTACCATCTCTAGGGCTCAGTCACTTGAAAAGGTGTAAAGACATCTCAGGAAATGTTAGACCTTGGAATTTATCTTATGCTGCAGCCAGCTTTTATGGCCTATTTTAAGAATTTGGTACTGGCTCTCCTGTTTAATGAGCAGTTTGATTTTTAAAAAATTAAATATTCCAATGGAGTCATAAATAATGCAGTTTATAATATTCTGATCAAGCACGTAAAGCTGCATTTGTCTTCCACGAAGAGCATACTTCTAAAGTAGCCTGACCTCTTCAGATGTATAAGAGCATGCAGTTAGTGCAATTTGTCACGGGCCTTTTACACGTTAATAAGATGTAATTAATTGTCTGTTTTGTCTAATTAACTTTTCAGACACTGGCAGTTCTTATTCTTTTAATGCAAAGCAAGGGCGTCCTATTTGCGATTCTAATAATGTGACAGAGAATTCCGACTGTAAACTAAGTAAACAAAAGTTAGAAAAAGAGTATAAGGCAAATAAGAAATCAGAGAAATAGTATGTACATTATCAGGTAGCGATGTTTGTGATGTAAAGGATAGGAGAAAATGCTACTCAAAAGAATCCCGCTACAAGAATAGAGCAATTCATATTAGAAGATAAATGATTAGAAAATATATACAAACATTCCTCTCATACATTAACATATAAATCCTATAATTACTTACATATTTGTTCATCTTTTTTGGCCTTTTTCATTTATTCATTCGCAATGCCAACTCTGCAAGATAATATGTTAGTAGTGAGAGGTTGGACTGATTGCCAAGATAAAAACACTGCCTTCAACAGGAAGTTACCTGACCGTGAACTTGATAGCAAAATTAACTGAGCCTTAAAGTAGACAATATACTCTCTGTAAACTTTTTTTCTCCTAGTAAACTATAAACCAGGATGGATTTTTGTAGCGTATTCAACATGAGTTAATCTTTATTCTTAGGTTTTTGCACTGTAAAATATGCTTTGACTCATGGTCGATGGCTATTTTGTTGTACAGTATTCAATATTACTTCAAAAGTATTATTTCAATGGATGAAACAACTCAAATAGGTACTATAATTTAACACTGCAGCAAATCACCAATGGGTATTTTTTAAAATTTGGAATCTGACTATAGAAAGGAACTTGACAGGAAATTGTGACACATGTAAAAAGTGGTTTCTTTGTATAGTATATTTATACAAATTACCAGTGTGACAAATAATGCAACATTTGCATCACTAAATATTTTATTAGGGTCTCAGAAACAAAATCCCTGGACCAAAGGCCAAATTTAAATATTGTATAAAGCTATTGATAGAATCAAATCATTTTCTAGAAAATTTCTAGAAATTTGACATCCTGTAGGAGAATACCACTCTTACGATGAATTACTTTAAAAATTCATATTTGGGTAAAATGTCTCTATTGCCTTTTTGAACTTCTCTTTATGTATTTGTCATGCACATAATAGTGAATGTTCTATCACGTTTAGTAACATTTTTTTCACTTTCCAGTTTCGTTATAATATACTGAAGTAGTGGTTAGAATATGCCTGCACTCAGCCCGTCTGGGTTCTAATCCTGGCTCTGCTCTTACTGGCTGAGTTACCCTGTAAAACGTGTTTAGATTCTTTGTTCCTTAATGACTTCAGAAATGTAAATGTAAAATTCTTAATTAAGCTCCCATTGCTTGTAATGGGTTGCCACACTTTCAGTGGAGGTAATATCAGATTGGATGAGCGTTCTGTTCTTCATGATTTACACCCACTCTTTCATCTGACTCAATCCTAATCTCCCACTCAAAACAAACTCCCGGTGCATGTTAGCATTAATATACTGTGTCAGTGCGATGTTTCAATAGACATCTCAAGTTCAGGGTGAAATGATCGGTAATTTCTCTTGTTTGTTTTCATTGCTCTTAGCTCTTGAAAGATCCTGAAATTTCCATGATCGCTTACATGTTGAATGGATTTCTTTCCACAATTTCTAATGGTCTCCCTCTTTCACGTTTCACTTTTAATTCAGTTGAAAATCGTCTTAGCGTATGAGATGAACAATTGACGTGATGTGTTTTAACTCACAGGTTGCCTATTTGTGCAACAACTTGAACTACATCACAATTGCGTATCGGGGAGTGCATGTACGTGCCTTAATCCTGTGCTCAGTTGGCACATGGAATCTTTCTCAGAGCTGTCCTGACACACTGATCTGTCATTTATTGTGCCAGTTCCACATCTTTAATTACTATAATTTTATAATATTATTTAACAGCTGACAATACAAGTGCCCTTTTATTTATCTTTGTCTTCACTCTTAGTGATTTTCCTCTTTGAATTCATCCAAATGAACTTCAGACCCATAATTTTTATTTTTCCTTAAACAATCTTATTGTGGTTTCTTTTCTAGTATAATTAGAACCCACAAATTATTGCAGGAAAAATCATTTTCTTCACAAGAGTCAGTTTTTGTATCCAGAAACATTGAAGATACATCAATTTGAACAACTTAAGGCTTTCATGAGTAATTTTAGAGATGTATTTTTTATAGCTCTATACATTATATATAGCTCTATGAAGTATATTGTATAGATTATGCATAATAAAATACTGATTTTTATTTCCTTTACTTAATGTGACAAAGACTGAAAAAAAAGGTGTTTATCTCTCATTTTTTTCTCTAGGTTTCTCTTTGTATGTCTAAACGTTTTACCATTTAAGGATTGTGAAGCACATGAAAACTCTTATTAAAGCCCAATTATGCATCCAGCTTTCTGATAATACTTTTTCTCTTTTTCTTGAATGATTACAAAAGAATCAGTGTGTTTATTCTCAGAATCAAAAGGTTTAGCTCAGTTTCTGAAATTTTGGAAATTTTATTGGTAGTTTCTTTTCTGTTACTAAACAGATTGTATTTTGTCTACATTGGTTCTCAATTTTATTTTGGTGGTAAAATATTCTCTAATAGTAATTTCCTTAGTTTATTAAGCAGAGGTCGAATCGGTCATCAGTGGACGACAGTGGGTGAGTCACGCCTGTGTAATGAAGCCTCCGTGAACACCCAGGAGGACGGGAGTTGGAGATTTCGGGTTAGTGAGCACACGGAGATGCAGAGTGATGAGCCTACGGGGAGCACGAAGCTCCACGCACCTTCCCACACACCGTGCCCTATGTGTCTCTTCCAAGTACAGGTAGCTGCATGAGGAGCGGACATCTGAAGTATGTGTGGTTGGAGGGGGCGGCCGTCTTGTAGGACTAAACCCATAACATGTGGAATCCGAGGCAATGTCTGGGTAGGTGGTGTCGGAATCGAGTGGGATTTTTGGACAGCCTCTTGGCGACAGAGTGGTTTGTTGGTCTGGGGGACCCCTCCCCAACCCTGGAATTAGGATTCCAGATCCTGGTTCTCTTGGTGCCAGTGAAGTGAGTGAGATTGGCTAGAACGGCTCTGGCTCACAGAAACATGCAATTTGGGAAGAGAAATAATGACAGGGTGAGGGATGAGCAGCCTCGATCCCTGGCTGGTCACGTGGTCACCCGTGGTACAGAGCAGCTACTGAAGGTAAATGTTCCCTGCGGAAGTTCGAGCTGGATCCAACTCCTGGCAAGGTGGCTGCCTGAGTGCCTAAGGCAACGAGAACTAATAAGAAATAGGCAAAGTGTTCAACCCCTTGGTTATTTACTATGTATAATAGTACTGAAAGAAAAAGTATTGGGTTGGGCTTTGGCAATGAATGAAGCTCCAATTAGAATTGACCTGAGCTTTGAACATGAGCTTCAAGCCTCCTCAGTGCAGGTGGGAGGGAAGGGGGAGGATGTACAGAGCAAAAGAAAGTACCTCTGGTAACTCTGGTCACCAGCAAGGTCACCATCGTTAGGGAAAGACCAAACCATGAAACTCGAAGCCAGGGAGTACAGTGTAAAGGAGCTGTTTTACTTTGTAGACTGGTTGGTATCACCAGCTTTTTGAACTTGTCCTAAAAAGAATTAGTCAAGCAGCTAATTTTGGGGGCTGGGTCTCTGGGTTTCAATGGTGCAGAGTGGAAGGGCACGTTTGGGTTGGTGCCAGGATGTGGCTCACTATTGACCAAGCTCAAGAGGCCATACATCACCTAGATACACAGGTTACTCCCGAGGGAACAGCCAGCCTGGTGCACTGCATAAAGCCACTGTGAGTTGTTTGCCCTAAGAAGTGGGACCGTCCATTCCCCCCTATAAATTCCAAATGGAACGCTCCAGTTGAAGAGGCTGCTGTGTGCCATCTGCGAGCCATGAGGGCTGGTTTTAGGATGATCTGCATATTCACCTGGTGAATGGGCCCATATCCCAGATCATTGTAAATGCTGTGATTAAGGGGGCCCCTGTGGCACGGGTACCCCATGTTAGGAAATGGAACAACAGTTCCAAAAGCATTATCAGATTTGTATATTAGCTCCTCATGAGTTTTACAGATGCTAATAAAAAACAGCCTCATAACAAGAGAATGGGAAGAGGCAGAGGGAAGAGCCAAGAGATTTTTCCCAACAAAGTGGAAATATTTAATCACCTTATTAAGAAATAAGGTGAATGAAGTGAATATTCATAGGGATGAAACAAAGCAGAATAAAAGGGAGAGTCATAGCACATCTCCCAGCATGGTGAAAATGTTTAGATGAATAAGAAATGGGGTAAAGAAAAGAGACTGGGGTTCTCACAGCAAAGCCTGAGGCTGGGTGGGCCAAAGGGACACATTTCTTGTCTCCCAACATTATTAAGTGCCGCAAACAAGTCTGCTTTATTTACCCCATTAGGAGAAATTTTAAAAGCCGGAAACCAAAATCTTCAATGAGAAACCAGACCGGCAACAGCTGTTAAGCAGCCGTTAGGCTGATCAAAAAGTTTGACGAAGGGCTCGATCCCTTGGCTCAAACCCAAAGCCTTTTTCATGAGACGAGGTGAAAACTTCAGAGGAGAAAGGTTTCTAGGACTCCTTGATAGAATAACCCCACGAAACGTGGAACCAAACCTCCCTGGCAAGACAAGACTCAGGCTGCAAGGAATGGGAGAGAAAGTACAATGTAATGGTTGAAAGGATGCTGGAAGTTGGAAGGTTTAACCTGATATTAAGTAAAAACTTGTCCCTTTCAGTTGAATGTTGTATGAACAGGTATGTGCGTGGCCAGAGAACACCTCTTCCTGCCCAGTACGACTGTAAAACTGAAACCTGGGGGTGAAGTCCTAATGGAGGTGACAATTGGAAACATGAATGGGTAGAACACGGTGGGAGTTTGGAGGGGAATTGTATGTGTGAAACAAGCATTATGTGAAACAATTGTACCAGTTTTACTCATGTATCATGAGACGGTTCTGTCCCATGGAGTCACCTGTCCAACCAGGAATGGACTGAGGGGGAGGCACGTGCTGGTCCAGTGTTGCCACCAGCCACCCGGAGCAGCACCGCGGCTGAACCTGATGTCACTTCCAGAGAAGAAAATGTATGTGAAGCTAAGTGATGAAGGGAGAGGAGACATGATGGCCCTTCCCCACATGCCTGGATCTGGGCACGTCGTCATGGCGGCTCTCAGAGAAACGGGCTCCTTCTAGATCAGTTTACCGTGAAGCATTTCACTGAGTCTGTGAGCCATTCTAGCAAATCGATGGGCCCAGGAAAGGGCTGTGAGCAGCTCTGACTCTTAGCCAGTATGTCGGAAGTGCAAGTGACAATCTGGGTGTCGATGGGCACTCTTCTGTTGGAGAAGGTCGTGGAACATCCTTGAGTACCAGTCTGTCAGAGCTCAGGTCGCCTGGGCTTGCGGTGGCATCTAAATTGTGTGTGGAGTGACTGATGCTATCTCCGGGGAGACAGTGTCAGGACCGAGATAAATTCAGATCCCCTGGTGGTTTCTGAGAATTGGTTCCTGGTGAGGGTGAGCCCACACGCACACGTTAAAATTGGGTCTGAGCACAATTTATTTCAGTTCCGTGCAGTGAGATTTGTAGAATGGCTCAGGTTCAAAGAAACCTGATTTGAAACAAAAATGAGAGAGTGAGGGAAGGGGCGTCTCTGATTCCTGGCTGGTCACGCGGCCACCCGTGGCAGTGAGAGGCAGCTGTGCTGCTCGCAGCCACTGAAGCTTTATGTGACCGGTGGAAAGTGGGGGTGGATCCAACTCCTGGGAAGGTGGCTCACTGTGTGCATAAGGCAAAGAAAACCAGTGACAAATGTGTGTATATCAAATCTCTTTGTTGTTGTTACCTGTATCACTGACCTGAACGTGCTGTTTTGTACCTCGATGCTGAAGTAAGCTCCAGTCTGGGCCTGTGTGAGCTTTGCCCATTCACCTCAAAGCTACCAAGAGATGGAAAAATTGTGCAGGGCAACAGGAAGTCCCTCTGAGACCTCTGGTCACCTGAAGGTCATCAGTGTGGGATCGGGGGAAACCAAGAGACTTGAAACATGGGGCGTGAGATGATCTCACTTGGTAGCTTTGAGGACACTTACTGAGATCCGTTATGAGTGAGCTGGGGCTCTGTGTGTCGAATGCTGCAGATGAAGGAGCATGTTATGAAAATGGATATGTGTAAAGATGGGGAAACATCTGTACCATTACCACGATCCTGTCTGTGAAGTCCTCGTGGAGGGGAAATTAGGAGCGGGTGGCATTGTGGGTAGGTTTTGGAGGGAACTGGTGTGTTAAGCAGGTGTCACGTGGAGCGGTTATTCCCTGTCTCAGTGATGGATGATGGGGGTGGAACGTGTCTGCTTGGGTAACATCTGTGTTCCCAGCACTGGGAAACTGAAGGTGTGTAAATCCGCCCTTCGGGCCATGGGAATAGTGCCTGGTGGTGGAGCCGGTGAGATTGCCCGAGCCCGCAGAGCGCTGTGTAGAAGCTGGAGCACAAAGGGGCAGACTACGCAGCAGAGCCCTCGATGTGGGTGAACTGGGCATGTACCGAGAGCCCGTGACGTGTCCCAGTGACAACAACTGGACGGACCCACACAGAGCTGTTGGCGTTGAGGATGGTGGTTCCAAGGTGAAGTGTCGACACCCTACTTGAAAGCTGTTGCGTTAAGAACAGAAGCTGGGAAGACTGAAGTGGTTGAAGACACATCCTGTCCACTGGGCGGAACTGTGTGCTGCCCTCCCAGCCTTGGTGGAGGACTTCCAGTGGTGGAAGTGGCCCATGGCCTGGCTCTGGTCAGGCAGGACAATGGACCCTGACTGCTAAAGGGATGCCTGTGTGGAGCCAGCACTCAGGAGACCTGAGGGGAGCATGGAGTGGGGCACTTCGATGCCCATCGACTCCTGTCCAGGTCTGGAAAGTCACAGGTGTCACAGAGCAGACAGCCCCAAGCCTCATTGAGCGGGCCCCAGAGTCCACGCAGTGACTGGACATTGGGCTGCTGCCGCATGTAATGGGCAGCGTCTGCACAGAGGTGTCCACACCCTCGGAGGCAGCAGGGCTGCTGACAATCGTTGCACCTGCCAGCAAAAGGGACACAGACGGTGATGTGTTGGATGCCTACAGGGGAAGACCCGGAGCCCGCATCAACTCAGACTGACACCGGTCTCCCTGTGGGTACAAAGCGGCCTTGACAGGAATGGACCCTGACTCTGCCTGGGCTCTGCCTGCCTGATGCCCATGCACATGCCCACAGGCCACAAGAGACCGGGACAGAAGGCTCAGCCCCGAACTGCATCACTGCATCTGAGCATCACTGCCCAGAGCAAGGACCCACTTCAGAGCTGTGATTTCCAACAGTAGGCCCAGAGAGGCTCCTGGTGTAGCCTGGGCAGAGTGGGAGAAAGGGTGATCAAAACTCGGGTGCCCTCAGTGGGGGAAGGTTGAGAGAAAGGCACGAAGGGCTGGTTTACACACCTTCACGAGTGTGTGCTCACACTCCACATCGACATGAATGGGGCTCAAAGAACGTTCCCACCATACAGATTTCTATTTTGTGGTGGGTGCGGGAAGGAGGGTGTGTAGGATGCTGTCCCCAATAGTTTTTTTACTGGGTGCATTGGTCACATCCCTAAGGCTGCAACTAAAAGGGATAAAAATGGGGATTCTGCCTAGATGTGAACCTGTCACTGTGTTTTTTACCCTCGGTCACCATTCTAATGGCCTGATTGGAAATTTGTGCGTTCGATCCATGTAACACACTTGGGACTGACAGCAATTTCAGCCATCTCGCCCGGCGCAAGGAAGAGCTCACGGTTCTGTCCCATGGAGTCACCTGTCCGACCGAGAATGGACTGAGGGGGAGGCACGTGCTGGACCAGTGTTGCCGCCAGCCACCTGGACCAGCACCGTGGCCGAACCCGATGTCACTTCCGGAGATGAAAACGTATGTGACGCTAAGGGACGAAGGGAGAGGAGACATGATGGCCCTTCCCCCACATGCCTGGACCTGAGCACGTCGTCACGGCTGCTCTCAGAGAAACATGCTTCTTCCAGATCAGTTTACTGTGAAGCATTTCACTGAGTCTATGAGCCATTCTAACAAATCGATGGACCCAGGGAAGGGATAGGAGCAGCTCTGACTCTTAGCCAGTGTGTCGGAAGTGCAGGTGACAATCGGGATTCGATAGGCACTGTACAGTGGGAAAGGTCATGGAAATCTTCTGAGTACCTGTCTGTTAGAGTTCGGGTCGCCTGGGCTTGCGGTGGCATCTAAATTGTATGTGAAGTGACTGATGCTTTCTCTGGGGAGACAGTGTCGGGACCGAGTTGAATTCAGATCCCGTGGTGGTTTCTGAGAGTGGGTTACTGGTGCGAGTGAACCCACACGCACACGTTAAAATCGGGTCAGAGCACAATTTAATTCGGGTTCGTGCAGTGAAAGTTGCTAGAATGGCTCAGGTTCAAACAAATGTGGTTTTGAAACAAAAATGAGAGAGTGAGGGAAGGGGCGTCTCTGATTCCTGGCTGGTCACGCGGCCACCCGTGGCAGTGAGAGGCAGCTGTGCTGCTCGCAGCCACTGAAGCTTTATGTGACCGGTGGAAAGTGGGGGTGGATCCAGCTCCTGGGAAGGTGGCTCACTGCGCGCATAAGGCAATGAACTTGTGAGAAATGTGTGAATATCAAATCTCTTCGTTATTGTTACCTGTATAACTGACCTGAACGTGGAAGAAAGTGCTGTTTTGTAACTTCATGCTGAAGCAAGCTCAAGTCTGGGTCTCTGTGAGCTTCGCCCGTTCACCTCAAAGCTGCCAAGCGAGGGACAAATTGTGCAGGGCAACGGGAAGTACCTCTGAGACCTCTGGTCACCTGAAGGTCATCAGGGTGGGATCGGGGAAAACCAAGAGAATTGAAACGTGGAGCGTGAGATGATCTCACTTGGTAGCTTTGAAGACACTTACTGAGATCCGTTATGAGTGGCTGGGGCTCTGTCTGTGATATCGAATGCTGCAGATGAAGGAGCACATTATGATAATGGGCATGTGTTAAGACGGGGATATGTCCCCTTTCCTGTCACCCCAATCCTGTCTGTGAAGTCCTTGTGGGGGAAAATTAGGAGCGGGTGGCATTGTGGGTAGGTTTTGGGGTGTTAAAGAGGTGTCACGTGGAGCAGTTGTTCCCCGTCCCAGTGACAGATGATGGAGATGGGGTCATGTCTGCTTGGGGACCATGAGAGAGTCCCAAGCACTGGGAAGCTGAAGGTGTGTAAATCCGCCCTTCGGGCCGTGGGAATAGTGCCTGCCGGGGGCCGGGGGGTGGAGCCAGGGAGATTGCCCGAGCTCGCAGAGCGCAGTGTAGAAGCTGGAGCACCAACAGGGGCAGACTACGTGGCAGAGCCCTCAATGCCGGAGGACTGGGCATTGTGCTGAGAGCCCGTGACGCCTCTCGGGGAGAAGGACTGGGACAAGGGACAAGAGTTTCCATTCAAGGGCATCTGCCTTGCCATCTGACTGCACTAAGTGAACTTCGGCTGTACCTGAGGGACACAATGATCTCGAACCCTGAAATGCCCACAGCGTGTGGGGTGACAGCAGAGACACTGCAGTAGCGGTGCCCAGAGTGCTGCCCATGAAGATGGACATCGTCATTCAGGACGATGACGCCTGGGGCGTGAGGGAGGAGTTCAGGGTTCCCTGGCTGTGTCCCCTGAGACTGACATTCAAATGGCCAGAGGAGACTCTGGGCACTGTTGTTACTGAGACACTGGTTTGTGAACTGCTCGGGACTGACCCACCTAGAGCTGTTGGCGTCACGGATGGCGGTTCCAAGGTCGAAGTGTTAACGCCCTATTTGAATGCTGCCACCATAAGAATAGCAGCTGAAATGACTGACTGAAGAGGGTGAAGACACATCTTCTCCACTGGGCGGAACTGTGTGCTGCCCTCGCAGACATGGTGGAGGATTTACGGTGGTTGAAGGTTCCCGGAAACCGGTCTTTGCTGCCTACTGTACTGTGGCCTGGCTCTGGTCAAGCAGGAGGACAGTGTATCCTGGCTGCTAAGGGGATGCCTGTGTGAGGCCAGTGCTCAGGAGACCTGTGGAGGGCATGGAGTAGGGCACATCGATGCCCATCAACTCCCGTTCAGGTCTGCAAAGTCACACGCGTCAATGAGCAGCAGCCCCAGCTTCACCGAGCTTTCTCCCGGGTCCACGCAGTGATTGGACACAGAGCCACTGCCATGTGCAGATGGGCAGTGTCTACACGGAGGCGTCTACACCCTCGGAGGCAGCAAGGCCGCTGAGAACCATTGTGCCTGCCACCAAAAGGGACACAGATGGCGATGTGGTGGACGCCTACAGGGGAACACCCAGAGCCCACGTCAACTGAGACTGATGCCAGTCGCCCTGTGGGTACTAAGCAACCTTCACGGGAATGGACGCTGACTCTGCCTGGGCTCTGCCTGCCTGATGCCGATGCACATTCCGGGAGGCCACGAGAGACTGGAACAGAAGGCACAGCCCCAACCTGCATGGCTGAGCATCACTGCCCAGAGCAAAGACCCACTTCAGAATCATGATGTCCCACCTCGGGCCAGAGAGGCTCCTGGTGCAGCCTGGTTAGAGCGTGAGAAAGGACGATTGGAACATGGGTGGTCTCCATGGGGCAAGGGTGAGAGCAAGGCACGAAGGGCTGGTTTACACGCCTTCACGAGTGTGTGCTCACACTCCACATCGACATGAGTGGGGCTCAAAGAACGTTCCCACCATGCAGATTTCTGCTTTGTCATGGGTGTGGGGAGATGGGGTGGGTAGGGTGCTGTCCCCCGAATGTTTTCCTACTGTTTGCATTGGTCACATTACTAGAGTTGCAACTATAAGGGACAAAAACAGGGATGATGCCTAAATGTGAACTGTCACTGTGTTTTTTACCCTCGGTCACCATTCTAATGGCCTGATTGGAAATTTGTGCGTTCGATCCACGCAACAGTTGGGACTGACAGCGATTTCAGCCATCTCGCTGGGCGGAAGGAAGAGCTCAAGGTTCTGTCCCATGGAGTCACCTGTCCAACCAGGAATGGACTGAGGGGGAGGCACGTGCTGGTCCAGTGTTGCTGCCAGCCACCTGGACCAGCACCGCGGTCGAACCCGATGTCACTTCCGGAGATGAAAACGTATGTGACGCTAAGTGACGAAGGGAGAGGAGACATGATGGCCCTTCCCCATATGCCTGGACCTGAGCACGTCATCACAGCTGCTCTCAGAGAAACCTGTTCCTTCTAGATCAGTTTACCGTGAAGCATTTCACTGAGTCTATGAGCCATTCTAACAAATCGATGGACCCAGGGGAGGGTTGTGAGCAGCTCTGACTCTTAGCCAGTATGTCGGAAATACAGGTGACAATCTGGGTGTCAGTGAGCACTCTTCAGTGAGAGAATGTTCGTGGAACATCCCCTAAGAACCAATCAGTGAGAGCTCGGGTCGCCTGGGCTTGCGGTGGCATCTAAATTGTATGTAGAGTGACTTATGCTATCTCCGGGGAGACAGTGTCGGGACCGAGTTGAATTCAGATCCCCTGGTGGTTTCTGAGAATGGGTTACTGGTGCGGGTGAACCCACACGCACGCGTTAAAATCAGGTCAGAGCACAATTTATTTCGGGTCCGTGCAGTGAAAGTTGCTAGAATGGCTCAGGTTCAAACAAACGTGGCTTTGAAACAAAAATGAGAGTGTGAGGGAAGGGGCGTCTCTGATTCCTGGCTGGTCACGCGGCCACCCGTGGCAGTGAGAGGCACCTGTGCTGCTCGCAGCCACTGAAGCTTAATGTGACCGGTGGAAATTGGGGGTGGATCCAACTCCTGGGAAGGTGGCTCACTGTGTGCATGAGCAAAGAAAACTAGTGAGAACTGCACGAATATCAAATCTCTTCATTATTGTTCCCTGTATCACTGACCTGAACGTGCTGTTTTGTATTTCAATACTGAAGCAACCTCCAGTCTGGGCCCGTGTGAGCTTAACCCATTCACCTCAAAGCCACCAAGAGAGGGCCAAATTGTGCAGGGCAACGGGAAGTACCTCTGAGACCTCTGGTCACCTGAAGGTCATCAGGGTGGGAATGGGGAAAAGGAAGAGAATTGAAACGTGGGGCGTGAGATGATCTCACTTGGTAGCTTTGAAGACACTTACTGAGATTTGTCATGAGTGTGGTGGGGCTCTGTCTGGGTGTGGAATGCTGCAGATGAAGGAGCGCATTGTAAAAATGGGCATGTGTGTAAAGACGAGGATACATCCCCTCTCCTGTCACCCCAATCCTGTCTGTGAAGTCCTCGTAGAGGGGAAAATTAGGAGTGGGTGGCATTGTGGGTAGATTTTGGAGGGAACTGGTGTGTTAAACAGGTGTCACGTGGAGCAGTTTTTCCCCGTCCCAGTGACTTATGGGGATGGAGTCGTGTCTGCTTGGGGAACATGTGAGAGTCCCCAGCACTGGGAAGCTGAAGGTGTGTAAATCCGCCCTTCGGGCCGTGGTATAGTGCCTGCCGGCAGGGAGCCGGAGAGATTGCCCGAGCCAGCAGAGCACAGTGTAGAAGCTGCAGTGCCAACAGGGGCAGACTACGCAGCAGAGACCTTGATGCGGAGGACTGGGCATTGTTCCAAGAGCCCGTGACACGTCCCAGTGACAACGACTGGGACAAGGGATAAGAGTTTCCGTTCGAGGAGCATCTGCCTTGCCATCTGACAGCACTAAATGATGCTTTGGTGTAACTGAGGGACAGAATATGATCTCGAACCCTGAAATGCCCACCGCATCTGGGGTGACGGCAGAAACACTCCAGTGTCGGTGCCCAGAGTGTTCCATAGGAAGATGGACGTTGTCATTCGGGACGTGACACCTGGGAACTCCAGGGAGGAGTTCAGGGCTCCCTGGCTGTCTTCCCCTGAGACTGACAAAGGAATGGCCAGAGATGACTCTGGACCCTCCTGTCATTTGGAGAGTGGCCTGTGAACTACTCTGGACTAAACCACACAAAGCTGTTGGCGTTCCAATGTGAAGTGTGAACACCCTACTGGAAAGCTGCAACGTTAAGAACAGCGGATGGAAACACTGACTGAAGAGGGTGAAGACATATCCTGTCGACTGACGGAACTGTGTGCTGCCCCTCCCAGCCATGGTGGAGGAAATACAGTGGTAGAAGTTTCCAGAAAATGGATCTTTGCCACCTGCTGGACAGTGGCCCATGGCCTGGCTCTGGTCAGGAAGGAGGGCAGTGCTCTCTGGCTGCTAAAAGGATGCCCGTGTGGGGCCAGTGCTCAGGACACCTGAAGGGAGCATGGTGTAGGGCCCTTTGATGCCCCTCAACTTTTGTCTAGGTCTGGAAAGTCACAGGCATCAATGAGCAGACAACCCCGAACCTCATCGAGTTGGCCCCCGGGTCCATGCAGTGACTGGACAGAGAGCTGCTGCCACATGTAATGGGTACCATCTGCACAGAGGCGTCTAATCCTTGGAGGCAGCAGGGCCGCTGAGAACCATTGTGCCTGCCAGCGAAAGGGACGCAGACGGCGATGTGGCCGGTGCCTACGGGGGAAGACCCGGAGTCCGTGTCAATTCAGACTGATGCCAGTCAACCTGTGCATACAAAGTGGCCTTGACGAGACTTTGCCTGGGCTCTGCCTGCCTGAGGCCGATGCAGATGCCCGCAGGCCACGAGAGACCGGGACAGAAGGCACAGCCCCGAACTGCATCACTACATCTGAGCATCATTGTCCAGAGCAAGGACGCACTTCAGATCCAATGATGTCCCACATCGGGCCCAGAGAAGCTCCCGGTGCAGCCTGGGCAGAGCGTGAGAAAAGGCGATCGAAAACGCGGGTGGTCTCAGTGGGGGAAGGGAGAGAGAGAGGCACGAAGGGCTGGTTTACACGCCTTCACGAGTATGTGCTCACACTCCACATCAACATGAGTGGGGCTCAAAGAATGTTTCCACCATGCAGATTTGTTTTGTGGTGGGTATAGGAAATTGGGGTGGGTAGGATGCTGTCCCCCGAATGTTTTTCTACTGGATGCATTGGTCACATTCCTAGGGTACAACTATGTGGTATAAAAACGGGGATTATGCTTAAATGTGAACCTGTCACTTTTCTTTTTACCCTCGGTCACCATTCCTAATGGCCTGATTGTAATTTGTGCGTTCGATCCACGCGACACAGTTGGGACTGACAGCGATTTCAGCCATCTCGCCCAGCGGAATGAAGAGCTCACTGTTCTATCCCATGGAGTCTCCTGTCCGACCAGGAATGGACTGAGGGGGAGGCACATGCTGGTCTAGTGTTGCTGACAGCCACCTGGACCAGCACCACGGCCGAACCTGATGTCACTTCCTGAGATGAAAACGTATGTGACGCTAAGTGACGAAGGGAGAGGAGACATGATGGCCCTTCCCCACATGCCTGGACCTGAGCACGTCGTCACGGCTGCTCTCAGAGAAACCTGTTCCTTCTAGGTCAGTTTACCGTGAAGCATTTCACTGAGTCTGTGAGCCATTCTAGCAAATCAATGGACCCAGGGAAGGGTTGTGCACTGTGGGGTCCTTATGGAGGCCTCTTAGCCAGTAGGCACTGACTCTTAGACAGTATGAACAACTTCTCAGTACCAGTCAGTCAGATCTCAGGTCGCCTGGGAGTGTGGCTGACATCTAAATTGTCTGTGGAGTGAATGATGCTATCTCCGGGGAGATAGTGTCAGGATTGAGTTGGATTCAGATCCCCTGGTGGTTTCTGAGAATTGGTTACTGGTGCGGGTGAGACCACACGCACACGTTAAGATTGGGTCTGAGCACAATCTATTTGGGGTCTATGAAATGAAAGTTGCTAGAATGGCTCAGGTTCAAAGAAACATGGTTTGGAAACAAATAACAGTGTGAGGGAAGGGGCGTCTCTGATTCCTGGCTGGTCATGCGGCCACCCCTGGTAGTGAGAGGCAGCTGTCCTGCTCGCAGCTACTGAAGCCTAATGTTACCGGTGGAAATTGGAGGTGGAAGGAAGAGCTCACCGTTCTGTTCAATGGAGTCACCTGTCCGACCAGGAATGGACTGGGTGGGGAGGCACATGCTGGTCCAGTGTTGCTGCCAGCCACCTGGACCAGCACCGCGGCCGAACCTGATGTCCCTTTCAAAGGCAGAAAAGTGTGGGTGAAGATAAGTGATAAATAAAACTATACATAATAGCTGAAGGTAAGGGTAACTCAACGATGCAATGAGAGGAATCTAGGAATACCGTCACACCTCGAAAGAAGCTTAAAATAGGAGGTGATATTGCCTTTTTAGTGAATCATAGCAGATGCTTCAAAGAGTATCATGTATTCGCTGAGACCACTGCTGGTTTGCTTTCTGTCAGAATCAGATGTAAACCCAGAAACCCGAGCTGCCTCATCCAGGGAGACATTTTCATGACATGATTTTGGCCTGGATGGTACGTGTCTGGAAATCTAGTAATGTGCCAGGTACCCTTTGCCTTCTGCAGTTGTTTTGCTAAAGAAAATGAAATGCAATATTGCGACTTATTAGAAATACATATTTGATCATTTACATGACCAAAATATATTTATCATCTTTATTTTGTCTTCACAATTCCTGGCTTACAGCTCCTACAACTCATGGAGTTTCCTAAGTATTCAAAATGGGAAAAGAAATATGTCTTTTGTTATGTTAATATGATGACTTTGGAAAGCACCTAAAGATGCGGTCCGGTTGCCAAGGGAACCAACCATGTGATTGGAGTATTGGACTTTTCAGCCCCCCACCCCTTCCCTAGGGAGGGAAAAGCTGCCAGAAGTTGAATCAATCACCAATAGCCAATAATTAATCAGTTATGCCTACGAAATGAGGCCTCCAATCAGGACCCCAGAGCGCGGGCTTTGGAGGACAGCTCCGAGTTGGTGAACACTGGTGTGGGGAGAATGACGTCTGAGGGGAGGGACGCTCTGCCCCCACACACCTGGCCTCAGGCATCTTGTCCATCTTGCTGCTCCTGAGTTATGTACTACCGTAAACTGATGAGTGAGTAAGTAGCATGTTTCTCTGAGTTGTGAGCCGTTCTAGCAAATGAATGAAACCCAAGGAGAAGGTTGCAGAAACCTGACTTATAGCCAGTCTATCAGAAGCAGAGGTGACAATCTGGGCTTGTGATCGACTTTCTAAGTTGGAGTATGTCGTCCAGAGCCACTCAGAAGCACAAGGGGCTGGCATCTGAAGTGTGTGTTGTGTGTATGGCGGGCGGGCGGGGTGGAGATCGTCTGATAGCACTGAACTGAACCTTTAACCTGTAGAACCTGATACTCTCACCAGGTAGCGTCAGAATCGCGTTGAATTACTGGACATCCTCCTGGTGTCTGAGAATTTATTAGTGTGCAGAGAACCCCCCAGACTCCCTATGCTGGAACCGAGTCTGGGAACAATTTTAGTATGGGAATGCCATCATTCTTGTTCATTGGTAGACTCAGTCTTGGGGTCTGATGAGTTTGTGTTGTTTCCTATAACATCCATTTTACTCCTCCCATTCCCTTGTAGCCGGATGCTGCTCCATCAGCCACCACGGTAGGTTGATCGTCTGCAAGGCGCGTACCCACTCTTTCCTCGGAATCGCTTCTTATCGCCCATGCATCCTTGGTGGGTCGTTGTAGTCCTTCAGATGTATGCTTCAAATCACTGATTCATGTTTCCACGAGCTCTGAATATAATCTTGGCAACTGGTGTATTTCGTATTTTCAAGCATTTTCAGTTGATTCTCTCTGCATCCCAGTTTTAACCTCCAATTATTGATCCAAGCTCCTGTTTCTTAGAGGTCCTTTCTTCTTTGATAGATTTGATAACCTCAAACATATAATTTAGGTATTTCCATATTTTAATTTTAGAAATTATTTTCATAGACATAGTGGCTGCTTTTCCCCTATTTGGGGGGTGCCAAGAGGGGACTTATGTTTTAAAAATATGTTTAGCCTAGGGACAGATTTATCTAGGCTTGTCTTGCCACAAGTAGGGCAGGTAATGTGAATTTTGTTGCTTCTAATTGCTGACATGCGAGCTGGCAACGGCCTGCCTCTACCCCCGAAACAGACCGAGTTCAATTTGAAATGCCCTGTATCTTTTCATGTTGTATCAGCCTGATCCACTGAAGCAAACATAGCTCCACATATTTAGAGACTTGGAAGGCTGAGGAAAATAGTACCGATGAAATAGCTAAAATCTGTTGTTAAGAAATATGTTAGGACATATCGATCACAATCATTATCATGAAACTCGTATTACCGTCAAAGTAAATTAGCTACTGAGAACTAGAATCTTAGAATACTGAACCGAGAAAGGAGCATTGTCATTCAGATCAAGCTCAGAATTTTATATGTAAGAAACCAGAAGGCCAAGAAGCCGACAGTCGTTTATTAGGTAGGAGAGATTGGAGTTTGACTCCAGATCCCAAAGGTTCGTGACTTATTTTTCTGTGATGTGTCACCATTCCTTGGAGTTTGGGAGGCCAGGAAACCACAGAACATTCAGCAGTGTGAGGCAGATGTCACCGGACAAAAGCAGGCAAGTTGGTAACTAAGTAAAGACAGGCCGAACACTGTACAAAAGCGAAGAACTACTTTTTTTTTTTACCTCTACAAAGATTCTTCCGGGAGTTTGAGTGGCTGTCATTGTGTCAGGAGGTGACTCTGTGCCCAGAGAGCCGTGGCTAGGTGAGTATTAAAGAGCCTGACACTTGAAAACAGAGGTTTATCATTTAAATCTCACCGGGATTTGGTATTAGTTAAGATAAAGTTGACAAAGCGTGAAAAAAGAGGATAATTATTTTTGTGGTTGGACAGACTCGTCTCTCAAGTCCATCACTTCAGGAGTTATGTAAGCTCAGTTTCATCATCAGTAAAATAAGAGAAATGAAACACTTCCTTTGCTATCCAGTTACTCTGACGAATGAAATCGTGTATGAAAAGTTGACAATCTATTTACCGGTTGATCTCAGCAGAAGATCATTTCCTTTCTTTTAAAAACAGATAGCTAACGGTATCAGATGAACATATGTGTGCTGCTACCATGTTAGCCCTATAGTAAAGAATTTTCTAAGAATAAAACCTATTGCTGTGTTGATGTTTTTTTCAATTAGCTGACATTCTATGTTACAGAATATAATTTCAGATGTACAGCACAGTGGTTAGACATTTATAAAAGCTACAAAGTGATCCCTACGATTAGTCTAGCACCCCCCTGGCACTATACACGGTTATGACCATATTACTGACTGTTCTCTATGCTGTACTTTACATCACCGTGACTATGTTGTAACTGCCGATTTTTACTTCCTAATCTCTTCACCTTTTTGGCTGCCGGAGATACTTTTAATTGGCCAGCGGAGGCCTTGCTTCCACCTAGTGGCAAGTTAACTAAATTACAGAGTCAAGTTTGGAAATGGGAATGCTTTTTATTTTTTAACTATAGTATTTAAAGAGAGAATCGGTTTGCACGTAGCTAGTACGTTTGACAGTTTTGAGCCAAAGCTAAACATTTTTGCAAAGCTAAGCTGTGGTTAAAAAAGGTTTTAAAATGAAAACTAGTATTTTATAAGAAAAAGTGAAAGTGCTTTTTGCTTTAGAGCTTTCTCTGGAGACGCTAAAACTTCAAAGATCCTTTGTGCTCTGAATGTAGGGAAGCTGTATATTGCTATTACTGAAAGCAAAAAACTTTTCATGTATTTTAAAAAGTATGGTAACTAGAAACTTCAGTAAAAATCATTTGGGGAATTAATTATAAACTAGTTATGTCTTTTCTGTTTCCTGTGCAAAACAATGGGAAAGTAAAACTTTATAAATTGAGAGTGTGCACGTACTTTGCTAATTCTAATTGCTTAATTTTACCCTTAGCATTTAGAAATAGTCTCTAGGAGATCTTAATGAAATCTATCCAATTTTATGTCTAAAACTGTTTTCTGAGAATCTAACATTCCTTAGTCACAACAAATGTATCCCAGATATTAGATTTCTCAATCTTCAGTAACACTTCCCAGAGTATGTACCTGTTTATTAAATGCCTCAAATGTGTTTGGGGAAATGCTGCCATAAAGATCGGCGGGCTTCGAGTGTTCTATCAATGTGGTGGCGTGTATCATTGAGAAGAGCGGGCATCATATCCCAGACTCCCTGGGTCACTCTGCCTGCCCCCTTTTCCCCAGAATGCCTAACTAGTCTCCTAAGGTACTTGGACTGGAGAGGGGGAAAAAAAACGCTCAGCGGCTCATATTCTTACGTCATGCATTGATGAGTGATTTTGATAGTTTTGTTCTGGTGTGTATGTCAAAACCGAGACTGTTAAATGGAACGATGAACTACATATCATTCCTTTTTTTGTCCATTATGAAGTCACGACCGTGAAAAGTAAACACTGGATCAAAGTGGAATATTTTCGATCTGGTATTTTGGGAGTTTTCTACAAGGAAGGCGTTTTGTGAGAAGCAGTAGAGCGGAGGTTCACAGGGAGAGGGCCGACGTTGGCATGCCGGGGTTCTGGTGCCAGCTCTGCCCGCCGCTAGCTTTGTGAATTTGGATGCGTCGGTCAGGTTTTCCAAGACTGTTTTCTCAGTATTAAATAAGAAAGTTAATCATTCCTAGTATTTCTGAGAATCCAGCGAGTTCATACGATGGCACAGTATTTGGCACGTACTAAATGCTCAGCAAAATACACAGTCATTGTGAACTTTGGCATATTGAGGACGGGATCTATGTTTTTACTTAAACGACTCTGGGAAATAATTGGTTCGAAAATAAGTGTCTATTTTAGTGACTAGCCTACATTCCCAGGATTGAATTGAAACCTGGATGTTTGGTAAAATTGTTTTTTAAGGCTCTCGATAGCTAGTTGAAAACTATAACGAGACCGTGCTAAGGAGCGACACTGGAGGTTTTCAATGTTTCTGTTAAATTGCTCAGCATAGAAACTTTCTTTAGAAAATGAAGTCTTTCTTTTCTTGTACTTGTTTTATACCAATTATATGAATATTTTATACATGAATTACTATGAATATTGCAAAACTTATACCGAATGCTAGTGTTCGTGGCAAAAAAAGTCAAGTTTTAAGAAAGTATTTTAAGCATAGTTTTTTCTGCTTTTTGTCTAAAATTCTGTGTGAAAAAAAAAACAGATAAGGTGAGTGTTCTTTGTCTGCTTCTGGAACACCCAGAATGAAGTTATATAAATCTTGTCTTGCTATAGTGTATATAGACTGACAGGGACAGAATGAAAACCAAAGCAAATATGAGGTAAAAATGATTTTTTATTACTTTAGGTATTTCTAGATGTCAGATAAAAATGAGAACATTGCTAAAAATTTTACAGAATGACAGTTTTGCCTTATGGATAAAATTCTATGCTTTGATGTATGAGGCAGAAAATGTGAAAAATATTATGAAGCACTACCCTGACACAATGATGGAAAGCTGCTGGAAGTGTGCTAACACCAGAGGACTATAATAGACTAAAGTTAAACAAGAAAGAATGCGGTTCTTTTGAATCCTGCCTATCCCAGAAACGTGAATTTTGGCCTTCGGAAAAAGTGAACCGCTCACTTTTATTTATTTTTATTGGCTTATAAACCTTCCACTTTACTGCCTCACTTCGAGATGGACTTCTCAACGTGTGCCTTTGCATATCTATCAGATACAAAATAAATGTGTAAATCCTTTAGGAATCATGAGATTGACTTGGCACGTCCTGCTCTACTGCGAATTAGTAGATTGCAAGATGGTAAATAACTCATTCAGTGTCGCTACCCTTGTGTTCTCTCTGTGCACGTACTCTTCTAAGCGACAGTAGGCACTCGATTCCATAATCCCCAGAGTACCCATCATCCCAAGATTTTGCTCTTAGGCTGACTTAGGTCAGAGGCTGTACCTAAGGAAATTCACTCTTACTCTCTGAAAACCCAGATCTTCACCGATTTCTATACCTTTCTAAACGTAATAAATCAATGACTCTTTGGACTATAAGAATCCCCTGTCCTTCCAATTTTGTGTCTCTCGAATTAGCTCGTGGTTTCAGAGGCTGGCGACGAAAAACTCATACAAGTACCACACTTAATCGCTGAGGACATGCCATACAGTAGAAAACATAAGGACAGGAGCATGTGGTTGAATGTGCCAGGGTATTCTTAATTCCTGTAAGAAGGTAAATCTCTAATTTCTGTGAGTCATGCTGATTATTTTCAGTGAAGTGCTTGGGTTACCGATTTCCCCCAATGATTTCAGGTGTCAGGAAGATCACTTGGGAATCAGTAAACGAAATCAATTATTTATCTCACATATGCAGATACAATCGTGTCTACATTGATTCTCTCAAAGAAGGGATCCTTTTTTGTTTTTGACAAATGCCATCCATATATTTATATGTATTTATGTGAGATCTAAATATTTTATAGAATCTACACTGAGAAAACTCAACTTTTAGGTTATTGAGAAGGTGTATGTGGTAATCAGATTTAACAGGTCACCAGTGAGCATCGCAGCTAGAAAAAAAATGGTAGCATTTACTCCCCATTGGATATATTTGTATAAGTATTCATGTTAAACAAAAAGATTAGTTAAAAATATTTTTACTTCTATTTAACTTGCTTGCTTTGTATAATAGTAATTATTCCATAGAATCTTTGTGAGTAATAAATGGGGCAATTTATGGGAAGTGTAAGTCGTGGCTTTATTTGGTAGTATTCTCACTAGCTATGTAGGACGGTTTCGATTTCTTACACTTGCTATAATAAGACTATTGCATTGTCATCAAAGTGATGGGTATGAAATTGTTATTTTCGCTCTAGTCTGTACTTCCCTGAGTTCTAGTGCAGTTAAGATCTGTAAACTAATGATGCTTTCTAATTGAAAACATTTCATTGCGAATTGACATAATACTGTATTAGTTTTAGGAGTACAAAACAATGATTTACCGTATGTATAATTTGTAAAAGGTTGCCACAATAAATTAATGTCCTTCAACTCAGTTATAATAATTTGTTCCTGTTGTGAGAACTTTTAAGAGCTACCCTCTCTGAAATTTTCAAGTATATAATACAGTATTAATTATTATAGTCACTATGCTGGACATTATATTCCCAGGAGTTATTAGCTTTTTTTTATGGTGACGTTGGTTAATGAAAACTAGTAAGTTTCAGGTGTATAATTTAACAGCAAGGCACATATATATTGCACTGTGTTCACCTCCCAGAAATGTCTTTCTATCACCATACATTTGACCCCTTTTACCCCATCTAACTCCTTCCTCTCCCCTCTGGCAACCACTAGTCCGTTGTCCATGTCCATGAGTCTACTTGTCCTGTTCTTTTGTTGCTTATAAGTCTATATCCCACATCTAAGTGATGTCATGTGGTTTTTAAAACAGCTCTTTCTATCTGGCAAATTTTGTTTACCGTGATTATGTCGAGGTCCATCCATGTTGTCACAAATGGCAATATTTCATCTCTTCTCATGGCTGAGTGATATTCCATTGCATATATGTGCCACAGCTACTTTAGCCAATCATCGATCGTAGGACATTTCGGGTGCTTCCATGTCCTGGCCACTGTGAATAATGCTGCTGTGAACATCGGTGTGCAAATTTTTTTTCAGATGAGATTTCAAGTCTTAGTGGATAAATACCTAGAAGAGGGGTTGCTGGATCATATGGTAGCTCAATTCTTAGTTGTTTGAGGAAACTCTATACTGTTTTCCATAGTGGCCATACCAATTTGCAGTCCCACCAGCAGTGTACGAGGGTTCCTATTTCTCCACATTCTCTCCAAGAGTTGTTATTACTTGTCCTGTTGATACTCGCTATTCTATCAGGTGTGAGATGGTATCTCATTGTGGTTTTGATTTGCATTTTCCTAATAGCTAGCAATGTTGAGCATCTTTTCAAATAGATGTTGGCAATTTGTATGTCCTCTAGGGAGAGTGTGTTCTGGTCCTTGGCCCATTCTTGTTTTGGGGGAATAGGCCTGTAATGATATAAACTTTCCTCCTACGACCACTTTTGCCATGTCCCAAAAGTTTTGATATGTCGAACTGTTATCGTTTTGTTTCTATGTAGGTCTCGATCTTTTTGTATCTCTTCTCCGATCCAGTTATTCTTCAGTAGCACATTGTTTAATCTCCATATATTTGTGATTCTTCCTGATTTCTTTCTGTAGTTGATCTGTAGTTTCAAAGCATTAAGATCAGAGAATAAGGTTGGTATGATTTCAACCCTCATATTTGTCGAGGTGATCTCTGTGTCCCAATACGTGGTCGATGACTGAGAATGTTCCATGTGCACTAGAGAAGCATGTAAAAGCAGCTGTCTGAGCATGGAAGGCTCTGTAAATGTCAGTTATGTCTCGTCGGTCTCATGTGATATTTAAGGACATCATTTCCTTATTGAAGTTCTGTTTGGATGATCTGTCCACCTCTGACAGTGGGGTATTTCGGTCTCCTACTGGGATAGTGTTTTGGTCTGTTTCTCCCTGTAGTTCTATTAGTAATTGCTTTATATATTTCGGGTCTCTCTGATTGGGAGCATAGATTTTAATAAGTATTATGTCTTCTTGGTGCATGATTCCCTTTATCATCATGAGGTGTCCCTCAGTACCTTTTTTTACCTTTTTTATTTTGACATCTATTTCGTACGATATTGGTACCACTACTACCACTTTTCTCCAAATGCCATTTGCTTGAAATATCGTTTTCTACGCTTTCGAATGTATAGTTGTCATTGGAACTGAGATGTGTTTGTCCTTGTGTGTCTGATTTTTTACTTTGGGTTTTGTGGATTTTCTGTCTGGCTCTCTTGTTTTATGGTTATAAACTCCAGTTCTGAATCTTTGGAGTGTGGTTACCATTACAAATATGTCAAGGATAGTTTTGTATGTATGTTGATGTGTGTGTGTGTTCATTCTTCTGCACGTGCCTTACCTCCATTCCCCTTTGTGAATTTAGATCTTTGACTGAAAAAGAGAGGATTCAAAATCAAATTCATTGTTGTCTCAATTTGTCCCTCTATATGCTAAACGTTCGTTACTGTCTTGCTATGGCAAATCTCTTCTTGATGTTAAGAGTTGCACTCCTCTACTTCTAAGCTTATTAAGAACCAGGTATTCTATCTGCCTGTTAGTTGCCTTACTCATAGTTAAGTATTTTTTTTTTTTGTCATTGTGTTTTAGGTGAGCTGTACCCTTTTGGTATTTTCTGTAGTGCAGGCCTGTTCATGGAGAATTCCCTCAATTTTTATGTGTCTGGAAAGGTTGTAATTTCTCCTTCATATCTAAAGGAGAGCTTCAGTGGATGCTTTATTCTCAAGTGGTGGTAGTTTTCATTTGATAGTGTGAATATTCGATTCTGTTCCATCTGGTTATAAGTTTTATGCCGGGGAATCCCTTATCATCTAATGGATTTTCCTTCATCGCTTACCGTCTTTTTTCCTGGCTGCCCTGGGAATTCTTTATTGTCATTGATTTTTGATAATTTTAATAAAATGTGTGTTGGTGAAGGTCTTTCTGGGTCAGGATAACTAATTGGGTGTTCTGTTGACTTCTTGAATTGCAAGCTCCGGCTCATTCCTCAGATTTGGGAAATTCTCATGCACTATTTGTCTGAAGATGCTTTCTAATCCGTGTTCCTTTTCCTTGCCTTCGAGAATGCCCATTGTTCTTATCTTTCCTGATGGTATCAGCTAGTTCTTGAATTTCTCTTTCCTTATTTTTTATTCTTCAGTTTCTTTCTTCTTCCTCATGTTGCATTTCTAGATTTCCATCTTCGATATCACTGATGCTTTCCTCCCTTTGCTCAACTCTATTTCCCAGGCTTGCTATTTCATTTTTCAACTCTTGTAGTGTGTTCTTCATCTTCAGATGTTCTGTTCTGTTCTTGAGGGTTTCAATCTCCTTGCTCTGCTCATCTAGTTGTTGTCTCAGTTCCTAAAATTATTGATTTAAGTTGTTTGGGATCTCATTGAGCTTTTTCAGAAGTACCATCTGAATTCTGACATTTGAGTTGCATATTTCCATGTTTGAAAGCTTATTTTCTAGAGGTTTCTTTTCTCTCTCTCTCTCTCTCTCTCTCTCTCTCTCTCTCTCTCTCTCTCAAATATTTGTTGGCCATTTGTATTTCCTCTAGGGAGAAGTGTGCGTTCTGGTCCTCTGCCCATTTTTTTGATTGGATCATTTGTTTTTGTTGTTATTGAGTCGTAAGAGTTCACTGTATATTTTGGATATTAGACTTTTATCGGAGGTGTTGCTTGCAAACTTATTTTCCCATTTGAACGGTTCTGTCTGCACCTTGTTGACAATTTCTTTTGCTGTGAAGCCTTTTAGTTTAATGGAGTCCCGCTGGTTTATTTTAGCTTTTACTTCCCTTGCCTTTGAGGTCAACTTCATAAAATCCTCTAAGCCCAAGGTCCCTGAATTTAGTTGCTCTGTTTCTTCTATGCAATTTTTTGGTTCGGGTCTTAGATTCAGGTCCTTAATCTATTTTAAGTTAATTCTGGTGTGTGGCGAAAGACAGTCTAGGTTCGTCCTTTGGCAGGTGGCTTTCCAGTGTTCCCAGCACCATTTATTGAAGAGGCGTTCCTTTTCCAATCTAAGTTTTTGGCTCTTTTGTTGAAAAATATTTGCCTGTGTCAACATGGGTTTACTTCTGGACTCTCGATTCTGTTCTGTCCATGTGCCCATTTTTCTACCAATACTGTGCCATTTTGATTACTGTCGCTTTGCAGTAGAGTTTGAAGTTGAGGCTGGAGGCATCACTCTGCCCATTTTTTTTTCTCAGGATGGCTTTGGCATTTAGGGTTCTTTGTGCTTCTATTCAAATCTGATGTTTTTTGTTATAGTTCTTTTAAAAATGCTGATGGGATGGGATGTTGATGAGGATTGCAATAAATCCATATAACGCTTTTAGGTAATAAGGACATTTTAACTATACTTATTCCATGTTCTTGGATTGGAGGAATAACTTTCCATTTGTTTGTATCTTCTTAAATTTCTTTTAATAAGTCTTATAGTTTTCACTATATAGGTCCTTCATGTTTCATTAAATTTATTCCTAGGTATTATTCTTTCATTGTAATTGCTAAAGGAATTGTTTTTTCCACTTCTTTTTCGGACAATTTATTAAAGTACGGGAATGCTATGGATTTTTGAACGTTGATTTTTGTATCCGGAGACGTTACTGTATTTGTTTATCATTTCTAGTAGTGTTCTTGTGCAGTCTTTAGGGTTTTCTATATAGAGAATCATGTCAACTGCATATAGTGACAGTTTGACTTCTTCATTTTCTAATCAAATGCCTCATATCTTTTGTCTGACTGCACATGCTAGGACCTCCAATGTTATATTGAATAACAGTGGCGATAGTGGACAGACTTGTCTTGTTCTTGATCATAGAGGAAAGGTTTCTAGTTTTTCACCATTCAGTATAATGTTGGCTGAGGGTTTGTCATAGATGGCTTTTATTATGGTAAGGTACTTTTGTTTTATACTGATTATGTTAAGTGTTTTTGATCATAAATGGGTGCTACATCTTGTCCAAGGCATTTTCTATATCTGTTGATATGATCATTTGATTCTTATTTTTTAATCTGTTTATGTGGTGTATCACATGAATTGACTTGGGTATGTCGAACCATCCCTGTGCCCCTGGGATGAAGCCCAGTCGATCGTGGTGTATAATCTTTTCAATAGGTTGCTGTATTTGGTTCACTGCTATCTTATTTAGGATTTTTGCATGTGTATTCATGTGAGAGATTGGTTTATAGTTTTATTTTTTGGTGTTAACTGGGTTTTGGATCAGAGAAATATTGGCCTCATAAAATGAGCTGAGAAGTTGCCTCCTCTGCGTTTTTTTAGGAAGAGTTTGAGATTGAGTATTAAATCTTTTCAGGTATTTGGTAGAATTCACAGGTAAAGCCATCTGGTCCTGGACTTTTACTTTTTGGTTGATTTTTGACGATTGTGTCGATTGGCACACTGCCGATGGATCTATCTAGATCTTTCAGTTTTTCTCGATTCAGTCTAGGAAGGTGATATCTTCCTAAGTAATAACCTAGAGGAAATGGACAAGTAATTTTGGTGTTATATGCTTGTATGATCCTTTGTATTTCTGCGGTGTGTGTCGTCATTTCTCCTCTTCCATTCATGATTTTGTTTCTTTCTGTCCCTTTTTCTTTAGTGAGTCTAGCTAGGGGTTTGTGAATTTTATTAATCCCAAAGAACCAGCTCTTGCATTAATTTTTTCTATTGTTTTTTTTCCAATTTCATCTAATTTGGTTCTAATTTTGATTATTTCTTTCTGTGAGTTTAGGCTTCACTTGTTCTTCCTTTTCTCGTTCTTTAAGTGAAGCGTTGATCTTCTGGATTTGGGCTCGTTCTTGTTTTTGGAGATAGGCCTGTAATGATATGAATTTTCCTCTTATGACTGGTTTTGCCATGTCTCAAAAGTTTTGATATGGTACACTATGAATATCTTTCATTTCTATGTACCTCTTGATCTCTCTTTTTATTTCTTCTCTGACCCAGTTATTCTTCAGTAGCACATTGTTTAACCTCCATGTATTTGCGGTTCTTTCTGATTTCTTTCTACAGTTGATCTGTAGATTCAAAGAATTAATATCAGAGAATAAGGTTGGTATGATTTCAACCCTCATATTTGTCGAGGTGATCTCTGTGTCCCAGTATGTGGTTGATGACTGAGAATGTTCCATGTGCACTAGAGAAGACTGTATAAGCAGCTGTTTGGGGATGGAAGGCTCTGTAAATGTCAGTTATGTCCAGTCGGTCTCATGTGTTATTTAAGCACATCATTTCCTTATCTATGTTCCATTTGGATGATCTGTGCATATCCTACAGTGGGGTATTTGGGTCCTCTACTATGATAGTGTTTTGGTCTGTTTCTCCCTTTAGTTCTGTTCGTGATTGCTTTACATATTTTGGGGCTCCCTGTTTGGGAGCATAGATATTAATAAATGTTATGTCTTCTTGGTGCATGATTCCCTTTATCATCATGAAGTGTCCCTCAATATCTTTCTTTACCTTTTTTATTTTGACATGTATTTCGTCTGATATTAATACTGCTACTCCCCCTATTTTCCGAATGCCATTTGCTTGAAATATCGTTTTCTGCCCTTCTGTTTTGAGTCTGTTTGTCATCGAAACTGAGATTCGTTTTCTTATCCTTCTGTGTCTGGTTTTTTATTTGGTTGGGTTTTGTGGATCTTCCCTCTGGTCCTTCTTGATTTATGGTTCTATATTCCAGTTCAGAATCTTTCGTGTGTGGTTACTATTGCAAACATGTCAAGGAAAGTTATGTATGTATGTAGGTATGTGAGTATATATGTATATATGTTTTTTCCAGAAGTACCATGCTGAATTTTTATATTTAAGTCCCATATTTCTATGTAAGTTTATTTTCTAGAGGTTTTTCTCTTTGAGATGTCTCGTCACCTTGGTGGGTCATGGTGCTTTGTGAACTATTTTGTCGACTGGGCATTAATGGAAATGTATTGTGCTGTTTTTCCAGAAAGATTTATTTTATAAAGGTCTGTCTTTAGCTTGTTGCACAAAAGGCGCTTTTCTTATGGTTTCCAGTAGGTGGCGTCTAAGCCTCTTGGATCCCTGCTATATATGAAGTCGTAATGGCACTTGAAATATCTTCAGAAAAATTTGAAATCACATTCACTACCCTCAGTTTCAGTCCCTGTCGATGTCAGCGACAATCTCGGTAGTGTTTGCTCAGATTCCCCTGGGTCTCCGCGGTGATCGGTCTCAGAGTTTATGGGGAGAGGGGCCCTTGGGTTGTGGGTTGGGGGTATGTCTCAGCCTCAGTTTTGCAACCCCAGCTGACAAAAATCAGCTGTTTTCCCCCTGCAGTCCCATCTCGCTTCTCTGCTTTCTGCCCTGACGACTGGGCCCTGGAGCTTTCCCGGGCAGGACTGTTTGGGAAACTTGCCGCATGAATTTGCCTCTCCTTTTCCTCTCCCCCTGTTCTTGCGCGGAGCTCCGGTGGCTGCGAGAGGCAGCTTTGTTTCTCCCAGTGCACAGCCCAATATCCCGGGTCCTGACCCGCGGTAGTTTCTCTGTGCAGATTGCACATTGGTACATCTCGGCTCCAGTCTGGGTGTTTCTCTGTTGAGTTTAGATGTTCAGCTTATTGTCGTTTCGAGGGAAAAGATCTGGGGACGTCTCTCACTCTGCCATGGTTTCTCGTCCTTTCACCTTCCCTCTTGACTGGAGATTCTAGTCCATTTTGTTTTGAAGTCATTGTTCTCTTCTTTGGAATTTGATAAAAGCAACAGAGAAAGAACGAAAGAGCCAGAGAAGCAACAAAACAGCAATAAGTACGTACCTTAAGGTAATTTTCTATACTGGTATGATTAGAAATGTAATTTGTTTTACATCGGCCTCGTGGTAAGCACAGAGCCAAAACCTGTAGTTAGAGGCAGAAGAGAAAGACAGATTCTTGTAAGTTGATAGGCACTTGAGTGTGTATTTCAGAGCTGTACGTTTTCACTCCTTCCTCCATGTCCTATGGTTTTGATGTCGCCATTGACATCCATTAAATGATGAGGGTATTACTGCCTTTTGTAGACTCCTCCTAAATGAGGAAACCCTTTAGATGCCAATGTAAATTTTCAAAATTCTTTACATATTTATCTTTGCCAGGAGTCCCCCAAGTTAGTGGAATTGAATCAGAGTTAAAAGATGTATTTACTCACTGTACTCCCTTATGATTTTAAAATATAAATAAAGGTAGTTTGCTGGTAACCTTGACTAATTATAACACTTCTTCATTGAGTGTTTCCTATGAGGGACTTGGGACGAATATCTCTAAACAGAGGCCGTGAACTTTTTTATGCACTTCTATACAAGGAAATAGAACATTTATGGTGTGATCCATTATTCTGTCTCCGAGATGGTTAGGCACAGTAAGATGTGGATATTATGGATTTTGGCAGTGTAAGATACAAAGCCAAAATCCATAACATCCACATCTTACTGTGCCTTACCATCTCCAGAGAATGCTGCACATACCTAATTTTGTTGTGTTAATGCCATGGCTTGTTTCGTTCTTCACGGAGTGGCTTTTTGGCCTCTCTCATCTTGAGTGACACTTTCGTGGTATAAACTGCTTTTCTGTTAGGATGTGTGCATCCTTTGTGTCATGATCTGTGATGGTGACATTTGGAAGAACTATTTTTTTTTAGGGCAATTATTTATGACACCACACATTCTCCTGTAGCTGTGGGTCTCAGCTTATTTTGCATCTTTCTGTGTTAGACACTTATTTTCCTTTGAGCGCACACTGGCTAATCTGTTACTTCAAATCTCGTGGTTCTTTGATAAAATGTTGTATGACTTTTATTTTAAATAACATTGCATCTACAAACGAACGAGTACACGAAGCATAATTACCATCCACAGTGCATGTCAGATGTATATAATTGAGAAAGAACAGTAAACTGTAACGATTGGCCCACTCTGAAGTATGCAGCCCTTGCTTTATAGGAGGTGAAGATGTGTGACAGAAAAGGGAATAAGAAACGACCAATTGCCACTTCTTCTGTATACTTCTGAATGACAGAAGGGGCAAAGTGCTGATAATTTTCATCCCCATTCTCTGCTCTGATATTCTTTGGGATAGCTCCCCTTTGTCGGCACCAGCGGTGACTCATTCTAGCACAGTGTTCTTCTGTACTGTTGCTGAGGTGTGTGTGTGTGTGTGTGTGTGTGTGTGTGTGTGTGTGTGTGTGTGTGTGTGTGTGTGAGAGAGAGAGACGACTTGGTTTCAGCTCCTCCTCGTTAGGTCACACCCCAACCTCTCTATTTAAAATGACTCTGTCCCTCACACCGTCAACTTCTTTCATTCCCTTTTCCTGGCTCAAATTTACAAAGTGGCACTGTTCAACAAAAATGTAATTCTAGTATTTTTGCAAAAGATGAAACTTTTCAACAAATTTCCTGTATAGAAAACCCCAATGATAGGTGGCACGGGACATGTCTGACGTGCCGTGAATTTATCTTTCCCAACATTACTAGCTATGTGAAGGGCGAGTGTATTTTAGTGGAGTAGTCGTCAAAAGTAATGAACATTTATAAGGTATTTTACAATGTTATCATTTCACGATCTGCCGGAGCCCGCCGGCTAAGATCGAAGAGTTCCCAAGAATTGAGAGATTGAGAGAGGGGGGGAGTGAGGATTGAAAGAGAGAGTTGGGAGGGTTCACAGTGAATACTGTGGACCCGAGTGTGTCTCTGTGTCTCTCTCCCCCTTTCCTTCTCTCTCTATCTTAAAACCCACACACCTGTAGTGTTAAGTTTCTCATGCATTGTGAAGGGTATACATATGCAAACAATTGGTTGACATTTACATAACTCCTCTCACCCGTTTTCCACGAAGCCAAACTTCCTCCATCTGCACGGAGCCCTCCTGCTCTGTAAACTTCTAGTTTGCAGGTGACTTTGGCTCCCAACAACCATCGCAGCAAGGCTGTTCACCATTGCATGTTATACTGTACACGGGACATTCTTGCTGAATGCCTTACAGCTGGAGGCCCTACAGACCGGGTTAAAGATATTACTGAGACATTATACAAGTCAAGTTGTAAGGTGTACAGTGGAACACCTAGTGCCAGATGTCAGTTTTATCTCCATGAAACTGGGAGGAAAGTTTATAAAGACCAAAAATTGTGCATTGTATATCATGTTATTTGGTTTCCCATTGTTAACTGTGGTCGTCAGTTTACATCCTAAGGATTTTTTCCTCGTTTTGGATCTACACAACACAATGGATGTTTTGTTTTAGTTAAGTTTAATGTCAACTACAATCGGCCTGTTGCAAGACAGATGTCCCCAGATCGTCTAACTCGTCTAACTCGTAAACACAAAAATTTGATTTTTCTCTGAAAAACTAGTAGATTCCACACAGACAGAGGTGGGTGCCGGGCACATAAAGAAGGGAGGTCAGACCTCCCTTCTTTCTCTGCATGGCTTATTCTTTCTTCACCGGTCGACGGACACGGGTGGTTTCCATGTCGTGGCTGTTGTAAATACTGTCATAGAATCTTTTTGCGGTAGTGCTATTTTCAGTGAACGTGGAGTTGCAGATGTTTGGAAGAATCTCCAAACTACCTTCTGCCCAGAAGTGGAACTGCTGGATCATTTCTCCCCAGAAAATGAAAATATGGTACGCTGGTGCGGCCACGATGGAGAGGCAGCCCAGCAGCAGTGCACGAGGCTGCCTCTCCCAGCCTCTTGCACGTTGATTAGTGGAGGATATCGTCAAAAAGAGATCAGTGCCGGCAACAGAAAGGACTCAAATAGATTACAGAAAGCCAGATTTAGTTGCTGCGATCTGAGTTCCTTTTTCATGTGCTAATTAATGGTAGCTTTTAAGCTACGTATTGTGATGGTGGGTAGGTACAGGGAAATGAATTTAATGCGACCTCTCTTGGTGATCTAAGACTTTCTCTTCCTCGGAACACGGGACTGCCGTGTTGACAGGCATGATAAAATGAGTAAATGACAGTTGTATGTCTCAAGTGACGACTTGCTTCCCATTGCATGAAGTATTCACTGGTGCTGCTGCTTAAATATATCTAATTTGCATTCCAATCATGACATCACTAGATCGACATTAGGAAGTAAAGAGAATGCTAAAACTAAGATGAGCATCCTAGTAGCATTGGGACATAATTGGGAACACCCTGAAGGAAAGATAAATTTGAAACCATTTTTAAAAAGTTCTGCCAGAGAAACGTAGATCTTTGCTTCTGTTTGATGCCACTCGTTTGGAGATAGGACAGAAGCACTGTTTTCGGTGCCATATCTCTGCGACTTTTTGTGGATGTGTTGACATACACCTCAATAAAAATTGGGAATGGTACGTATGTGAACTGAAAAGACAGCATCTGTCAGGAGTGCGGTCTTCTGCGTTTGTTCCCCTTGGATATTTGATCTGAATGTGATCGCCCCGAGGAGACCCACCCGGCCTTGGGTTCTGCCTGCCACGTTGAAAGGCTATTTCTGAGAAACACATATGAATGTCTCATGGAAATCATGCACGATGTCGATTTCCTTGCTCTATAAACGTAATGAACATGTTAGTACTTTTCTCTACTGGAATCTGGTATGTTTAAACATCATTACGTTTATGCGACATCACAAAACATAATTGTCTCATGGAAATCATGCACGATGTCGATTTCCTTGCTCTATAATTTCTCACTGTGATGGACTGGAAAGCTCCCCCATATACTCCAGAGGCTTTAATTATGACTGGCTCAAAACTCAGATATGGTCTCAGCTCTGTAAAAATGATAAAAGCTTTGACATTTTTCTCCATGTTCTTGATGTGAACATTTTTCTCCATGTTCTTGATGTGAACATTTTGGAAAATCCTCAAGTCAAACTTGACCCGACAGAGATAGATCTCATCGATATTGTATTTATTATTGTTCTAAAAGATGATTTTTTTTAATCATTCAAGATTTTGGGGGTGGGCAGAATTAGCAATCAATTTTCTGGAAAGACCATTTTCCATAAAGCCCTCTCCTTTTGAGCTTCCTAGATTTTAAAAATTTACATGTCCACACAGACCCTGACTTCAGATGTAACCAGAGCTGCTAGGCAAGTTTGCTCCTTTTTTCAGCTTTGGGAAGAGTCACAAGATGTGCTGTAGTTATGCCCGTGCGCCACAAGGTGCTCAGTTGCTCAGTGGCACCTGGTCAGTCAAACCTTGTCTCCTTGCACCAGCCTAGTCACTGCTTTCACTTTCTCTTTTTTTTTCTAAAGGTCTAGCCTTGGGTGGGAAAAGCCTTTTTCTCTCTCAACTTAGAATTTCTGATTCCCATAATGCTTATTGTTGTAGCCAAGCAAACTAGAGATTGCAGTAAAAAAAAAATAAGCAAATGCATCTCCCTCTCATCTTTGGATTGTTATCAAAACCTCTGCAACATGAAGCTGTTGGCTCAGAAGGGGGAAAAAAATCAATACCTTCTAAATAAAAAGAAAAGACTCAACAAGCCAGCCCTAAAACAAAGCACAAATGTCAAAATGATTTTTGTAACAGAGAATGAATTTGGTGAATTTTCACTTGGTTTTGTTTACCGTACTAAACAATACTAAACGGGACATTTGCTTTGTGATGAATAGACTTTTGCTTTTAACAGATATGTGTTTAGTAAAACAGTGTCTGAAAAGTAACAGAAGGAAATTAAAAGCAGAGCACTGGTTCTCTCTTTGAGAACATGGCTAGCCCTATCCTGCTAGTGAAGACTGATGATGTATTATACGTTTTGTACCTAGGTATTTGACACAGAGCTTGCAGTGGGTCACAGGAGCACAGTTTCAGTATAAAATCAGAATAACACAAATGTGTCTTATTGTGGGGATAATAGTCCTCTGACAGCAGGTCACTGAGTCTAGGTGATCTCTCGGGCTCATCACTCATGTAAGTCTGAATATGTGTCCTATCAGTTTACATTGTATGCGTATAGCTTTGAACCACAAAACACGTGATTGTAAAAAAAGTCATAAGTCCACACTGCTTTCTGGAAACCCTCTAAGGTTGGCTTCATATGAGAATTGTGATGATGAGCCCAGTTGTCATGTCCCTTGCCTATTATACTTTCCTCAGGAAATTGATGCCTCGAGGAACAATATGTTGGGACCGCTACAGTAAAAGTTTAATAGAATGTTCATTTTATCAATTTTCTCTAGTAGATGTTGGCCCAAAAGCATTTGGTTAGTTTAATCTGTGACATTAAATAGGTTCTCGTCATATCATTGTTTATCTGCTGTCATTCATGGGGTGAATTTTATAAAATAATAGTTGATAGAGAAATTGAGATGAAAGTTGACGTAGCAACAGGCCAGGATGCTCAGAAATGCCAATGATCCAAGTACAAACCCAAGCCTTTTTTGCAGTAATTTCATAATAAACATTTATACTACATTTTCAGTGTGGAATAGTTGGTGTCAAGTCATAGACAAGACAAGTCAACCTTTGCAGCACATAGATGAGTCTGAGTTGTATGGTTTGGGTTGAATTCAGAGAACAATCCAAGTCATAAGCTCCAGGCCAGGTTTATCTCATGATGCCCCTGTCTATGATTTGCATGTAGAAAGCACAAGGACACCGTGGCCTTGCCAGAGAATGACATTTGTCCAGAATTCAGACACAGCTGTAAAGTGTGTTGGGGTTAATCCAATAATTTTGGTGACACTCCACATCTGTCATTGTCATATCCTTGTAGGAAAATGTGCTTGCATGTAGCCCAAATATCATGAGTTAATATAACTTGAACTCCAGTTCACTGTTGACCCTCCATCTCTCAGTCCTGCCCCAATCCTCTCTCCTTTCTCTTACAAAAAGGGGGCTCATCACTCCTTAAATCAGTACAGTGATTAATGCCATCTACTTTTTTTCTTATCAAATCACTTAGCCAGTGGTGGGAAGGAGCCATATTACATATTGTATCATGAGTTAATATTTCCCAAATAAGCTCCATGAGCTAAAGACAACTTCTTTCTCAAGCAAAAATATTTCAGTGGCCTTAGGAGTAAAACTTTAGAAACGGTTCTTTAAGATTCCAGTTTGAGGTACATCTGGTAAAACCAGTGCTACTAGGTGATCAGTTTCCTCTGTAATTGAGAGTCAAAGACTAATGTCTGTACACTTGTTCTTGTAGTAACCTTGTCACAAGACCTTGTATCATAGGTGTAGGCACTTTGTTCGTGTACTTACAAGTGTAGTCTTACCCACATGTGAAAGCCAGGAGCCACCTACCTTCGAAACGTAATCGTCACAAAGCCATATTGCTCAAGTAGTACTATAACTTCCTTGTCAATTTCCCTAATTTTACTGACACTAGTAGGAAAAGAAATTTGTATGGATACTTCCTTCATGTGGGTGTTTGGCTTAGGTAAACTTTGAAGATCCCACCAACCGTGCATGACATCACAGTCACAACATCCGGCCTAGGATATCAGCTTGGCAGATCAAAAACACCATGACATGTACAATCTCAAAGTTACTAGATAGCTTCATGATTATAAACTGTCAGGGAAGCTGGGGAGATCAACCCTATAACCCAACTCGGCCTGCTATATTCTACCATAGATGAGCTAACAGTGCATGTGGCTCACATCGTTGAGTGATTTGAGAAATCTATGCTATGTGCCAGGGAATTTTGGCCTCCCAGGTCCTGGGCAGCCACTGTTCAATGATTTGGAGTGGAAGGTGATATTAAGACATACACTGACCTTTGTCCTAGGGGCGTGTTGGAGTTTCCCTACATGCTGGTTGGCAATGGATCCTGTCTGGAGTGACGAAATCCCACTGTTAGCAGTGCAAGGAGGACATAGCTGGGTGGAGGGTCCTCATGCACTAATTTATTTGTCGTTGTGTGTGAGACTTGAGAAGATTGAAACAGTAAGAACCCAAGGAGAGGTAAGATTGGGCATAGCTAAGAGGTCAAGGACCGTTAAAGTGCTCAGCTAAGTTGTGTGGCAATTTTATCCTGGCAGTAACTCAGTCATCACGTTGTCCTCCCAAACTTCTGTGGACTGGGGTTTTTTACATATGATGTTAGTGAAACGGTCCCCCTGCACCTGTGCATCATATTCATAGATCCAGTTGATATCTGGACACCCCGTGGCCCCATCGAGTTCACAGTTGAGTTCTGCCAATTTATGGAATGCTTGGAAGAATTGAGTTAAACGAGGGACTCATGATGTTCACAGAAATCATGACAACATATGAAGGAAAATGTACTGCCCTTGGAAGAGCAGAAACACAACTTTACTGTTTGAGATCCATCATAAAGAACTCGGGTAATGCTATTTTAGCATATTCATTCCATAGTTTCTACTCCATTGATTCTTCCCTAATGTGATGAGGAGTTTTGGGGATGCTTAGAAACCCAGGTACTCTCACCAGACCATGCCACTGTTGTTCAGAGATTTTGGGCATTTTCTGAGCAATAAACTCTCTCCTAAATTTGTCGTTCACAGATATTAGGGTCACTGAAACAAAGATACTGGACATGGGAAGGCCACAGGTACAGACTCTTGTAACTTGAAACTATTTTGCCAGACAATCCACTGTGATGGACAAGGCCCATCAACTTAGTTTGTAATAGAAAGCCCCCAGCCATAGCTCCATTTCAGCTTACTTATCTGATGGTTGTGAAAGATCCGAAATTGGTCTACTCTGGGAAAATGGAATCAGATTTTGTCAGTGAGGCTGGCAATTTTTCACAGAGTAGTAAATTCTGATAACCTATAAGTGTGAAGTTCCTAAAGTCTATTGCATGTTATCATTTTTTTTTCTCTTTGCTATTGAGTAGCCTCTGTCATGATCCCGTCTCCCGTCTCAACTCAAGCTCAGGTGAACTTTCCAACAACTCGTGATCCAAAGATTCGTTTGTGTGATTTTCTTTTCTGAAAGTCTTCACTTATTGTAAGCCTCGAGACACTAATCATCATGTTAGTACATTATTCTTCCCACCAGGGTGGAGAATGCTTTTTTATAATATTTTGGCAAACATTTTTGGTGTGTGGGCCAGAGATAGTTTCCTCTTTATAAGTAAGAACTGAACAGGCAAATTGAGGGATACTTTATACTACTACAGATATAATAGACACTGTGTCAAGCGATACCTTTCTGTTTTGATTCTCTACAACTGTAAATGGGGGAGAGAAATGGCACTTGGAATGTTAGAATATAGCTTTCCTCAGGTTGCCTCAAGCCCTACAGTATAAATACCACCAAAAACATACACAGAAACAAAAAAATCTTCAGGTGTAGGTGTTTGATAGTCTATAGGATTGGGGCTTGGCAGGAACGCCGATGTACAAATTTTGGAATTTGGAAGGCGAGCTCCCCAGAACGTGCCAGATTTGAAAAGCCCCAATCGTCGTCCTCATGCAGCTTCAAGTTAAATCTGTTGCCACCAACTAGACGATGAAGCCCCGTGAGAGTCATCAGGTCCTTGGTTTGAGTGAGTTTCGAGAAAGACTGTTGCGAGGAAAGAGCGAGAGCGGTCACCTGCACAGGGCCCAGGCTGGCTGAAATCACAAGTGCAGAAATGGTCTGCAAAGAAGGACAAGCAAAGAGTGGAACAGGATATTGATCGGGGACAGTCTAATCAGCATCAATTAATTAGAGTTTTACAGGATTTTTTTGTTTGAAGCCTCGTTTACCTACCATGTCACATGGTTCTGTTTTAAATTTTTTTTTTCTAAACAAAGAGACAAAGTTTTCAAAGCGTTCATTAAAACCCACTTAAAAACTGGTTTCCAGTTTATACTGGAGCCCGGTCAGTTGCTGTAGCTTGTATTGGAGCCTAGTCAAATTCAGAGAAATGTGGGAAGAGGGTGGGAGAATTTAGGGACGGGAGTTGTTATACAATCTCTGTTGTTAATTTCCCGAGGAGCATTTCTCCTTTAGGCAGCATTCTATACATCAGTTCCAGGGATGTAGGTGATGCCTTAATTGATCAGATAAACACGGTCCATTTAGTTTTGCTTCCACTCAGACTTCAAAGTACAAAGCTGTCTCTTTGCTTCCTTTTGGCAGAAGCAAAAAGCCTGAAACTCTTCAGGAGGTAAGCGAGCAGTGGAAATCGGGCTTTGGCCGAAAGCCAGGATGGAGAGTAAACCCTCAGATGCCCATTTTAATTTCAACTCTGTTCCTTTTCTTGTCTTCGGATCTTCTCATGAGTCCTTTTCTCTTGATGCTGTCCAGTGGGTTCAAGTTCATGGTCTCGAAAATGAACTCAAAAGAAAACACAGGTTCTAAAATCTCCTTCTTTTAAATGGTTTCTCAAAAGAGAGACACACGGTTGGAAGTTCAAAAGGGCATCGATAAATCCTCTCCAGGCTAGTTAGGAGCCTAGGCTAATACCCAGCGAGTGGAAGAGCGAAGATGACATTGAATTAGGCTGAAGGCAGCATGTCACAGGAAGCAGTACGCTGCTGGGGTGGGACATAATGAGTTAGACTCTGTACCTAAGGCTGGCTGGCAGGGGACACCTTCAGATGCAAGAGGGAGGGAGGGAGGGAAGTAGAAATGGATGGAGGAAGGTTGCAAAGGAAGGAAGGAAGGAAAGAAAGATATACTGAAGGAAAGAACCAGAGCCTCCTGGCTAAAGCAACAGGACAATGACACTTTATAAGGCTCTGCCCTCCTCGGCGCACCGCGTGTTCGGCCCACGGGGTGTCCCCGGGGCCTGGCTACCGGCTCCTGGCCACTGCCCCGTGGCTCTCGGACGCCCCCCGCCGCTCAGAGAGGGGAGCACGGAGCAGCTGTGATTTCTCGGGTTTTGCTTTTGTCGCGGGCACCACGACGACGCCCGGCGGCTGTCCGAATCTGCACGCGGGCAAAATCTGGAGACGCAGAGTCCCTCGGCACAAGGACCCGCCAGCGGCTACAGGGAGCAGAGGAAAGCGGGGGGCGCCTGACCCGGCCTTGCTCTGGGACCCCAAACTCCCCGAAGTTAATTGCTCGCAGAAGAACAATTACGGCACCATCGGTTATTTCCATAAAAATTGAATAAACAGGTGGCAGATTTACTGTAGCCGCGGGGATGGGAGGGGGCAAAACGCCCGTAGCCGCATTAACCTGTTTAATTTCATAGCTTCAGTACTCACGGACCCCCAAAAAGGCAGTCGCTCGTCGAGTCAGCTGGATGCCAAATGTAAATAACCACAATTACCCTAGTGTGCCCATGTGGCGGAGCAGGAAAGGGCACCGTGCCAGCCTCGGCGAGGTTTCATGATTATTAATTAACCTGCTAAAAGTTTCCAAATAAAAGTTTTAACCCTCAAAGAGCCCCAGGAAAAAAGAGGAAGAGGAAATATAACTTGACAAAGAAGCACCGGACAGGCAGACAGAGACAGAGGAAAGACTCGTCCTGTGCTTTTAATGTGATGTCGGCAAAGACTCGTCCTGTGCTTTTAATGTGATGTCGGCAAAGACTCGTCCTGTGCTTTTAATGTGATGTCGGCAGAGTGTGCCCCACAGGCTTTTCCCAGCGTCTAGCTCATCCCTCCGGTGCCCAGTGTACTCTAGCTTTGCACTATGCTTCCCCCCAGTGGTCGACTTTCAGAAATGCACCTTTATATAAGGGCAAGAAAACTGCGTATTTCTCACCAGATGGTCCCAAACAATACTCTTAGCTTATTAATGTTTACTTTTCAAGGCAGATAATACAAATGAGAGTTTGTGTTTAAATTTTTTGCTGGTCCTTCTTTCGGCAACACCAGTAGGAAGTCTATCTATCTGTAATGTAGATATTATGTATTATGTACATGAGTGCCCACCTTTCAAGCCTGGGAAATTAGGCAGAGGGCAAATTCCCAGACATATAACTTAAATATGTCAGTGCTTAGCAAACTTTCCTTCAAAGGCACACAGAGAGAAGTGAGCATTTAAGAGAGAAGCAGAGCATGAGAAAAAATTCTCATTTCTGAAATGGCTATCTTACGCCAGCGGTCCCCAACCACGGTGGCACCAGGAACCGGTGCTCCTAAGAGAATCCAATGGCTGGTGATCTGAGGTGGAGCTGAGGCCGGGGAGCCAGCACTGGGGAGCGGCTGCAGGTACAGACGGAGCTTCTCCAGCTGGCCCGCAGCTCACCTTCTGCGGTGCGGCTTGGTACCTGTCTCGGACCCCCAGGCCGGAAACAAATTCTAAAACCCCTGTTTTACACTTAATTTAGGTCTTTCATCTGGTGATTCAACAGCCAACATGATCAGAGCCAGAGGAATGGGGCCTGGAATGTCTTGTGTTTGTTTTCCCCATTTTAGAAGAAGGCGCTCCCAACTCAGAGGGCCTCGTGGGTGTTATGAGTATGGGTTTCTTTTCCAGCCCATCAACCTTGAGTGAGTTCTCACCGGCTGCATCACGCACTGACTCTACTGCAGGGGACACGCCTCCTGTCTACGGGAGTCCTTCCCCGGGCTGCCCTCACTCTGCACTTTCCCCAGTCTCGAGGCTCGCTTCCTGTCTCTGATAAACATGGGGCTCACTGGTCCGTTTATTTCATCACTGAACTGGTTCTCATCCCACAACCCCACCTCCAATTTTTCTCCCGACATCTTCACATAAATGTCAGACCCCTCAATCGCCATAGGTCCAAAAATGAATCTATATACCTATCTTTTTCATTCCACCGAATCCACATTGTAAGGAAGCCACTAAACCGAGAATCAGACCCACTCCAGCCATCTCAAATTATAGTTATCCACTTATTTATATACCTGTGTGTGTGTGTCTGTGTGTGTGTGTATCTATGGCTCCTCTACAAGTCAGAAATACGAAAATATCGCTTTGCATTTCTACTGCTGCGTGCCCAATATTCAATCCATCAACGGTCCATCCTTCACCCATCCTACTATGATCACCTCCTAGATAGTTCATAAATCTACCTTCTGATATCTACGTCCATATGACAAACTTGGATTGCAGCAGCAACAGCTTAATGACATATCCTGCCCCTCTGATCAAACCTTACTGCAAGCAGAGAAGCCTCTTAAATACCTCTCCGAACAGTAATGTGAAGTCAAGTCCATGTTTTTACGATTGCAATCAGAGACAAATCTGGCGAGTCGAGCCTCCATCACCTAGCACAGCCTCCTCTCACACTCAAACTCTGGGTGAACTGTCTGTCATTCAGTTCCTCAAGACACCTCTCTCATGCCGTCTGTGGCGTTTTGGTCCTTCCCCTCCGCCAAGCTGCCGCCTACCTCTGCCTCAGAGCTCACCTGAAGGATCACTGGCTCCGGAAGGACTTTCGTCACCTTCCCCACCCCCTTCTCCAACACCACCCCCCACCACACGCACGCACAAACGGCAAGTACACACGGGTACCCTTCAACTCTGGCATCACTCCAGAGAATTCCATGAGCCTCTCTCCTCCTCCAAAATATCTGTGCCACGAGAGCCAAGACCACGTCGAGATCTGCTCATCACCGTGCTAGATGCCGGGGTACAAAGCATGGATCTCGGTGGGGACTAAATGAATGCTCATTAAATAGACACCTTGGTTTGATTTATAATCATTCAGCGTGTGCCTATGTCTTCCGACCCTGTAGCTCATCTACACGAACCTAAATCAAGACACTCGAAGCACGAAAGACTTCGGGGTGATGATTCTCTTTGTGAGTCTCTAATTTCTACGATTCACCTACAGATGCAATATTGCTTTGGATTTCAGTACTTTGGGAGCTAGGGACAACTTCAGAAGCTTTAATGGCCCTAATCCTGCTAGAGGGAGCCGGTGGGAGATTCTGCCAATTGCTTAAGAGACCTATTTCAGTCATGTACTGAGGAAAATAACCATACGACTGGACCACAGAGAGGTGTACTTCCGATTATCAGATGAGTTTTGATCTGAGTCTGAGTTGCTTTTCTGATCAGTAGACCACAGGGGAATTCTCAGTCTCTGGGAGGTTGTAAAACACTGGGAATTCGGTAGCTCGGAATCAAAGCTCTGGTTATTTCCCTTCCCATATGTAATTTTACCCTGTGGAATTTTACACCTCTTCAGGAGTATAATCACACATAGACATTTCGTGCCAAGTATCAGATTCTAGGAGGTGCTTGTGACAAAAATAGACTGCTTGCATTTCAGGTCTTGCTGATACAAAGTCAAAACAATAACATTTGGTACCTGCGAACGTTTATGTGAGTGTTCACCCCTAAAGGCACATTCCCCTTAGACTGTAAGACCGCCGTTCTTGATGCTTGCTAAAACATTGGAATCCTTTCTCTAAAAGGACACCAAGAATTATCGCCCTTTCATACCAATTTCCCAGCCCATCTGAATAAACCCAGAACAAACACTGGGCTAACGAGATAAAGGGCTGTGTATCCGCAATACACAGTACAGGGCCACGGCTCCTCTGGTGAAAGCTAGGAAGGAGATTCGTTGCACGTGCAAGTGATATGATTACAGTCCATCGCCTGATAATTCTTGATGATGGGACTAACTCAACTCTGAGAATGAAACGAGAATGAGCAACTCCCCGTACCAGTGGCCCATGTCCAGCCCGTGCCTCCCGGCTGTGGAGTGTTTTCCACGGCACAAATCAAGAAGGACTGACGTCCTATCACCCATTTCATCAAGACGCCGGCCAAACACCATCCAAGATCCCTGTAACTCAGAGCGTTCTGACTGATGAGCGCGCCCCGCCGCCTGTGACGGCAACCGCAACCGTTTTGCCTTTTACCTCTGAACGCTGCCACTTGGCCTCTGCTGCCCTACAGCGGTTTCCTCCTCATTTCAACCGGAGACACCCTCGGCCTACAGACGTTCCAGTCGAAATGATTGTGCTACTGTTCTTTGCCAGCAACAACTCTTTTCAAAACTGCTGCCTGTTCCCTCACCAATACTCTGCCCCGCAGGGGTCCTGGGTCACGACCAGGGCCCTGGGAAGATTAGGTGAAAATAATCTGTATATGATGATTTCACTCCACCATACTTGCTACTCTTCTCTGTGCTATTTAAGAGATTTCTAGAACCTCGACTTCACTATTCTCAGCCTCCACCGAATCCACATTGCGGTCCAGCAAATGAGCTCAGAATCGAACCCATTCCAGCCAGCTCCGAGCGACGCGGTACTCACTTGGAAAGATTATGCTTTGCCGACCCGAGGTCGATCGCTCTTATCGGTCACGATTGTTCTAACATATAGTCCCGAGTTCCGACATCATGAAATAAAAGGAAGAACGCCACCCAGCTTGGACAACGCCATTGACGCCTCTGGGACAGGCCGGCCTCTGACCGGTAGTTGGAACCTGCAAACTTCTTATCATCTATAGACTTCCAAGTGGTACATGAGCTCCCTCTTGCAAAATCAGTCCGATAAAAACAAACACAGTCTCCAAGCAAGAAGGAACCATCCAAACCAGGAAGGAAGTACTTCCAAAGTCCCAAGGTGGCAATGTGCTCGGGATTGTTTAAAACATTCTGCTGCCCTGGGTAGAACTATTGTAAATGCTACAAAGCAGGATTTCCCTCCCCCTCCTGTGGAGAGTGGGTTTTTAAAGGTTTTTAAAGTCTGTTTAGTCTGGTGTACAAAGGCTGTCAGAGGAGACACAAAAGGACCCAGTCGTTCCACTTCCAGGTCTTTATGCAAAAAAACTCAAAAGACTAATTCGAAAAGACACATGCAGTCCTATGTTCATTGCAGCATTACTGACAATACCCAAGATACGGAAGCAATCTAAGCATCGATTAAGAGATGAATGTATAAAGAAGAGGTGGTACATAAATCCAAAGGACTATTACTCGGCCATACAAGAAGAATAAAATCTTGCCATCGGCAACGACACGGAGAGACCTAGAGGGTGTGGTTCTCGGTGAAATGAGTCAGACAGAAAAAGACAAACGCATTTATTTCATTTACATGTGGAATCTAAAGAACAAAATAAACGAACAAACCTGCATTTTTTGGATCGGGACCATCACTTTCGGCTTCTTTCAACTTCCAGGTACTCGAAATGAAACTTGGGGTTTGATATAGTTGCTGAATTATACTATCCATTAACTTTAAAGTTCGGCCGGTCTCTTTATGTGAGAGAATTAAGAGACTCTTGGAATCTCAGGAACGCCAACGATGCTGTCTGTGCCATAATCAAGGGTTGAAGGAGAAAACGCACTGTTTACCTCTGTCACCTAGCTGACGCTCTCAAAACATTCCCGTGTCCCCAGTCTGTTATTTTACCTGTTAATAGCAGCGGCAGCTTGGTTCCCCCAAAGCCCTACCTTGCACAGGCATTCCATTCCAAGGATGTCCTTCGTTCCAGAGGTCAGACACCGTGTCAATCAGCTCTCTCGCCACTGCGTGCGCTGGCCGGCCTCAGACCTGTCCCCAAAGACAAACGGGATGTCATGGTTTTCAGCCCCAGCCTGAAAACCAAGCCTCCTTCCTCACTCCCAATCGCGCTTTCCAAGACTCCATTTCGTTAAATGACCCGTCCCCAAGTACCGCTTTCTGTCTCGGCGAGGTCTTTAACTCCGAGGAACGTAAACCAAACCTGTTTGAGCCGTTTTCCCAAGTTTCACGGAATTCTGTGAGCTAACTAGCATTTTCACCACACATTCCTTTCATCCCTTTATTCAGAGAGGACGAAGAAACCAGAAGAGATTGGTCAACGTGAAACGCCACAGAGAAGTCTAGCTCGGGCTACCACAGACTCCAGAGATGGCACTATCACCTCTGTTCCCAGGTGGGGCCACCTGACTACTATGCCGAGATGATGGGCCCAGCCCCGGCTGCCTGGATACAGAAAGACAGAGCATCTGATCTCTTTGTCCTCACACGTGAAGCCCCACTTCCTGCCAAGACAGGGACGCTCAAGGATTTCCCTCTCGGAGAAAGAGCTCATGTGCCTAAGAGTCTCTAAGACTATGCCCACTGCACTCGACAGACAGAAATTGTGTGCTTGCATAAGAACGGGGGAGCAGAAAATGAGATCGCACTGGCGAGAAAAGTAAACAAAGAGGAATGATGGCAGGAACTTTCTAGGAGTTCTGTAGGCGTGGAAGAGAGAGCAGCATCAAGGGCAATGCCTTTACCCACATAAAGGAAAAGAAACAAAGCATCCCTTGCCAAAGTGCAAGTCAGTCAGAGGATGCGCTTAAGAGAATGAGGCTGAATATTAATGAAATCGTAGAAGGATGAGAGGCATTGGGTAAAACTAAGCACACACGTGTTCAGTTAAATTTACAAAGGAGGCAAGGACCTTTCTCCCGGAAATCGGAGAGCAGGCGAGAATCGGTGAAGGCAGGGGTATGGGAGTCAGCGAGGCCGGCGGCCGTTGTTTATCACCGGAGTTCTCTCGGGCAGCCTGGATCAATCACACAAATGGGAGAGAAAAGCAGCGTTTGGTGTCAAAGACAAGAGGCGGAGTTGGGAACCCGGGGTGAGCGGAAACCCCTTAGAAAAGCCACTAGGGAGAGTGGGAGTGAGCAAGGCGTGACTCAGGGGTCTCCCGGTGGAGCTGAGGACCACTTCCTCTCTCACTGCCTGAGGAAGCTGTTCTGTAATGGTCACTGAACTTGGGCCAATAGATGTGTCCGTTAGGACAAAGAGTATCTACTCACTCCGGCATCCCCAGCCCCCGATGTGAGTATACAAACAACAAATGCAAAGAAGATTTTAGCCACACACTCGCACAGAGAGAATGCATAAATACCTTCTCGTAGTTAAAGCAAGTACGATAAAATACCGGCAGAGAATGAAATGACCGTGACAGATGGTAAATGAGCACCTGGTCTCAGCGTCTGGGTGGCTTCATCTTAGCCATCAGGGATACCATAGAGCCAATTTAAAGGAACAGGACTTTAAGGCCCGATCCATACTCGTGATGGGTGGCTACATTCGCCTTGGTCTTCTGAGGTCTGTGCCCCTTCCACGGGACCTCTCCGGATGCATTCCGTAACGACACTCTATCAAGCCGCTGAGATCGACTGCCAAGGCCCAATCTGCTACAGGAATCTGCCTCTGATGAAGCATCCTTTCCTTCCAGGAAGTCATTCATCCTAGCCCACACCTCGCCCGCTTCTGATCTTCCACTGTTAGGAACGCTAACGCACCGGAGGAAGATTGTGCTATATTTCACGAGCGCTCCGTGCCGCCACCAAGGGACAGTTCCATCTGTTATTCGCTCTCGGCTTTGCTTACTGATAAAACAGGAAGGACAGCTTGCCGATGGGCTCTGCGAAGCAAATGGCTCCTCTCTTTCCTGCAATTAATGTTCATAAATTATTTTGAAATCGTGGGACCGTACATACTGTCTACTGTAGAAATGAGTTTCAATAAATTAAGGGCCCGCGTTCATTACCGAAGGAACTCTATTTACAATGCCGCTTGTGGCGTGCGGTGTCACGGGTTACCTTTTGTGGAAATTGCCATGTGAAATCAAACGCTGTCATTAATTCTGTCGATTATCATTCCCTCATAAGATCTTCAGATCACATGTTCGGCTGCTGACATTTCTTTTCATGTACAGTATGTGAGAGGTTGTCTGTTCACCAAAAACAATACTGGAGGTGATTTGAAACTCCAGACGCTAGGTTAACAGCCCTTTCTTTCCACAGCAAAGGGAAATGGATTTTGAGAACACAGCACAAAAACTACTGGTTTTTTTTCCCCGCAAATTTTCCTGTTGTTCCAATCAAAAAACATTCTTAGTAGAGAGGCCAGAAAATTTGCAGTGATTTCTGGACCCTATTTTAAAAGGGATTTCCACAGACCTAGACTATGCATCATTTTTTCTAAATTGAAAAAAACATTCTCTTTCCTGAGCTTGTCACCTTTCTTTTATTGTCTTGGCTCAATATCTATGACAAAATTTCTTTATGTTTTCTTTACAAATGAAATAGTTCCCCTGTTATGTGATAGTGAAGTTCCTACTTTGAACCGACAGGCGTTACTTGGAAATTTAAAAATGTCTAGTCTAAAACTTTGAAATAGTGACTAGAACATTTATATTAGACTTGTCACTTTTAAAGTGCAAACAAACAAACAAACATAAAACCTAAATAAAATGGAATCATGATTTCTAAAGACCACAGTTTGGGGAGAAGCCTTTAAATAACATAAGAGTCCTTAAAAGATCGTGCAAAGCCCAAGGAAGCAATCATTTCTTCATCCTTGTGTAAGATGAATGGAAAAACAGAACTCCTATGAGGAGGGAGGATCCAGGGAAGATGGGAATGGCGAGCTTGCTGGTGAAATAAAATCACACGCCACATGACCTGAAAGCACTACATGTCAATAAGAGAAAAATGAGTGGATGAATTACTGGAACATGAACAAAAACAGAGGTATGACACAGCCCCCTCCCATTAACAAGATACATTTAGGAAAAGCAGTTTTATGAAAATGTGGGCCGGTGGTATTGCACATTGTGTGACCACTCTACTCTATTTGGGAGTAACCCGGAGAAGACATGATCTCTGTTGCTGTGTTTGGGGCACCGTGCGAGTAAATCAGAAAGCATGGCAGAGATCTGAAGACCAAAAGCGAATGCACAAAATCCAATCTGAATGACGACATTCTGTTCAACGGGAGACAGCTGTCCTTTAAGATGGGCTCACACACAACAGGAAAGAATGGGAAGAATAAAATGTGCAGGGTGCTTTGAGTTATCATTAACTCTGTTTCGTTCACTTTTTTCTAGCCCTCCAACTACCCAGTCTTAGTGGATTGAAGCGGTATGCCGATCAGCACTGACTATACAGAAAACTGATCAGAAACTCATAGAACAGTTAGAAACTCATAGCAGTTATGAAAAGACCAGATAGAGTGCCATGAGACTTTTAAAACACCTTTTGCTAGGATGAAAAGAAATAATTACCAACAAGGTAATGCTCTTGTTACAAATAGCCAGAATGTTACCGGCCTGTGTGCAATGAATACGAACAAGGAAGGACGTTTCCTACTGGTTATCCCTTTGCGGGGAGATCCGGATCATCCAAGAGCCACTGAAATGATGAGATATGTGACGAAACACTATGGTCCCTTTATCCTCTTCCAATCACCAGAGAGATAGAGGTCCGAGGAGAGACTAGGTTAAGTTACATGATATATTTTTAAAAAGGAACAGCATGCATTGAACCCAGAGAATAAGCAACCACAGAACAGACTTCAGCGAGCCATGGTAACTGCATTTTTCTTAATTGCTAAGAACACTCAATAAAAAAGTACTAAGAAGGAAACCTGAGAGATGAAGCGGAATCTAGGGAAACATACACAGAACCCAAAAGAGATCCGCTTCCTCCCGCATCTTCGCAAACACGTGCACTGTCATATTTCACGTCGTTTCAGGCCACCCTTCGTACATGCCTACTCACGATGACAAAGCCTGTTATCACTCTCCACGACAGAGTTTGAAAGTCAATTTCTGCGCTCGGTAAATGGACCGAATCATAAGCCACTGCCTTTTGCTCCAGAGTCGGCCGCTTCGATTCCTCGGACACTCGAATAGCCAACTTTAGTGGGGGGGATGTTTGTTTTCCTTCGAAGGAAATCAAGTGTCTATTTTGAGAGAACTAACAACGGTCCAGGCATCCATTGTGTTATTTTCCCGTAAAAGGAGACTGATGTTTAAGGGGGATGAGGATGACGCCACTGACTCCCAGTAACAAGTAACTAGAAACTCTTTTCCTAAATAACAGCCCAACACTGCCCATTTTCCCTATATCGCTTCGTGATAAAATTGAAGATTCTGAAATGAGTCCTTTCCTTTTTCTGAAAGACTAAATTCTTAATTAAAAAATACACTCAACAGGTGACTGTAAAGGAACAAAATGATTTCAGCATTAAAAAATTACTCATCATGCCAATGAATATTTGGCTTCAGAGGAAAATTCAAACGGAGCCATTATTCCAGTGATAACCTTCTTCTAATTATTTTGAAAACATCACTTTTGGAATTCAGTTTGTACATAACATCAGGCATCGGAGAAGCCGGCCACTGTAACTCTGCCTACATCCTACATAACGGCTGGAATTCTGCTGCTTCCCCCCGTATATGAGAATACATATTCTGTGCTCAGACTGTTTGCTGCCTCCTCATTTTATTGAAAGGGCCATACAATTAAAAGGAAGATTTAAAAGAAATTTTACACCCATTAACTATTCACTTAAACATAGATTCCTGGTCCTTAAATGTCTGCATCATAACGTACTAAGCAGACTAGGTGAATGGCCACGAACCAACTGGCTAATGCTCTCCTATTTTACTATTCATCTGGCGACCTGAGGTTGTACTGCATCACTAGATAATCATTTAGGAAGCAAAGTTTCCAACACAGTCCGGCCAAAGTGTCACACACTGGCAAAGACTAATTTTGGCGCTCGACAGCCCCTGTAAACCGGCTCAATACGAGTACAAGATCTGCAGCCGGCTCGGGACCGTCATTCACTCCTGGCCCTCGCTCCTGGCATGGGCATTTACAATCCAAAGAATGGTCACGTTCCTTTCTGAGGAAGGCGAGAATCTGTGGATCAGAACCTCTTAAGTCATAATCGCCACTCTAAACAAAGCCTCTCATTTCTTATCACTATGAATAAAATGATTCTCCTTTGAAGAGTCTTAAAATATTGGCTGCTAGGGGATAGTGCCATGGCAGAGTCTTCAAAGGAAGAACATATGTCACGGCACACGGCTGCTATCTGCCATCACGGACGCGCTCCCCGTCGTACAAACATTTATCAAGCAAAATGGCCATATTCAGTATAATGACCCTCCTCCACGGCTATCCTTGCATGGCCATCATCACTGGTCCCAGTCGGACCTCTGGCCTTGGCCTCGGAAGGGACGGCGGCAAATGTGACTACAAAACGTTCGGAGGTTAATTGCAAATGTTACGTGTGGACCGTGCATTCCATTAACATAAAAATAGTCAAGGTTGCTGGAGAATTACCGAGATCCAAACACTGTGCTTAGAGGTTAGACAATCTTTACTTCGGGCTGGCAATGCCTCCTTTGCACACCCCGTTTCCAACATAAGTAGACTGAGTAGTTCAGAGGTTAATAACTTGCTCCTGGTTTCATCTCTAAGAAGTGGCAGAGCCGAAATTTAAATGCAGGTCCGACTGACTCCAAAGTTGGCGATTCGTACTATTCCTGAGAGTTTCTGTTTCATTCACGCTAGCCATTGAAGTTTCAGTAGCAGAGAGATAAACTGTCGTATGTGACAGTGTCTGTCGGCTACAGAAACACAGTCAAAAGCTGAGACGATGCTCCATGTCCTCTTTCTCATTTCAAAAATGATTAAATATATTCCTTTCCCTGCTGGATTAGCACCAGACTGGCACACGATCCGTCTGGAATCTAGCGTCGTCCAGTCCCAAAGAGCCAGAGGACAAAAGCTGCTTTCATGTCATTCATTTCTTAGCGAACGCTGAAAGGCCAGAAATCACTGGAGGAATTCGCTCTGGTGAGATTTTTTCAGTTCCATTTTATCCTCCCTTGAGGTTCAAACAAACTTCAGATAATCATCTTGAACTTAGTGACGAACCAAACTCAGATGCAGACGCCGGCTCCTCGGAGGGTCAGCCCTTCCATTTAGAATGAGGCAGAGCTTAAAGCGACAAGCCAAACGGGGTCAGATGTTCAATACTCGGCAAAAGCCTCAGCTGTCGCATTGAGACGATGTTGACAAGAAGGCAGGCTTTAAAATAAATCCCCGTGGAGGCGATTGATAGCATTCTCCCTTTCCCGTCTGCCTCCCCTCCAGCCTCTCCGCTCTCCGGAGCGTGTGCCCATCGTGCGTGGCGAGGACTACACGACACGCCGCGTGGGCTGCAGCGACGGGAGGCGGGCCATGCACAGAAGGGGCCCCCCTCGACTCACCGGCGTAACATGAAGCATGCTGCTGACTCACATCTAGATGCCCAGGCTGATGGAGGCAGCTGGAGCCACCACAGTCCTCACTCACCAGCAGTTACTCCGTTCCGGTCCATCCTGTTGAATAAAGTGCACAGCGCCCGCACCATGAGTTCTTCTCCTAAACGGTCCATTTCGGCCACTGCTCTTAGAATGTTGATCAATCTCAGTTAGGCAACATCAATCCATCTTTCTGATATGCAAGAGGCTGGCTTTCCAACTTCGAGGGAAGCATCATGTAAGGGTGAGAAATGTACATCAGTTCACGACGCGGGTGATACCATTTCTCTGTAATAAACCAACCTGGATGGCTTCAAGTGCATCCTAAAAGTTTACCCCGAATCGGGACAGCACTTCAGCCTTGCATTTCACGAACTTTCACGTGCTCGTGCCGTGAAAGTACAGAGAGCTAGTTGCACCACGAGGAAAAGTGACTTTTGGAGACCTTATGCTTCTGTTTAAAAATAACTGATCATCCTGTGGCTCTAAGAGAACAATAGGAGAATAGCAAAGGAGAGAAACAGAATGCCAATAAACGTAATTTGGTATTAAGGTGAGATGGCTTTTTTTTTTTTCTTTAGGCGAGGCAACCCTTGGTTGACCTCACAGATCGCAACAACCGTGTCAGCTTACGATCCCTTATTTGTTTAATTTTTTACACCCACAGCACCTGGTCTTCCTAGGCGGTTGGTCTCCCATCCAAGTGGTAACCAGGCCCGACCCCGCTCTACTTTGTACTTTCAAAGAGATGGCTTTGTAACCATCCACAAGGTGCTGGGCATATGTGATTTCTCTCACAAAAGAGATTTTTAAATTTTTGGAGTCGTCTCTTAGGCCTCTTGGTGTACACACACACACACACACACACACACACACACACATTTTATTTTTTACAGAGGTGTCGAACAAAGAGATCTGTTTCAAGAAAACAATCTGCAGATTATGGGTTAACAAAACCAGAAATAAAACCACCACCCTCATTACAGAGTCCAATGGCAAAAATACAAGAGCTAAACGGGGAATCGACTGCAGATAAGCTGCAGGAGTGCTGGAGCCCTGAGTGACCTCCCTGCAGCTCTCGATGCTAATGATCCTGCCCTCCTTCCTGAACCTTCCGTTCCCTTTGTTTTATAGATCACTGCTCTCTCCTCTGCTCTTTGAAGCTTCCTTCCAAGTGCCAGTTTATGGCTTTGCTGACCCTTCTACATATTTTCATACTTTTCATGAGTATCTGCTCATGATATTCTTTTTTTTTTTCTTCCTCTCTGCCTGAACTTCTCATCTTCCAAGATTCGCCTCAAATACCACTTCCTTTCTAAAGTCTTTCCTGACCATCCAGCTAGGATTATTTATTCCTTCCTTTTTTCTTTGAAAAACGAAATTTACTCTTTTAAAACGGGTAATACATTCACACGGTTCAAAAGCCAAACATATAAATAGGCACACAAGGAAAAGTCTCCTTTCCACCACCGTTTTCTGTCCCCCAATATTCCTTCCCATTAATTGATTTCTGTGTTTCCAAAGATATTGATGCATAAATAAGCAAATACAAGCATCGTTTTCCTCCGGTTCTAAAAAAGTGACAGCATACTATACAGTATGTTCTGCATGTTGCTTTTTTTTTTTTTCACTTCACGATGTGTTCTGGAGAAAGTAGCTTTCGTATTGATGCACAGAATATAGCATCATTCTCCTATAGCTGCACAGTATTTATTGTAGGGTTATAGCATTGGGTATTTAATCACTCCCCTATCGATGTACTTGAAGTTGTTTCCAACTTTTGCTGTTATAAGCAATGATACAATTAATAATCTTGGAAGAAGTCATTGTGCAGATATGTACTATTATATCTACAGAAGAAATTGGAATTGTTCTATCAGAGAGTATGAAATTTTGACCATTTTCATTTCTCCCACATAGATTTTGGTAGCAATTTAGACTTTCTCAAGCAGTATGTGAAGTGTCTGTCCCACCTTCTTGAAAATACAGTATTATTAAACTTCTGTATCTTTGTCAGTCTTAATAGGTGAGATGTTATTTAAGTGTAATATTCACTTATATTTTTTTATAATTAACGTTGAGTACCTTTTCATAGTTTTAAGGGTTATGTGTATCTCTTTTAACGATAGCATGTTTATCATTTCCACATTTTTCTACTGCGTCATCCCATTCATTTATAGATACTCTTCGCATGTCAGTGAAATCCGATCTTTTTTCTATTAATGCGCTCCAATTTTTCCCAGTGTGTGCTATCACTATGACAGAGTCAAAAGCAAACCCTCCTCATCTACTAGCTGCCTAGTCACTATTCATTTATTATTGAACTCATTATAGTATGTCACTGGTGTTTCTACATTGGCTACTATATAGAAACGCATATTATTTCTATCAGAATGTGCGGATCTCAAGGGCAGATATCATTTCCTACTCAACTTTCCATCCCTTTTGCACATCGGCACGATGCCAGGCACCTAAAAGTCGCCGATAAAATTTCTGTACATGAATCATTCGTGTTTCCTTGTTTATTTTTTTTCCTTTTGAGGTTAAATCGACGGTAAATGAGAATGATTAATTTGGTGCCAGCCACAGATGACAGCATTTACAGCATTCCTCTCTTGTGACCCCACTTCTCCTTTCCCTGTTCAACTGATACTTAACTGAGCAATAACCAGCAGAAACTATTCATCAGTTTGCGGTACAATTCAGAAAATGTCACGAGTGTGTCTGTGTGTGTGTATGACATGTAAGGGGTGCAGGTGGAGGAGGCAAGCTCACATAACCATTTACGGGCCTGAATATTTTAGTCTGTAAAATAAAGACGTGCCAGAGTAAAGCCTCCTTGAACATACTAAACATTTTGTGCAAAGATCCCTAACCCCAGAAAAATCTATTTAGAAATGATAACTTTGAAGTAAATCAATAGAAAATTCAAGGAAATCAGAGACCTGCTCTTCGACGAACCCAACATCAATCAGTACCGTCTGTTTGTTCTTTACTTGCCTCCTAAATGCTTCTAATTTCCCACATCCTAGATACAAATTTTAGGCGACCTTTTTTACAGAATGAAATTCAAATTTAGTTTTCTAGTATCAGCCACTCATTCTCATGCTATTGCTTCTGAAGTGTTTCTGCGGGTGAATGAAAACACAGCGACTCAGGCTGTCTTCGAAACAAAGGATGCTATATACTCGGTCAGCAGGGATGAAAGGAATGCCTGGCATTCCTCATACACGTTCATCCATAATTTTCTCCTCGGTCCAGACCTCGATGAGGAGCCGAGATGTCCCCCTTGCTTTGCCTGTTTTTAAGCTCTCTGTGTTAGCATGCAATTGCAACTCACCTTCCTTGTTTGTTTATTTTTTTGTGCTACCAACAGTGGCAAAAACAAAAAAGAAAAAATGAAAAAAAAGAAACAGTTTTCCTACGGTGCTTAGTAGCACTCAAATATGCCAGGGCAAGGACCCTTTCTCTAGAAAATGAAATAAACATATGGAAGGAAGCTAAGAACTCTTGTCCAAATTATTCCACTGTGAAATTAGTTACATTCCACAAGAAAATATAATTATGCCAAAGGTTTCGTTCTTCAGCGACTGTCACATAAATCGCAGTGAAAGAAAAAAGAAAAAAAAAAAAAACGCCGGTGTTCAGGTTCGCGAGCCGTCAGCGCCACCGACTACCTAAACCGGTTCATATGCGATCACTTTCAGCCCCCTGCAGTTTCTAGACAGCCCTGGTGCCTATTTCTTCGGATCGTTGAATCAAACATTCACATCGGCTATGACTTGCCTTGTCCTCGCTATAATTAACAAAGCCACAGATATAAAAAATGCTACGTAAAATAACTGCTGTACGATACACTTCCAAACAGAATACACGTAACAAAGAGGACCCGAGAGAGAGGCGCCAAATGTGCTATCTGCCGGGTTTCCGTAGCTTTTAAACACGCCGCCAGGAGCCGACGGAACCACGCCCCTGCCGTGGGCAGACAATGAATCGCTGAGATTTGTTCCAGGTCGCCATCCAGTCTCTGCCAGCTAAAAGTACAGACTTCCGTGGGGCGAATGCACATGTCCATTTTCACTAGTGTCGTCTCCTTTCTCTCTCATAAGTGACACATTTCCCTCTCAAGGATGCTCAAGCCTTTTATGAATGGGACATTCTGAAAACCACTGTGGTCTGACAAACGTTCCCAGCTTCCATCATTATCCCCATCTCCAGAAAGCCTTTCTCATACACATGTGGTTGTAAATGGCACTATGAACTCAGTCAAAGAGATCTCACCCTTTTCCCTGTAAGACTGCATCGTGGAAAACACACACACATACGCACTGAGTATCCAGAGAGAGAAAGGAAGGCAAACAGTAAAGTGTGCTCAAAAGCCTCCATTCGATTCGCAGTTTTTATCAAATCAAATGTTCTCAGCCTGTCTTTTATAATAGGAGCCTAAACTATCTTTCGAGCTTTGTTTCACCGATCTCCTAAGTATCTCTCTCATTCCTCGTAAACCAGATCACGATATTTCCTGCGTCATTGTCATTGGTGCTTTTCCATGATCGGATCCTGCCTCCAAGATAAGCAGAGGATCGGGGCCCTGGAGTCGACTCGTCTGGAGTACGGGGTGTTAGATGCCTGTCTCAAGGGGGAAGGGAGCAAGAAGCCAAGGAAGGAAGAGGTGTTCCTTGTGATCTTATCCATGGGCTGCTGGCTGCAACCACGGGAGTGATCTGAGCCAGAGAATCTGAGTCGCCGATGAGAAAATTCATACAGACCGTCCAAACAGGTTGTCAGTTTTAATGAGTGCTATAGAGATGCGGGTTCTGTAACAAAACCAGGAAGACGGAGATAGGGCGGGAGGCATGTGTCACAGTGGAGGGGTTTGAGGCGCCGTCTAAAGCTGCATAAACGAGAGAAGAGAGGAAATAACTTTTCCTATAGTGGCTGCTTTTCCAGGCGGCTGGGAACAGAGAGTCCGGGATGCGCGTGTATCCGAATGCCACCTCACTACTTATACCCGTGACATTCTTTCTGCACAGGATATCTTTTTCCGCTGGCTCAAATCACATCCGTTATCTCTCCTGTGAAATCTTTGCCTATTCCTTCCGAAGAAGCCACCCTTCCCTCCTCTGTACCCCATCAGGATGCGGCCGGTGCTTCTACGTGGCCTTCCTCGGGTAGGGTGTGCTTTCACAGTCTTCTTTTTCTCATACCTTTACTACGTTCCATGCGCTGTCAGTCATGGATTTATTCTTCATATGAACTGCGGCAGCTACCAACCCTGATGCATAATTGTTACTCGATAAGTATCGTGAACGTTACCTTCACGAACATCCAGATGGGGAGCAAATATGTACATGATCCATAGAACAAGGAAAGGGTCTCAAGGTCCAGACGTATCTCTGGATGCTCCCTCAGTTGGCCAGAATCGCTGGCATTTCTCCAGTGTGTTTTATAGAGGCCGAGCTAGATGTGTGCAGCCGACATTAAACATACTTACAATTCCTCAGGGGCCCAGTCAATCAATTTGTTAACTTGTCAGAATAAAATTACTCACTCTGATCTCAAGGTATATGGAGGCTGTTGAATAAATATTACAACATGAATATAGAAATGTCCACTTCAATATTCTCTTCAGTTTTTCTTGGCACAGCCAGGAAACTATTTCTTATCACCTAAAGGTCCGAAATGAGGACTAATTTCGGTTATGTTTTGATTAAAATCGGGTTTGCTTTCTTCATTAATTTAACAAACTTGCCTCCTATGTTAGTCCTTTGTTAAGTTTGTCATTTCAAAGATATATGCTTGAAATATGTATTTCAGATAAACTAATGACAGGATCCACAGGACAGATCTTACAGTACTATCAGGAATACTCGAATGTTCTCTGCGTTAGGAGCTAAGGAAGACTGGGGTCAAATTCTCAGCCGAGCTATAAGGCAAAGTCTACTGGACATTACAAAATACATTTTAGCATTAAATATTCTCCCCAGATTTATCCTATTCTTCCTACTTATTTTTCCATTGTCCAATTTTCTCACTTAAAAAAAAATTGGTATCTGATAAGCCCCTTAAATAACTTGTTTTCTTTTTTTAACAATGCAGCAAAAAGATAATAAACACAAAATTAAAGTGATCTACTCGTACAGTCCAATATTCTGAAGTCAAATATGTTACACAGGGGTATAATATTACTAAATTGTAAAAATGGACAATTTTAGGTACATTTTCTTAAAAGAATTTCAAAACTAGCTGAAGGGTTCAGGAAAAATCTACCGATCTCCTAATTTACACCTAACATTGAGAAAAGCCATTTATTCATTATACCTCTTACCTTCTCCTCTGGAGCCAAACAAAACCCTCTTCCATCTACCAACCCCACGTTGATAATTCTATCATAAAGTATAAAGGTGACAAATCTTGGCTTTCAAAATACCTTGTAATATTTACACAGCCAGAAGATTTTAAGGAATGCACACCGGTCATACTCATTAAGGACCTTGCTTTCCAAGGCTACAGAAATACATCAAGAAAGTAAATCATAAATACAATATGTCGCTGGCTCTCCGGCATTCAAAAGACTCCCCGGCATTCAAAAGACTCCCCCTGAATACTGGATACTATACTTTTAAAACGATGTAGTTCTTTCACTAAGACAAGATAAAAATTCAGAATCTGAAGGTGATCGGTGGCAAAATCATTGCAAGTGTCATGAAATTTTGTCATCACTTTTCTTTGCTTCGACTACTTTCGTGTTCTTAGTAATGTTATGACATAGTTCTGCTTTTATTTGGGTATTCTCATTTCTAGTTTAAATGTTGTAAAAATCCACGTTTTGACTAAAAACAGGCATTGAAGGGCCAGTACGGCATGTGAAGTTTCTGAAACATGGAGTCTACCCTTTCTAAAACATGGATAAACAAACTTTGGGGCTTTTATGAACTGGTTACTTAAATGTGTGGAAGAGAGCAAATGTTCTATTACTACTGACTCAGAAGGTATGTGCTATGTGGGCACAGGATATCGAAGCTATCTGTGAAGAGAAGAGCATGCCACCTAAATTAATACGGTAGGTTCGTCTCATAAGTCACCCCATTATCCCACTCGCCCACACTGCTGGAATGAGTTGAGGTCAATATTCCACTCACTTAGAACATACAGAGCCAATTGATCTACTGTGGGGCCCATATCCCTTCATGCGGTCCAGATACGCTAAGACCCAGATTAAAAACTCCTTTAAGAAATCAATTATTCAGGGTAATGAATCAGCTATGAAGCTTCAACAAATATTTCAGACTCCTGCTCTGTTCGGCAATGCCGTGACCAGCCCACTTATCTAGAGCAGGTGGTCACCTATAGACTCAGGGGCCGGTGCTGCTGAATAAGCTTCTCAGCCCAATGCAATAAATGGTTTCCTTCTTTGTGTGTTTACCGACGCCCTGGTGGCTTTCATTTTTTTTCTCCCCGAAGTCCTTTAAAAAGAACATGACATCTTTTTGCTCCATCAGACTTAAGAATTAAACTCCTTGTAGACAGAAGGAGTGCTGTGTTAAGCATGGCGGCCATTTTCACAAAAAGCAGAAAGTGAGGGCAACAGTGGAGAACATGGGAAAAGCAGATGCACAGGTGTCAAAAACGCTTTTCACTGGCCAACATTTGTTTCTTTGTTTGTTTGTTTGCTTGCTTTTTGCCGAAGGTAATAACATACTACCTGTACCTAGGATAAGAATTGGAGAATTATTTCTGAATATTTATTTACCGATTTATTTATTATAGTGACATTTAAATTATAAGGTATGGGAGGGGGTTCAATGAGACAATGGCACAACAGCCAGCAGAATGCTGCTCTCTCTTCTCACTTTCCTCTCCTGAGCTAGGGGTCCCTCTGCCCCGCATCTCACTCCATCTCGTTCCTTCTCCTTTGCACTTTTGAAACCTCCCTCTCCTCTGGTTCCTTCTGTTTTTGAATATTTAGACTGATAATTGCTACTTATAAGAAATAATGATGACTGGACTAGAAAATAACGGACTGCTGAACAAACAGGCGAGTTTCCCACCGCAAACATATTCTTGGTACCATCTTGTTCCTGTACATGCACAAAGGGTGGCCACTTCGGTTTCCTTACTGGGGGAATCGTTACATTCAAAGGCTCCATACGGCGCCCTAGCCACGATTAAAACCAGCGAATCATGTGGGTGAATGTAAGTGGACCGCTGATGTCCTCTTTTTCTTTTCCATTATTTGGGGTTTTAAAACTTTGGCTTGAGTTCATTTCAATTGCTAAATAATTTCCATAAATGGTTGAAATTCTGGAGGCAAGAAGCCAGGGCAAAACTCAACGCTGTTTCCGCAATGCACCCAGCTGGGCTTCCCGTGGCTTAACGCTCCATGGAGATCTATGTACATTAAACCTTTTCTGCTAAAGTCTTTCCTTCAAAATCTAACTCCTTCTCTGACAACGTTTTTCCAGGTGACTTTATAAACTACGCATTGAATGCATGGGCGCTGTGGTAAGCGTTCAGTGGCAGGAAGCAAAAGAAACACCTGCGCTGCCCCTCCCCTGCTCGCCAATCCCCGGGGACTGTACCCTAGAAACCGGTGGCGCATCGTGTCCGTTAGTGACATTTTCATTCACCCAAACGCACTTGAGATCGCGGCCCTATCTCGCCGTAAGAGACGGCATGGCAGAATGGCCACTATTCTAAAAAGTAGATTCCATCTTTTCAGTAGCTTATCAAAAGGTTGACAGGAATTCATTTCTACCAACCACTTCCAGAAAGTTTAAGAAGGAACAGGCCGCCACCCTGGAGGAGAAAGAAAGGCAATTTCTCTGCGATTTTCAAAGCTATGAAAAGAAAGATGATTGGTTATAAACTGCACGAACAATAAATTGTTTGGGACATTGATGAAGGTCCCAGGTGTCGCTATGACTATCGGTGGCATGAGCCACGTATCCCTTTACACAGCAGAAACCGGGCAACGGTGAAAAATCAACAATCACAACTAACTTTGGCTATAATGTTTGTTCAAGTAATCATAGAAATTTCCTGAGAATGGGAGACAAAACAGGTATTAAATGGTACAGAAATCTGGGCATTCCAATTTCTCATTATTACTGCCTCAGCAGAGCTCGGTTTTAAGTCGGAAACATTTTAGGGTAGATCGGTTCACAGGGCATTCCAGTTTTCAAAGACCTCACGTTTTCTTGTGCCGAAACATCACCATAAGGCTTTTCCCCCTATCTTTATGTATCTTTGGTGGGATGGGAGGAGAAACACTTTATTTAACCCCTTTTCACATCTCTTAAATCTTCTTTCTACTGGAATACATTTGAGCTGAATGTTTAATCTATCCTCTTTAGCTGACATTTTCAGATTTAAAAATCTCACGTGAAGGTAGCCAAATGTGACACACGAAAACAGAATTACCTGGCACTACATCACCCTAAAGCAGAGGGGTCCTCCCCACCCCCCCAACGCCCCCCCCCCCGTTTTTTTTTCCTAATAGAATATATGGCATATAATAGGCTGTCAGAATTCTGGGGTGAAATCGGTTGAAGACGAATATTCTCATGTTGCAAGGATACAGTAAATCGTATTTTGTCACCCACCTAGTTCATTACGGTCTCTAGGGAGTAAGCCTGAGGACTCAGCTTTATTGACATTTACCTTAGCAAATGTCAATAAAGCCAGTTACAGGATCAAAGAATTTTAAAGTGCAAGACCCGGCCATCAGTTTCAGTCGAAATGTCTCTTCGAGGAGGAATAAAGTACAGCAGAAAGAGCACTGAGGCGGGAGTCGGCTGACAGAACCCTCTCTTGACTAATCGTTATACCGAATGGATCTTTTTAACTTACCAGACCTCAATGTCCTCATCTGACAAGCTGAATCCAAACATCTTGTATGTAGCCTATCTTTTTAAATAGCCTGTCTAGGGTCTTTCGACTAGGAAACCAACAATCGTGAAAAATATCATAACGGAGCTCTTTACCATCTTAGTTTTACTAATTTTTTAATAATAATAACTGAAATAAACATATGGTGGAAATGGGTATCTGATTTCACTTCTTGCCCAGGGTCTCATCTTCCTTCGTCATGTTTTCCTTCTTTTTGAGGCTGCTAGACCCCGTGTGGGGGTAGGTACACTCGCCACTGGCTACCAACAGAGCTCACTTCCCTGGATTTCCTACAAGATCCAGACTCTCTGCTGGCACCAGTACTTCTGTGACTTTTTAGAACTCTTTTTCTAATCCTCCAACGTATCCCCTTTCCACGCCTCGCTTTCTCAGCAAGCCCTCACGTTTGTCTAGAATCTACTTTCTTCCACGAGTTCCAATAAGTCTTTTATGTCCACGGAACCTACGGTGGCTCTGCCGCCCTCACTGAAAACCGGTGGGCACGATGGCATTGCAGACCTTGTTGATCTTCGATTATTGTCCCTGGCTTTCTGCACGATGTTTGATCTCCACCTTCAAATCTCTTTGTCTGGGGAAATTTACTCTGAACTTCCCTGACACAGCAATACATGCAGCATCCCCACATACCTGCACACCTGTTCTTGACCAGGTAGAAAACAAGGCCTGGAAGACTGTTCATCCCTTCTACGGGAATAGGATTAGGGAGGAAAGAGGAGTGTTTCTAGGCTGTTCTCTTTCTAGGACCATTTCTGTTCCTGGTGGGAAGAGGAGACAGAAGAATACTTATCAGGCGGAGCTCCGATAAGTGTCCCCAAGATCGCCACACATTTAAAGATGTATTCTTTCTAAGAAAAATTAGGGTGAAACGCAGAAAATACTAGAAAACCGAAAAATAGGTATGAAGAAAATATTAATGAAAGTCAGTATAAATAGATGTAAAACACATTTAAGAATAAAAGTAAAACCACATTTAGACTGGCAAGTAGATTTTGAATTGTTAAATGACACGGGAAGCATAATCGCTCGCTCGTGGAAGTGAAGGAAGGTCTGACTGTTAAGTACTTTCAAAGGCACCCTGACTCCTTTGTCCTATTGTTTTTCTAGTCCCTTTCTAAATGGCAATGTCCTATCGAAGGCTCAGATGCAAAAACCCGAGTTCAAATAATTGTCAACACTCATCTGCACTCTTTTTTTTATTCCATCTTACATTTCTAAATCACATTTATTTCATACCGTTAACTCAAGCCACATGAAATCCCTTGACAAAAGAATCGAACAAGTCCAAATTGATCTCTTAAGTGGATCAATAGAAACTTAACTGAAATGGATTGGGGATTTTATCAAACTTGATGTACTAGAACACTAATAAGATCACTTCCAATTCACACATATAGAACTAAATTTCAGCACAAATTGATCTGATTACTAAGGATGAATGGTCACCTTTAATAATGGATTAAGGTGGTAAAGAATTCTCTCTTTATATAAAAATGTTTTTTTTCTCTTCTGAACTCTCGGAGATTTGCTTTAACTCTTCTTACGATGCTGAATTTCACTCGCTTCTTACATGATCGGGTTTGACTTCAGAGCTGTTTTAATTTTCATAATTTCATCTCTACTTTTCCGGTCAGAAATATCTTCTGAAATGTTTTTAAAAGAAGTTTGGTAACAGCGGAAGAAGCCATGATGATACAAAAGCATTACTCCCATAACTTCCCTAAAAGCTATTTGTAAAATAATGCAAACCATGGTGAGTAAAGCTGCCGGTGACAGAGGGACTGTATGTTACAAGTACTAGCGCTATCTATTTTGTGACTATTAATTTGATAATTTAGGTGACGTGTTTCTTAGAAGATGTGTTACTTGTTAGAATGTGTTAATATTATTCATAAAAATTCATGCACCATAATTGGATGATAAATCTTTCACTTGGTCGTGATAAAGACTTAATATGGTGATAAATTAAGGCCAAAGATTTTATCTCTAAGAACAAATACCCTGATCTATCTCCGATTCATTTGAAATATCAGAAGATTCAGCCATCCTATAATCCATCTCTTCATTTCTGCAACTGTGTCGAGTGTAGGCTACAGAACGCTCCAAACGAGCTTCGCTTTTCTTCAACATGAAATAGTGTTGCTGTAAAATGCTTAGATTCTAGGCTATTTTACTGGTTTCTTTGCTAGTGAATACTCACGGGTATACCTTTTCTAGACCTTTTCTTCCTAGGATCATGTAATAATGGCCCATGACCTAAACCCCTTGGTAAAATCTTTCTCTCTCATCTCCTCTCTCCTCCTCCTGTTCTCCCTGTTCTTCTCCTTCCCTTCTTCCCCCTTCTCTCCTCCTCTTTCCCTTCTATCTGTCCCTGTCTGTCTGTCTGTCTGTGTCTGTGTCTGTGTCTGTCTGTCTCTGTCTCTGTGTGTGTGTGTGTGTGTGTGTGTCTCTCTGTCTCTCTCCACCCCCACCCCACCTCTGAAGTGTCTCTGTTTTGGTCTGTGATGCTATTGACTCCATTTCTCCCCATCTTACCTCTGATAGCTAAATCTATTCTAAACAAGACGCTTTTCTATGCCTAAGGAAACATTTAAACAAGCAGCCAAGGCCTGGTATCTGTTCCTGCACTCTCTCCTGCTGACTGGTGGGTGTGCTCTAAATCAAAAATGTGTAAACAGATTTGTGCTTTGACAAGACAGAACATGTGGTCTATTCTACGTCTAGGCTCTTAGAACCTCGATGGTTCAGATGGGGAAACTCCACCTCACATGTTCTCCACCTTTTTGGTTCGAGAGAACTCACAGGAGTTTTATAATTGGAGTGTGGTTCAAAAGCCCTAGAAACACCCGCAGTGTCTTTTCTCCTTGGCTTACCCTCTCTTCATCTTTACCCAGAAGCACAAAAAAGGGGCTGGTTTGCCTCGTGCAGTTTTGGACATTTGTGTGTCCCTAGGACCAATCCCACTGTAAGGTCACCTTAACATCCTTTGACACTGGGAACTATAAAAAATATTAAAATGAGCAAGATATTATACATACTCTCAAACGACTTGAAATTGTTTCTGATTTCCCTGATACCTATCTCCCCTGGTAGTACTCTTTATTTTTTCTTACACTGTTTTTGAAAATAATTGTATTGAATATTTTCTGAATATAAAAGTGATGTGCTTATTATAAAATAACAATTTTTTTAAATCTGGAAAATCACAAAAGTAAGAGATAAAAACTCATATATAATCCCACAAGCCAGAGACAATCACTGCATTTTAGAGAAAACCTACTATGTGTTTGAGTCTAAAATTCTCGAACTAAAGAGTTCAGTAGGAAACTTTTTCAAATTCTATACCGAAGCCCAAATAATGGCCGACATGTTTTACATATTCAATGCAAGGCCACCATTTCAGAAAGAAGAATTTTAAGATATTCCAGAAGCAGAACGGTTTTTAATAAGAGCTCAATTTTCATTAAGAGCTAACTGGTCCCATCCCCATGCCACTCACCCACCCTACCTAGTTATATGGGACAGGATTGGAAAGAGGGGGGGGGCGTAAATATAAATGGTCCAACCATCTATGAGAAAGAGGATGCTCCAGGCCACTTGGGTACCAGACCACTCTCTACCAGCTTGGTACAGAGAGAGCCCCAACCCATCTTTACCTGGATGATAATGCATCTTTGGCTTTGAGTGACATATCTACTAAAGGGCCAGTAACTGAAATATCTCTATCTCTTCTTGAATAAGGAGTCAGGATGTTGTGTGAAAAAACAGGATTTGAATTCCGTTGAGTGGCCAAATTCATAGTATGGGAGGTGACACGAATATGGATAATTAACGTGGATTGGTGGCAAAGTTGTTTAATGTGAGACAGTGGAGAAAATGAGAGGAAGGGTCACTGTTTACTGTGAGATCAGTTATTAGTACTTAGCTTCCTTTAGTGTCTCCCTTAGAGGAGTGCTTCCATGTGACCACACGGCTGAACTTGGACTTGCTTCGGCCGATTGAATGGGTGTGCAGTGGCCTGAGTCGATGCGATGCAGAAGCTTTCCGCACTTATTTCTATGTGTGGTTTGCCATCTCTCTTTTCTCTCTGCAGTGACAAAGTTCTAGAGAGAGATGGCTCCATCATCCTTCTGGAGGAAATACGAGGAATGGGGGCAGAGCTAACCAGTGAAGGACGTTAATATGAGAGAAACGTTTATTGTTATAAGTTAATAAGATATTTGTGTTGTTTATTACCGCAGTGCAGAATAACCTGTTTTGACAAATATAAACCAGGCGCCAAAACTTTCACAACTGAGGGGCAATGCAACAGATGACACCAACGAAAAAAGGGTACAGAAAAACACAGCTGTAAGACCTGAACTGAAGAAGAGATTTTGGTTTTTATATAACTGAATAGTAAATTTCTAGATGCTGCATAGACTCAATTTTCTATGCATTTGATTTTCATTTGTACATTATTTTTACTCAACCTAATACTGTGAACATTTTTATGTTTTATCTATTTTTTGGAAAGCCACATTTTAATAGTTATGTTCTGTCTCTTAGATTTACTTATTGTGCTGTCACACTTATATCGTGTCCTATCATTTACCATTGTGATTCTATAAAAATATCTTCATCTTCGTACTCCAAGTATGAGTATGTAATTCAACAAAACTTAGTCGACTATGAATTTTACTTATTTAAAATGTCTCTCTGTATAATCCTTTGCATTCGATTATAGCTCTTTATATGCAGATATTATGCTTATTTTCTCTTGATCTCCCTTAATACTTATTCCAGTAAATTTCACACAGCTAATACAGATCATTATAACTAGCCAACTAAACAATAATGCTTTTTTCTGAGTCTCATAGAGATAAGTGACAGGATGGTGAAATGTTTTTTTAATAACAGCTGTCATAGGGGTGATCTAACTGCATAAACATTTACATGTATATGTAGGAAGGCTAATTCCAGCATATAAACTGAGTGTCATTCTACATTTGATTTAGACGGCCAGGCTTTCATCGGAGTTCTACAAAAGACAATTTAAGCAAAATGGCAAAAGCGATATTTTGATGTATCCAAACCCCTATTTTGCTCCTTATTCAATAATCGAACGCTATGAAAAACAGTAAGATTTTGTAAAGTCGAGATCATAATTCAATTGGGAAATAGAAAAGCACTTCAAATAAAAGGGAAGCTGAAGTGTATCTATATAATTAATCATCTGTAAATCATACCCCTTCATACAATCGAGATAATTCTAAAAGGAGGTGAAGGCAAAGAACTTAGCTTCAGTCAGATTATCTTGTACACTATACAATTAGATTCTAAATTCACCAAATGTGATGTGGGGACAACGGGTGAGAACGATAGCCAGTTATCTGACTTGAGCACAAAAAGATAAATGAGGAAACCCAAGACGAGGGGCTGGGTTGCAGAGAAAAGGTCTCGTGTAGTAACAGACACACGGAAAGGTGTGAGACCGAGGTGTTGGATGTGCACAAACGTGCTTACCCATCTGTTGGTGTGGCGGTAATTTCCCGCCCATGCCAAGCCTGTTGGTGTCTGATTCTGTTTATTAGCTAATTATATCCCCTGATTAAAGTTTACAAAGGAACAGAAAAGCAGTGGAGAAATAGGAGAATGTTCTACCAAAGCAGTCGAGCAGTGAAAATAAATGTTTACACGATAATATGCTTTGACTCATTTAGAGTAAGTTTACTGGCCATTAAATACAGCCAAGACAGATACTATGCTAGAAATTGTAGGGTCTTATACCTACCTCTCTGTAACTGATATTTGACTTGTTTGACTGTAATGCTGGGTGGAGACAGGAGTACCACAATAAATGATAAAAGATAAATTCTAGGCCCGTCAGCCACAATTTCTTATGTGTTATTTTCACTTAAACATTGAAGGAAATGACAAAGACATCAATAGAATGAAAGCCAACTTAATGAAGTCTTATAGAATTCAAAAACAGTGAATCTAAACCAGTTTCCAGACAAGACAACTTCAGCACTGAAGTCCGTCCACAGGACTGGTTTGCTGGGTTCAACACTGAGCTGCACCGCTAGAGTTGCCTTTATTAGAATGAGTTGTAAAGGCCAATGTCCTCATGTCGTCTACTTTTTGCATTTTTTTCAACTTACCGGTGTCTGCAAAGTCCTTTTCGACTTACAAGGTTTATTTTGTAGCTGGCAAAGATGTGCTGCGGATTAGTGAATCCTTAGTTAGCTCAGAGTTCTGAGTGCAGCAGTAAACCTAACATCAAAATCACTATAGACCTCCAAAGGTTAAGAGGCTTTTGGTACAAGCAAGCCCACCTTCTGGCTTCCAAGCGAGCTTTTATCTGAACTGCCATTGATCTAAATTTACATTGTCATTTCAGCATCCGAGCCAGTCAAAGACTGTGCTGCGTTAACTCTCCATGCGTAAATAGTTGCCTCTGAACAAAAGTTGCTTCAAGAAAATCAATTAGGAAAAAAAGAAAAGAAAGTCCGTTGGTCTTGGATGAATCCATTCATTAGACCATCTTATTGAGAATCTACTTTACGTCAGACATCATGTCATGTCATGTACTAATTAATATAGTCCAAACATTAAGTGCATCAGCTCTGTCTCTCTTAAGGACCTGGCTGCGTGGATTGGATCACAATTCTAAAACACTGGAAGAGCCAAAGCCTCGTTCACAACTGGTGTAATTCCAGAGCCCTACTTGACCTTGGTGCCATCTGCTTCCAAACCTAGTCATACCTGAAACTTAGTTCCTTAACAATAAACACACACACACACACACACACACACACCATGTGTTCTCAAGTTCAGTAATGCCATTAAAAATACAGTACTCCCAAGTACCAAATTATATGACAGAATGGACAGCCTTCTCCCATCTCTCTAGTTCCCAGCCTCTATCCCCATTATGCTTTTCCCCCTTTCTCCATTCTCCATCTCTTTGGACCAAAACAAATGATTTTCCTAGTTGCATGTCTAAAATCTCTGCTTCATCTTATTGGAACATTCTAAGTCAAAACAAAGCCTCTCTCTAATTTGTGACTCTCTACTTCCAACAGTATCTCTAATTTATGGAGTGAGGTTGTCCAATGGAACTTTCTTCACTGATGAAAATGTTCTCTATTCATCTAGTACTTCGAAACATCACTAGGCATAAATGGCTATCGAGCATTTGAAGTGTGGCAAATACAAATGAGGAACTAAATTTTTAATTTTAGTTAATTTTAGTTAATTTAAATTTAAATAGCTATATGTGGCTCTTCAGTACCATACAGGACAGCACCACTCTACGTAAGGTGACCTTTGCCAGACATTCTAGTACTAAATAATCAGAGTTAAATAATCAGAGCTGTATTAGCAACCAAGTGATTAGCTCCGTCTTCATAGACCTCATTTTCTTCATATTAAATATTCTAATATCTTAATGAAAAAACATAAAAGACTACATTATCAAACCAGACTTACATGAATCAGGATCTCAAACTCACCTAATAATTTTGAACTTGAAAATAATCCCTGGCACAGACAAAGCACAGAGAAGTTCAGGGTCCACAGCCCAGGTTCTCTAGTGCTTTCTCACCATACGAGAATATCTTCTGGCCCCGAGTAGTGGATGAGATCGCTCTAGATGTGTGCAGCTTCACTGCTTACACAGAAGGGATCTATTTTAATCATGAAATGTCTCCAGTTTATACCCAAATAGCCTTCGTGACACATCCTCAAGAGCTACTCAGACACATCCACGGATTTCATTCCCCCATACTCTAGACTGCAATAACTGATCACAGCCAGCACAGGTGCATCTGCTCAAAGCTTTCCACAGACAAAAAAAACTGTCACACTACTAAATGCCATTAATGTGCTTCCCAAGAGTTCTATGACTCAAATGTTTATAAGGAGACTTGACCGGATTCACTTATTCTTTCTTGGAGGCATTTCAGTTAAAGGGGGAGACTGGACTGAAGAACCGGGTGCTTACTCACCCCCCGTCTACTCAAGAAACTGTGTGTTCATTGATGCTGAGTTGAGTCCTAACTTACATGCGTCTACCAGACAGGCAGCTACGGCGAGAATGTAGCACTGGTTAAGCATCACTAAAGATGCAGCTCCCATATTTGGTCTAGAGGAACACTGAAAATGAAATCTTAGTATCGGCTGTATGTCACCTATAATACAGAGATCTAGATTTTTTTTTATGTCCAACATGGAAGCCACTGGCTACATGTGACTACTGAGCATTTGAAATGTGGCCAGTTCAAATTGAGATGTCCTGTAAGTATAAAATGCACACCGGGTTTTAAAGATGGTACCAAAAAAACAGTAAAATATTAATAATTTTTACATTGATTGCATGACTAAATTAAAATATTTTAGATATATTTTGTTAAATAAAATATGCTATTAAAATCAATTTTTCCTTCTTATTTTTACTCTTTCATTGTGCCAGAAGAAGATTTAAAATTACACATATGGCTCTCCCTTTGTGACTCACATTATATTTCCATTGGGCAGCACTGGTCTAAAATACCCTATTTCAACTACTCTCTTTGTGATCTCTTCAAATTCCCGGGAATTACATTTTTACGGCACTTTTGTTGAATACCTCCTCTATACACATCATCTCTGTTTCACTCTATATTAACTTCGTCAACAATCCATAACCTTTATCAGTTATTAATTTAAAGGGTTTATAAGTGCAAACACATTGGCAATTTGTGGGTCAGCGCCACAGCTTAATACCTTCTCCTTGGTATCTTTCTTTTTCCCTTCATCTTTTTTTTATTTCATTTTTCCTTTTCCTCATCTTTTCCCTTAAGAACAAAATGATTTCTCTCTCTTTTTCCTGCATAGCAGTTTAGTAAGCATCACGTTTTCTTTGAGCATGCTTTGAGGACCATCTCTCTCTACCTCAAGACAGGCAATTTTTTCCTTAAGATGAGGTCTAGTAAGTATTTATTTTTTTTACACTTCTAATACAAAGATGAAAGTCACTGGAGAGATTTTTCATGTGTTCACAATCGAGAGGGGGATCCAGAGAAGTTAAAACAGAAATGAAAATAGACTACGAGACGTGCCAGGATAGAGCTGCACACAAGATACTGTGAGAACACAGGGACGCAGCAACACCCACCGTCCGTTACACTGATTGAGCAAAGTAATCGGTAAGTAGCTACATCGTTTGGCTACACTCACACCATGCTCTAGCCAAGTGACCGTTCCTTACTCTCTCTATCTCAAATTCTCAAATTCTCTACTGCAGAAATTTTTCAAATTTTAAATACAACTTTCATCACAAAGTGCTTTATTTAAATAAAAACCCTACGAAAAAATGTAAACTGGTCATTCAAATAAAAGCATAGTTCCTCTGATTTTTGGTGAGAGGTATGGAGACTCATCTAGTCTCTCCTCTCCTCTCTGGCGAGTCGGCAATATTCTCCAGTGAGATTTCGGGGAGAACAGTGTAAAAACCGTTGCTCTGTCCCCTGGGCTCCCAAGATACTCTCTCCTCCTCATTTTCCATTTCTGACGAATCCTCTTCCACCAGGAGAGAGAACTGCTCATATTCCAAACACACCAATTCTAAACCCTTGTGCTTCTCACTCTCAACCTTCCCCTGTGTGTTCTCAGCCTATACAGCTTCACCTCTGCTCCCTAAATGCTGAGAACATCCATGCCTAAACCTCCCTCGCCATGATGCACCAGGCTGCAGGTTCAGATGGCAGTGCACCTGCCAGACATCTCCTGTGGGCCTGAAGTTCCACATGCATCTCAACCTCTAAGCACCGCACCCCACCTACCTGAACGGGTCTTCCTCCGGAACACAGGGGTACCTCGGAGATCCTGTGGGTTCGGTTCCACACCACGCTGATAAAGCAAGAATCGCGACAAAGCGAGTCGTAATCTCTTTGCTGGTGAAGGTCACAAGAGGCAACGACCCAAGAAATGCAGGAAAGCTGGGAAAAGCAAAGAAACAGATTCTCCCTTAAGGCACCCAGAAGAAACGCACCTCTGCTGACCCCGTGATTTTAATCCTATATGCCCCATATCAGACTTCTGACCTCCAGAACTGTAAGATGATACATTTGTGGGTCTTAAGCTGCTAAGTATGTAGTAACGTATTATAGCAGCAATAAAAAACTTATATCAGTCTCTCTGTCCACGCTCTGGTTTGGTTCTCATCATGTCTTGCCTAGAAAACCCTCATGACCTCTTTATTGTAACTTTTCTTACCTGCGGATTCTCTAGAATCTAGTTGCTACTAATATAGGAGCAACTTACTTACTACCCAAAGGAATCCTAGAAAGATTGCCCACCAAGGCCCGCGTGGTCCCATGTAGCCCAGCCTCTGCCTGCTTCTCCTCCAGCCGCATCCTCTCTTTCCGCCTCAAACACTTGAGGTCCTTGTGCACACCATCATCCCTTCCTCAACAGTACGTGTGTTGCACCCCCAGCCAGAACGATCCCACAATCCCTACCCTTCCACGCCCCCTGTGCCCGGTGAGCCTCTAATACCAGATGATGAATCATCCCCACCCCCAGGATCTCATCTCTACGATCTGTAGGTGGGATCAGGCGTTACCAGTAAATGCTCCATAATGTCCCACACCTGTCTCTATCGGTCCATTAAAATGCTGTCTTCTACAGGTTTATGGGTCTTTCTTTCATCAGTCTGTTAATTAGTTAAGAAAAACTATACTTTATCTTTGAGTACATGACACTCAGACTTGGCATATTATTTGTTAAATTATTGAATGAATTAAATTATTGAATTAAACTATATAATTCAATACTAATATTGTACATGTATAAAAAAGATCAGTTTCTAGCAAACTGATCTATTTAACAGCAAATTGAAATAGTATTGAGGAACTGACAGAAACATATGTCACCAGTGAAAGAAATTGTAATGCATGTTATACACCATTACGACTCCTTCAGTTATTTATAACCTGGAAAATCCATCCAAGAGAGGGGAAACAAGATACAAAGCAAATCAGGGTTGCAACGGTAAATTCCCACTTTAAAAGTATAAATTACCTTTGCACTTGTCTGACGCAGAGAATACTCACGGTTGGTAAATGAAGAGAAAAGATTTTATAGGAAAACGCAGTAATTTAAAATCCATATTCATTGAGGACCTCAAATGAAAGTCTCTGGAATGATCTTCTAGTGCCACATGGATCTTATTATAGAGTTAAAAGGGTAATAAGCCCATCACAAGGTCTCTTCTGGTTGCTTCATTTACTATAGTGTTAAAGGCAAATTGTGGAGAGTCTCTTATGATTGATTGATTCATGGATATTAGTGTTTGAAAATTATACTCTGGAAACTTCAGATGATGAGTTCTGAGATTCTCCCAGGCAAGCTAAGAAGTGGGAGCCGTTCTATGCTTGGTTCCCTCAGAAATCCGGAAAACAGTCGTGAATTCCTTCGCTAGTGAGGCGAGAGATGGCAGCATCCATGGGTGAGAGGGACTTCTCTCACTAACATGGCAACCTAACCATCCTTCTTTTTCTTTTTTCTTTCCTCTCTCTTTTGTGGACCTCAGATGCGTAAGTAGCTGAAGAAGCTGTGCTATTTTACAACACGCACTGACGATTATTTCATCGGTGCACGCATTTCTATCACAGCTCCTCAGTTTCATTTAATTTCCTGTTAATGGAACACATTGTCATTGCACAGTTGTTGTTAGTTCATTCAAAACGACTGTCTTTAAAAAAGACTATTACGCAAGCTCGTCAGTTCACGATCCTTTATCTCGCTAGGCCTGTGTCATCCCTCTCCTGGTCTTGTTGTTGCTGTAGCGCTCTCATTGTTACTGTCATTCCCCCCTCCACCCCATTCCGTCTCCTTCTCTTGTAAATTTCTCTCTTGAAATGTTTTCACTGGAAACTAAAAACACTGGCTTGCTCTTTGCTTCATTTCCATCTAGTTCTAAGTATTGTGTAATTTCTTTTCTTAGGGACTCTACTCAAGAGTCCCCAAGCAGTCTATTTTGAAGATTACAAATGTACACACTTTTTAGAGGTATCCTTTCATTATTGGTGTCTAATTTTCTATATTTTTGTCAGTTTCAAGATATCGATTTCTTGATATTTAGTTGGTTTTCACCGAGTCTCAGTAGAAACCCAATTTTTTGTGAATGATCCATAGGTGCTCAAAAATAATATTCACTTAGCAGGTGTTAAATATACATATATAATTTTACATATACATATATAGCTTATAAATAATTATATAAAATACATAACACAAAAATATACACATTATAAACATTACACATAGATATATAATTAATTATATGATTATTCGATTTTTAAACATTCTCTAACTTCCTATCTTGTCCATTTGATCTAAATAATTTCTGAGAAAGTGTTAAAATCTGCAAATAAAATTGGTAATTCATCTGAATCTCCCTGTGATTCTGTCTACTGCTAACTCTCTCTCTACCCTTGGCAAAACAAAAATTTCTAAAACCAAGAAACGAAAGGAATTAAAATAAGTTAGGATAGAGTTAGTGCTTAGAACAGCGCCAAAGGTACACATTATGTATTTGATAAACATTACCTGTTTTATCTTATCGCTGGTTATATCTCACTCTCCCTATTTTTTTAAATTTCTTGATTTATTCATGCTTTATGTGTATGTGTGCCTGTAGCGGGTAGAGAGGCAGTGTGGGGTGGGGAGAGGGAGGAAGGCTTTGGGGGGCGGGCAGAGGGGAAGGGAGAGGAACCTTTTTGTAGTTAGTCCAGTCTCTGGGAATTCCACCTCCTCAAAACCAGTCACACGGGGACCCGAGGGCCGAGGGTCATAATTATATTCTGCTTCAGGTTAAAATGTATTACCCGTCATTGTGACAAAAAGATTTGAATCTTCGTCTGAGTTTTTCTCCAGATCGGAGGAGATGCATAAGCTCAGGCATTGCATAGCAAAGGCCAGCACAAAGAGAACAGAGTACAGCAGAGTCCTACGGAGACACAGAGATAAGAAATGAAGAGAGCACATTGCCTGGTTTCCTGCAGCTTTTGTGTTCAAGATTTAGAGCCTTTTCTGAGGCCAAACTGCATTCCTGGCATATGCTTCTTCAAGTCATGGCTTTTTCTTTAGCATATTCACTCTTTTGCTTCAATGCGTGGAATTGGTTTCTGTTACTTGCATTAAAAAAAAATCCTCAGTAATATAAGACATCACAACAAGGTCGTTAAGGCTGCAAACTGTGATTTAGACTGCTTTGAGGACCAGTATGGACATCTGTTCAGTCATCACAGACCTGACATCACAAAGCCCAGGATAGGTGCCCACTTGAACGAAGTATGAGAAGCAGAGAAAGACATCAATTGAAGTAATCTGAAATTACGATAGATTGTGTCATCATCTGAAACAGACATCTTAGATCCGAAGGGTCTTAGTAGGTGCCCAGTGCTCTTTCCCCCTTAGTTCTCTGCTTCCTTCCACTTCCTGCCCAGCATATTCGAGCTGACTCCATGGGCTACACGCTCCTTGTATTATATTCTCTCCAATGGGAAACCATCAATTCACTTCATCTTCCAAATATTGATTCATTTAATTAAAAAAGTACTTGTTGAGAAGCTTACATTGTCCAGGCACCCTGCTTGAGTTAGACTGGGGATACAAAGTGCAAAAGACATGTTTTCTGAACTGAAGGGGCATTTCTACAGAGTACTCCTCAGTGTGATGGGTGAGGGAGATGAAGAGATGGTTCTTTCCCAATCTTATAATCTCCTTCCACATAGAAGGAGCCACATTAGAGATCCATGGGAAGTGGCCTGAAGTAGCCTGAAATGGCACAATGCTGCCTGCGATGGATGGGATGAGCAAATCCTTCTAACTGGGGAGTTCGACGTTAAAAAGCGCACCCACCCATAGCCATGAATCACATGCTCCCATTTTAAATGCGTCAGCAATAAAGGTGCTCTTTTGTGCTCCTATCTTCCTTATAATTTTGACTTACATCTTAACTGGTTTATAATTCAAGTGGGGAAGAGCAGTGATATTTCTAAGTCTTCCCAAGAACATTAATATGTATCTCAAATCCTCTCTTCTCACCTGAGCTCTTGCCCATAAGCTAACGAATGACCAGGGAATTTTCCAGATGGGATTTTCACCACCTCAGAGTCAACACTTTGTAAATGAAATTGTGCTCCAATCTCCAAACCTCTCATAAAAGGACATCAGCAGTCTACCACCAGACACTTCTGTCTCACTCACCGCTCCTTCATTCATCAGCTCATTTGAGCTTGAACCCCAGGGGTCATCATTCTTCTTCCATCATAAGTCAGGCACAAAGACCTGTTGGTTTCCGTCTTCAGAATTTCTCATTCATCTCCCTTTGGTCTCCAATCCCAGTCTAGACTTCATGACTACTTATTGCAAAAGCTCGTCAGTGAGATTTCACTGATCCCAGATTTTTCTCATTAACTCTCTAGAAGAGCTGACAATACCACCTTCCTCAGTTGCCTCTTTGACCAAAATATTCCCTTAGGAAATGCTTTCAAGGCCTTCCATCTTCAGATTGTTTTCCTGAGTTAAAGGCTCTGCCATAAGTGAACATGATACAATCAACAGTTCTCATTTACTATCCCCGGCTCTACTCAGACTTGACTCTTTTATGCATCAAAAGCATAGCATGCTTTGCATACATACATTCTCTCAAATTGCAAGCCACACACACACACATCATCCAAAATCAACTTCCACCCTCTTGACCATCTCCTTCAAATGTTTAAGCACTAACACAAAGCCCAACACTTTTTATCCTCTCATGCATTTACAGTTCTAACACACAGGTTCACAGCTAATTGCATACTGTATTAAATGGGGTGTTCCTACGGCTTCGTGTAACGCTTCTCTCTCCAAGCTGAATTACTCTGAGTTCCTAGAGCTGAAGGATCATGGTACATTTCCCATGTCATAATATGCACTGTTGATCACGTAGAAGATACAAATATTTAATGACTGACTCACAAATAAAACGAAGTAATTGTCTTCACCTAAGAGATAGCTCGATTGGATAATCTGAAATTTAAGAATGACTTGATAATTAGGATTTCTAATCTGGTTTCTCTGACTTTCTCTGTTGCTCGGGCAATCCATTTTAGTTATTTTGGATCATTTTCTCAATCCAGAAATGAAAGTGAAACTTGTCATCACCTTATTCACAGAGAGTGGTGAGGAGTAGACTAGTCAATGCAATGTGCATGGCTAATATCACATTTAATAAAAATGATAAATAACATCTATTACCAAATTGAACCACTGTTTAATTTCTTCTGCTCTTTCAGTTCTTTGATTCAATATTCTCTCACTGAAATCTGAGAGCTTTAATTTGAGAAAGTGTAAACTAAAAACCATAAACTTTCTATATTAACCTTTTCTTCTACTTAGGCATACCTAGATGATATCAAGTTATTCTTTTAAAGAAATCAATATATGACTATAAATGCATAAACATCTGGTACTGGAACTTCGGAAAAGGGAAACCTGGGTATGATGATCTGTATCAGAGCAAGATGGAAAAATAGCTGGTTCCTGACTCTAGTTCTTCTCATAGAAAGAGCAACGAGCAACCACCCACAGACAAAATGTTTTTGTGAAGATCTCAGAACCTGGAGATGAAGCTAAAGCATGCCTGCCCCTGGACCACAAACAAACAAATGATCATAAAACAATTGCATTCACAGAGTAAGAAAATGGCTTCACTTTGACATGTCTCCCCTCCTTCAGGCCATGCGATGCCACACCAGGGGGTCCCCTCCCCCCGCCTATGATTTCTCCAGTGGGTAAACGAGAGCTGGAAATGGACATCCAACTTCTCCAATAGATGAGAAAAGCTTCCCAGGAAACCAATCAAGGCATCGCCTCACGGGGCTCACTGGAGGTCAGTCAGAGATGAAGAAGAGGAGAGGAAGAGGGCTCACAGTGGTCATCTGCAGATCTTGGCGGAGTTCCAGCTGGAGTGATGCCTGACCTTTGATCCCAGACAATGGCTCTGCCCATCTGGAAACCCAAGCCAGTGGCCCCGTCTGGCCAAGGAGCTCGGTTGGCAGTTCTGCCTAGTTTGGGTGCACAGCCAGCAGGCTGTCCCAGTGTCACAGCCCATTCTACAACCCCGCCCAGACAACTGCTGCACATGGCTTCTGGCCCTGCCTGACAAGCGAGCCTAGCCGGAGAGCCTGGGCAGCTGTGGAGCCCATCCAACAGCCCTGCGCAGGCAGAGCCAAACCGGCAGCCCTGCCCAGCGGCAGAGCACAACCTCCACTCCCATCTGCAAGGGAGCCCGGTGACCCGAGGAAGCCTTGGAGCCGAGTCTACAGCACATCCCAGCTGCTGAGCACAGAGCCCAGCCAGCTCCACTGCCCAATCATAGAGCACAGCCTACGCTCTCACCCAATCACAGAGCATAGCCTTCGCTCTCACCCAATCATGGAGCACAGCCTTCGCTCCCATCCAATCATGGAGCACAGCCTTCACTCCCACCCACTCACAGGCCCTAGACAGCAACCCTGCCTGACCGTGGAGCACAGCCTCCAGCCCTGCCTAGATGCAAACTACAGTTGGCACTTCTGCTTCCCCAGGGATCCCAGCCAGAGACCTCACTGAAGAGCGGAGCACAGCCAGCAGACTGTCCAGACACAGAGCCCAGCCTGCAGCCCAGACAGAATGGAGTCTAGCCAGCGACACCACGTGACTGGGGAGATCAGCCCCATGAATACAGATTCGTAAATTCTCAACAAAAAACTAGCAAACCAAATTCAACAGCACATTGAAAGCATCATGCACAATGCACAATGACCAGGTGGGATTTATTCTTGGGATGCAGAGATGCCACGATATATATGAATCAATGCATATGATATGCCACATTAATAGAATGAAAGATAAAAATTATATTATCTTCTCAATAGATCAGAAAAGCGTGTGACAACATAGAATATCCTGTTATGATAAACACTCTCAATAAACTGGGTATAGAAAGAACACACCTCAACATAATAAAGGCAGTATACGACAAACCCACAGCTAACATCACACTTAGTGGTGAAAGGTCAAAAGCTTTTCCTCTAAGATCAGGAATAAGACAATAGTGCCTACACTCACCCTTCCTAATCAACATGATACTGTTGTCCTAGCCAGAGCAAACAGGCAAAAAAAAAGATAAGAGGAACCCAGATCAGAAATGAAGAATTAAAACTGTCTTTGTTTGCAGATGACATGATCCATATTTAGTAAACTTTAAATACTCCACACAAAAAAAAACTATTAGATCTAATAAGTAAATTCATTAAAGCTGCAGAATAGAAAATCAACATACAAAAATCTATGTTCTGTACACTAACACCTATCTGAGAAAGAAATAAACAATCTCATTCACTAAAGCATCAAAAACAATGAAATACTTAGGAATAAATTTAATCAAAGAGGGAAAAGTACAGTGAAAACTATAAGATGTTGATGAGAGAAACTGAAGAAGACACAAATAAATGGAAAACATCCCATGTTCCTAGATCAAAAGAATTAACATTGTTAAAAATGTCCACACAAGTGTCCCAGTGATCTACAGATTCAGTGCAATCAATATCAAAATTTTAATGACATTTTTTTACAGAAATGGAAGAAAACAATCCTAACATTTTTATGGAACCACGAAAAATCCCAAATAGCCAAAGCAATCTTGAGACAGAAGAACAGAGCTGGAGGCATCACCCTTCCTGATTGTACACTATATTACAAAGCTCCAGTAATCAAATAATATGACACTGCCATAACAACAGATACGGATCAATGGGACGGAATCAAGAGAAATAAACCCACGCACGTGTGGTCGACTAGTTTTTGACAGAGGAATCTACAATACTCACTTGCTGGAGACAAAGAATAGTCTTCGATAAATGGTGATGGGGAAAGTGGACATCCATATGCAAAGAATGAACCCGGACCCTTGGCTTACACAACTCACCCAAAATAAGTTTATGTAAAGACTTAAATGTAAAATCTGAAGTGGTAACACTCCTACGTGAAAGCAAGAGAAATCTCTCTGTGGCGTGTGTCTTTGCAATGATGTCTTTTTAGATGACCCCAAAAGCATAAGCAACGAGGCGAACATCAATGAGTGGGACTACATTACACCAAAAAGCTCCTGCAGAGTAAAAGAGACGATCGACGAATGAAAAGGCAACCCACGGGACAGGAGACAACATCTGCAAACCATGTAGTTGATAAGGGGTTAATATCTTAAATGTAGTATAAAAAAAAAAAACATTTTAAAATTTATTTTTTAAAATGGGCAGAGGACCTAAATGACATTTTCCAAAAAGATATACCAATAGCCAACAGGAACGTAAAAAGGGATGTCCCAGAAAATGAAGGTATTCAGGGGTCAGGTCCTGAACCAGCTCGGGGAGAATTTCTGAAAGAGGAGACTTCTGAATTCAGTCTTGACTGTGGGGTAGAAGTTTGCTGTGTGTGGAATAGCAGAGGGGAATGAGGGAGAAAAACATGATTCCTGGAAGATTCTGCAGGGTGTCACATGAGAGAATGGCATCTTTTCTTCATTAAACCACTGACAAGACATTTAATACGGCTGCAGAAAAGGCAGAAGTTGTGATTTGGAGCTGGAGAGAAAAAGGTGGCAGATTATGAAAAGCTCTCTGCGTTATACAAGGGACTTCATCCATCCATTAAAAAAAACGTGAAACCATTGACGAATTGCATAATACTTGGGTTTCAGAAATAACATTCTGGGGAAACACGTGCAGGCTGAACGAGATAGACAAGAAGTGAGACTTTTGTTAAGAGGTAAGAAGTAAGAAGACAAATAGTTTACAGCCACGCCACCCCGAACAAGCCCAATGTCTGATCTCAGAAGCTAAGCAGAGTTAGCCCTGGTTAGTACTTGGGTGGGAGACTGCCTAGGAAGACCAGGTGCCGTAGGTGTAAATAATAAATAATAATAATATATATACACATGTACAGATATATACACATATACATATATGTGTACATATACATATTTACGTGTGTGTGTGTGTGTGTGTGTGTAAAGAAATAAGAAGACTAAACTAAAACAGGTGAAAACAGAAGAAAGAAGTTGCGAGATATTTCGGACCGGCACGCAGATGGGTGTAGGCCACGAGGAAGAAGAGGGTCTGCAGTGTTTACTGAGTCTGCTGCCATTTTCAGTGTTTGCTACAGAAAATTGAAGATAAATGGGAGATTCCAACAAATTCACAGAATCAGTGATAGATAACTCTAATCATTAAAACCCAGACCTTCAGTGTAATAAAATGTACAGTGCTAAAAAAAAAAGCAAAACATGACTGTTACGTAAACTATCAAATGTTTATTTAATTTCTATTTAAAATATTTTTAAGTAAAAATATGTACAAAAATATATATATACAAAAGTTGAAGCAGCTGGAAGCATGACAAATATACATATACATAAACACAATAGAAGTTAAATTCAATGCAAAATTAAGTGACATCATAGTGCACCAAAATTGACGCCACATAAAAACACGCGTGTCAGGAGTTTTCGCCGGATGAAGTCACACTTATTCCACAGTGTCTTACCACTTACACAAATAGCCCATAAACACCATCTGGCAGTGCGATTGCTACCCCAGAACTCTTCCCGGAGGGAAGTCATTAAGGTGTAAAAAATCCATTTCATTTCACATATCACATGTGCCGGAGGACCCCAAGAAACACCATATGATCCACGAACGAGAGTCTCTCTCCACTATTTACATTCTCGTAGCGAAATATCTTAGTACTCTGAACATGGGTGGAATGTAGGTGCCGAAAAGGAATTCTGCTCTTTAAAAATGTATCCGTCTAAGACACGGTGTAAAATTGGTATAAAACACACACAATCTCCTTTACCGGGTTTTATTATCCCAATGCCGGAGTGAAGACATCCTGTCGCAGATGAGGACCGTTTAGGATACTGACTGAGGGAGGCTCCCTCTTCCTCAGACGGATTTCTCTGAGCCTGTATTTTAGGTCACCATGACAAACCCACCGATCCCCCACCCCCACCCTCACGATTAGGAGAATAGTACACGGACATGACAAATACATTTCGGATCCCAGTTGAGGGGAATGGCTGGTCTGTAAACTACGGTGTGAGCACAGATCAGAGAGATGGCTGCCGGCACAAACCTCCAGAGGAGACTACCACCTTCTCCCCGGGCTAACGTGATTCCATCGGTGCAAATGGCTGACGCCTGCCATAGATATGCAAGGCCTTTAAATACATTCATACATAGTACCTAATAACATGTTAATATGCACATACCGACACACGTACAGATTTGTATGCCCCTTGATAACTGAAAAAGAAGTTACTGTTCCTAGGTCAAATTTCCACACAAAGCTCACTAAACCCATTTTTATAAAGTAAATACAGACATGTTCACTATAAAAAGACATGGAAGATTCATCATGAGATTAATTCTGAGTCAATAACAAAAAACCATCTCTACCAGTGCATCGCTACCATCTAACCCACTCTAGGAAAAGCAAAAAAAAGCTCCTTAAATAAAGTCTTGAGTCCAACCTCTATCAGAAAAGCAGGAAGCACTGAGTTCTCCAAGCACCCAGTCCAGGTGGCCACGTGGCTTCCCTCTCTCTGACCTGTGCTTATTCAAAAGCCACGGGGAGCCCACATGTAACATCAGTAAAACACAACAACAGGTGTGTGCACCAGTCTGGCAAAGGGAGGAGATGCTCTGTTTTGTAATACTAAGCAAAACATCCTTAGCACTTTGGATGCTTACGTTCGCAAACTCTCAAGCTATTTGGAGGTACCACTGAAAACCCATTACTATTATGCTGTGAGCAAGTCACAGGGAGACAGAAGAGCAAGGTCGATACCCGTGTTCAAAATAACCAGTGATTTCTGAACACAGGCATCGGCCCCAAACAGGCTAACAGAGTTAAGCGATAGGCCTCCCTCTGAACATGGATAATGAAAGAAGAATCTGGTTTTCAAGACGTAAGTATTAACGGTCTAGTTCCAGATTTGTGGCAGCAGTAATGAGAGTCACAAGGAAAAACTATTAGGTGAAATGTGTCTCCGAGGAAAGGATTGAAATAATCCCAGACTACTTAAATTTTCTGGAGAATTCTTGTTGTTTCTGTAATAACCGTAGCTGTATGTATTGTGTCCTGCTTCAAGAACAATGAAAAAGTCCTATTTGACATTATGAATATACCCAGTAGTTTAATGTAGATCATTTCCATTCTGTTGTAGGCACATGTTCATTCATTTGAAACAATCTGTGTTTATTTTCTCCACACTGTGTTGCTATTTTTAATACTATATTCTTTATATGACTTTAGTCAGCCAATGGGAATTTGGAATGAAGGAGAAATGCCAGGAAAGAAAGAATTCAGAAATCCTTTGACCATGACCGTTCAAAGCTACAACCAAAGAACCACCCTGCACTGCCTCCCAGTGTGAGACGAATACGCATCTGAGCATGGGCCGAAGGATTAGACGGGATACGTGTGGTCTCGCTTCGCAATCCTCATTTAAGTCGGACCACTCGCAGCCCAGCCGCCGCAGCTGTAACACACAAGGGCCTAACGTGCTTTCCCTCAGGAAGCTGCACGACATACCCTGTTGCACAAAGTGCTCATGACATGGTCACTGCTGCAAGTGAGAGAATTGTGCATTAGTCTCCCCCTCACTCTAGTTTTCAGTGTGGCCTTTAGAGACTTCAACAAGAGGTAATAAGGACTCGGCAAGCAAGTCTTCCGGCAAGGAAATTCACTTGAAAGTCAGACTTTTTAAAAAATCAGTAGTGTATATGCTGAAGGGGAAAAAAAAGTATGTTTACTTTCAAACCAGTGCATCCATCTGTATGGCGTTCAGGTGTCTAATGCCCCATGGTTTCTGGAGAGAATTGTTATCCATAGGACCGTTAAGGCAGTTCCTGGTACTAGAAGTGTACCTTTGCTCCACTAGCTAAAAGACACACATGTAACAGATAACTATTGGGAGAGTGTAACCATCCACTGGCAATTCTTTAAAGCCAATGGCAACAGGAAAGGGGGTGGGGATACCAACGAAGTAATCCCAAGGGGTCATTTCGTACTAACAATACCAATACTGTATAAACTCACATTAGGACTTATGCCTATCCTGAGGATATTATGTCAAAAAAATAACACAAAGAGAATTATTGATTCATTCAAGACAACAGAGAAATGGTTCAAAAAGATCAACTTAACATCCTTATGAGATTATGAAAAAGGACAGTGTCTCACAATATATGGAAAACAGAGGAATTTCCTGTGTGACTGTGATTTCACCTTTGTAAATTTGTATCCAATCTGAAACTAAACCAGACACTTACTTTTCCGCGTCAACGCATTTGAAAACGTGACAAAAAGAAAAAAAATGATCTCCAAAATTTTGCTGTTAACATAACTTTTTAAATATATTATGAATACCACCAAGAGGTTACATTTTTAGGTATTACGTATATTGTGAACTACTAAAAATACTGCTAATGGGAAAATTATTCTAAAAACATTTCTAGATAATAATTCTTTGACCTATAACTAATGTAAACAGAAGTCGTCAAGATGACTCATTATCTCCTCTAACTTGTATCCACCACGAGCCTGTTGCCAGTTACACAATGACACGCTTTAATTCCTGACTTCCGGTGAGGAAAGTCAAATGCAACTTGGTAACCATTATCAGCACCTATACACACAGTGTATCATGTAGGGCAAAAGGAAGCGAGATTATATTTAAGAAAAAATTAAATTTCTTGACCCATCAGCATTCAAATCCCAAATCTCTCTCTATTTCTCTCCAGACTAAGAAAAAGAGCTACAAGAAAAATCCCACTCACTGTTTTTCCTATCATTCAGAACTGATACATAAAATACGTCACAGGTGAAACGCTCTCCTTTTATAGCACATAATACATGATGAGAAAGCCACTTACATAGAGAGTACTTCAACTAACTGACAACTTTATTTGAAAATATATCCTACAAACACCCATGCTTACTCCCAATACAAAAAGTAATGGGAGTATTTTACCTTACTCACAGGGACAAATGCAGATTTTACAGGGCCAGAAATATATACAATTCTAGTGATCTTTTTCAGGAAAATTAATACAAAACTCCCAATCAAAATTAGGCACAGGACCTTGGAGGGGGCATGTCTAAGGGAGGGGCACCAAAGCCTACATTTCATTAGCTTCTCAGGATATCCACCTATGCACAGCGGACAATTATTTTTTAATAAATTCTGACTATATTGCATAATAAATTACACCAAAATATCATTACCTCCAATCACTTTCATTTCCTGCTCCTCTGACCCTCAGTTTTCTATCTTTTTCATAACCTATTCCTCAATTATAAGAAATCAACGTTAGGTCAAAGATGTTCCCTTTCTTGGCTGGCCTTACATCCACCTGCAAATGGAGATGAAATAATGAGTTTCCTGAAGAACGATTACACTTCACGAGGAATTCTGATGACAGATGTAACTACAGTCAGGTTAATGATCTGCTGAGACAGCAAAGAGCGACTGGGCAAACAATTTCATCAGACACCTAAAAACGACCCGGCAATTCATTTTGACGTACATATTTTAGTGTTAGTTAAACTGTCATGCGTTTCTAACATAACCTAAGATGCTGTCATACTTCTGCACCACGGGGGTGGGGAGGATAAGGTACGAGCATGTGTGCATGTGTGCGTGAACACACCTACCGCTGGTGCCTGGGACTGGGGTCGGCCATCTCTTCCAGGACACAATACCATTCTGAATAGCAATTAAGAAGGCTGATTCCTTGATTACAGAAACCCTGTGTCTTGTCGCGATGTGTCCCAAAAATATGTGGAAGTACAACTTAAGCTTCATCATTTTCTTTAAACATAACTGACCGGCGTTCTGTCTGGTTAAAACAGTATTATGAAGGTATTAGAAATGTTAACAGCGAAAAAAGTATTCTTGATAATGATGGAAAGAATAACGAATATGGATTTGGGTTAAAGAGACATTAGAACTAAAAACAAACAAACAAATAAAATGAAGACACCTATCTGCCACTGTTGATATAAGCACGTTAACTTCAGGAAAATTCAAGAACCACCTGAACCTCTCCAAGTGATTGGACCTTTTTTCCATTAGACAAAAAACTCAAGAAGAGTTTTCTGGTTTAGATAATATGGGCCTAGGGTGTAAGAAAAAAAAAAAAGTTGGGTATAAGAAAATCTATTTTTACCACCAGCAACAATACCATGGGGAGAGATACGGATAAGTCGATATAGAAAATAGACCATGGGACAAATATGAACCCCTGTGGTAAGAGAAAAAGGCAGGATGTTTTATGAGTTCACTCAGAGATCCAAACGCTAGGTTTGGCTGACAAAATGTCAATCTTAGATATGTATCGAATCTTATCAAGAGTAAAAATTGAAATGAGTGAATTGGTATTGCCCAATTTATAAATTATCGTTACTATTTTAGTCAATTGTCTATACATTCTATATCTTCTCTTAATGATTTTAATCATTGTAATTCTTTCAAAAAATTCTTATTTTTAAATAGACTAAAAAATTAAAGAATGACATATGCTGACTATTAAATCTTAGGAAGATGTAAGTGACAGTTAACAGACTTCATCATACTATGACTCTCATTTGAAAATTCCACAATATTTTCAAAACCTGGTATGTAACACCTGTATGGATATACACATTCATGCACAGTTTCTCCTTCTTTCAGTGAATTTGTTATCAGTTATCTCTTTTGTGAGTTGAATGATAACTCAGGTGAGGAAGTTACTGACAAAGCCTAGACACAGAAGTGGGAAACTTTTAGAAACATCAGTTGTAAGTCTCATATATCAATGACATTTCTTCCTCGGTTTTTATGTGAATATAAGCCTTTCCCTAATTGATCTGGACGGTTGTAGCCGAAGACCTATTTTAACAGAATATAAAATATATAAAGGAAATGTACAACTTGTCAAAATTCATCACCATGTAAAAATAGCTATGAAACATACAAACAAAAAATCTGAAATTATTAACACTGCATAATATTTCGGGCGTTTTCTTTCTTAGTGATTTCTGTCTTGTGCTGATACTGTAATTTGAAGATTTGAAAATGCACATATTTAGATGTGTTTATCAAGGGTAAATTATTCATGAAACAGGTGATTGTGCTTAAGAAGATTTAATACCAAACTGAGTATGGTTTTGCCATAAGAAAGTTTAATCCTTTCTTGATCAATTGGGCTGCTGTGAAAACTAAATGGCCTATAACCACGTGTCTTCCTAATGATGAGTGAAAAAAAATTCTAATAAATTCTCAAGGATTTTTACTTAAACATAATTTGTGGATTTGTCTCATGAACAGTAGCCCCTAGAAGCTCTTCTTTGACATATCTATTAAAACTGGGAATATCCCAACTCTGTCCTTTGTTCAAAATGCTCTGAGTATCACTCCTTAAAAGATGAGTGACATCTAGGTGGATGGATACCTAAGGGGACGCGATGCAATGCCAATGTAAAATAAACCTCTCTCCTCTGTCCACAATGATGGTGCCTGCTTTGTCTTTCTTTCTTCCTCCAGAAGAGTAGAAAACACTTTTCACAGTATGGTCATCTACAGTATGTAAAAACCGTTTTTACAAAACCCATCTATAGAGAAAACATTTCAGTCTTCAAATGAAGGTTCTTCGCCATGGTAAGATATATTACAGCAAAAGACCACTGAAGTAATTGTCCATTCCACAGTCTTTTTCCCCTAACTTCAAGAGCTGGGTATCAGGCACTCAAGAATCACGGGAACTCAATGTATAGTGGCATATCGGCTTTCCTGAACTACATGGAGTTATAACCAAATTCCTTAGGAACCAGTTTAAATACACTCAACAATACGAATAGAAATAACTGATTCCTTTCGGTCCATCACCAAAGTTGCAATCCTCTGGATTTTCATAAAATGAAGTGAACATCCATATTTTGTTTCGGCCTTTTCGGCAGAAACAAGGCCAAGGATAGATTACCAAGATTTCAAATTCATTAATTCATAATTAATGACAATCTTCTTCTGGTACAACTTCCAGTATTATTTGTAAGGTTCTGGTTATTCTGCCTACAAAGAAATAACGAAGAGAAATTAAAAATGCACAGAAATCAGAAATGCATAAAAAAACAGCAAAAGGTGAATTGTTTGGGGTTGAATACTGAAAACACACAACTGCCTATTTCATAGAGCCCTTTCAAGAATGATTTACTTCATTAGAATCCTATCATCCTCAATTAATTTATTTGTCACTTCTGTAACTTCCCATGATGGCTTCCCAGCAAGAATACATTAATATTTTATATTCAAATAAGGATTTTCATTTATGAACCAGGAGGCTGAAAATATTTTGAGACAATAGGATCCAGATATAAATAAATGTTCAAAAACACATTTCATATTCAGTTTTAAACCGCTTTTGTTGCTTTTGCACCTATGAGATTACAACCAATTCCTTGGCAAAATCAGGAGGAAAAAAATCAACATAAAATTTCCAGTCTTGACCTTGTAGTGTCTTACTAAGCAAAGCTTCTCATCTCCCAGGACCTCGTTCGCCTCATCTATAGGAATGAGGGACTTGGGAGTGACATCAGCAAGGTGCAAGGTTAGGAACTCCCGACGTAAAAACTGAAGAAAACGGCTCAGGAAAAGGTCTAGACAACAAAGCAGCAGCAGTAGAAACCCGGCAGAGCTCAAAAGTCGAGGATGGCCACACCGAAGAGTGAAGGAAGCGCCTCGCCCTCAACACCCCAACCCCAGCGGCTACTCTGGGGAAGTTCAACGCAGGGCAGGGAAGAAGGAGACTTCCCCACACACACACCACCACCCCGCAAGCCTCAACCTGCGAACATTCTCTCATTCTCTCATTCTCTCATTCTCTCATTCTCTCTCTCTCTCATTCTCTCTCTCTCTCTC
>PVKZ01002764.1:22500-189846 GCA_004027375.1 Macroglossus sobrinus | reverse complement strand
GTGCATTCTCACCTTCTTGCGATCGACTATGGGTGGAACATGTAAACATCCTGAAAGGGAAGAAAAGGAAAGACAATTTCTGCCCAAGGCCGATGCAGCAACCAGTGTGGCCAGTGTCCAAGGTTGGGGGGAGGTGAAGGCCACTGGTAAAGACATCCAGGTACAGATGGACCAGGCCTGTGCTCACGCTCCACTATTCTACAGCCAGGTGTCTATCTGTGAACACCTTGTTGTGAGTTTCCCAGCCTTCGTTTTATGTAAGTAGATTCCTCAAACATAAATAATCCTTGGTTGGAAAGAAGTCACTTAGCAGGGCCTGCAAGTGGAGCACTGGAACACACATCAGCACAGAGCTGATCTAAGGACTGGCAATGACCTATTAATGGGAATTTGTCACATTCCTGGCTTCTCAATGTATCACATGCTGACATTGGACTTCCTAGGCTGAATAAGGCTAGACTTTTTCCTTACACCTTATGCCATTTACCTGTAAGGCAGTATATTTTTTTCCTGGGGGTTAATTAAATTACTTTCTCTTCACACTGGAGTAAACTCCAAAAAGTTTCCTTATAATTATATTTTGGCTTATTGCTTGATTGCTGACTTCCTTTAGAATGCAAGTTCTACAAAAGCAAGGACATTATTTCACTTGATAACTATTATAAAATGAAAGAAGGAAAGAAGAATGGAAGGAAGGAAGGAAGGAAGGAAGGAAGGAAGGAAGGAAGGAAGGAAGGAAGGAAGCCCATGTTAGACTAATGAGCTGATAAGGACCAAGCATTGCTATAAGAAAGAACCATGGAATAAAGAATTGAAGAATGATATTGAAACTATTATGAAAAATTTTCTGTAACTACAGAAACCAAAGGAGTTAGTCTCAGCTAAGAGCCTACAATGAAATGACAAAATATAAGCAAAATTTTTGTGAAAATGGGACCCAGGGTGGTTTATTTCCTTATACTGTTGCAACAATCTCATGATAGAAGCATGAATGGGACTATTTGAAGACATCGAATAGAGTATATTTTTCATTTGTTTTAACCTATCCATTAATGCTCACCTTGACAATTGTCTCTGAAATTGCTCAGAACTCTTCTATGTTACAGCATTTCTGACTGAAATAAGAAATTGCTTTTGTCAATCTAAGAAGCAAAGTGTTAAATTAAGAATCAAACTTGATATCAATAAGATTATTGAACTTCAGGAAAAACTCATATTTCAAACTATTTTCTCCAAAATAAACAACAAAAAAGTTCCCCTTAGTATTTCAGCTACTAGAACAAAAGTTAATTATTAAAAAGAATATCTTTTGTCATATGGTTCAGCTTCCCATTTAGAAACAAATATCTATGAAATTAAATTACCTATGGGAAAAGAATTACTTTTTTTAAAAAAAAAAGCAAAATATCTTTTCAGAGGCCAAAACTTGAAGATCTATATCTATATATCTATACCTATCTATCTATAGCCATATATCATCTCTATCTATCTATACCCATGCCTATACCTATATCTATACAATTATATCTATATCATCTTTATCTTTATTTGTTTGGGAGAATTCTCCTGGCCAGTATTCCCAGTACCAACAACAGAGATTTCAGGGAGGGTCCTTAGCACAGCAGTCTCAACTATCCTATTGAATTCTTTTTTTTTTTTTAACTGGTAAGAGGCTGCCAATAAACATAGCCCCAAGTTCCTACCCCTAAAAAAGTGGATCTCCACCCATTCTAAACTAAGATGATAGTTTGTTTTTAAAAAGACTGTTTAGACAATGCAGAAACAATCTGCTTTGTCTACTGAGTCTTTTTCCCAGAAATTCTGCCTGAACATTTATCCTAATTCAAATAGCTTTCCGTGGACATATGGAGGAGCCACACCTTCCTTTTAACGATCTTCTAAGTTAAATCTACTCCATATTTTTTTCTGTAGTACCTGCTAATTCAGAAGCACTTTCCGTGTTCCAACTGTGTTCCAGATGTGAGTGAAGCACTGGGAACACAAAATGCTGAAGACATGGCCTTTGCCTCCTAGTGACCTCACTTCTGGAGGAGTAGATGAGTAAACATTTATGTGGTAAGGGGCAGGGAGGTGACACAGGGAGATCCGGCAGTGGGATCTTCACCCCGTACCTTCCTACTTTTCAAACAAAAGTTGGCTTTCCTTTGCATCATCCCCAGTTTTCCCAAATCCCTTAGTTTCGTTTTTTTTCCAGTTTTATTTCACCCCTTAGGAAAGAGAAGGGTGTGATTTATCTACAAGCTGCAATGATGTGATCATTTCCTTCTGTAATAAAAAACTTTCCTTCTGTAATAAAGAAGGCTTTCGAACTTCCCTACCTCATGGGGCTGTCTGAGGAGCAAATGAGATAATTTGGAGGAAGGCACTTTCTGAAGCAAGTACAGACCTATTACGTTAAAAATCAATCCCAGGTTTCCAGTGCGAACCACTGGCTAGGCAAGTTCATTACTGCCTAGCAGGAGACTTTAGAAAATCCCATCAAAGAGGTGGACATTTGCCTTCTGGGAATGTGGTTGTGAAGGCCAGGTGAGGCCAAGGGCCTTGGGGAGATGTCCTCCTTGATTCATTTCCTTGTGTCTTCTTTTGTTTTGGAAACAAATTCTTTCTAGCTTTAAGGGGCTCTTCATAGGGGCCTTGGATGAAGATTCTGGTGCCTTTGTACACAGCTACTTTCTGTAACATCCATAATGGATCACTGTTGAACCTCTCTCTTTTAGTATCATGACCCACTTTGCAATTCTTGCCACCACATTCCCAGTTTGTGGTGCTCTGCTCTCATGCCAGTATTGCTTCTAAGGCATGAGCCGGCACTGTGTGATGCCAGGACACTAACAAAGGCCGCACAGTAGGTTCACCCAGGCCAAGTGCAAGTCCTGAATGGCGTTGTTGAGGCCTGATTCTATTAGTTAGAATGTTCACCCTAATTGAATTTTGCCTGCATCAATTTCCCCAAAAATGATTATTAAGTGTAATGGCTCCTGTATTACCTGCTCCAAGTGTTACAAAAGCTTAATGCTAACCTTATAGAGTATACTTCTGAATAGGTGCAAAGCATTTTATATTCATATAGTTTTTACATAAACTGGTCTCAGTGAAGCTAAACTTTCTGGGCACTCTGTTTTGCCAGAAGTAGGATCTTCCCCTCTTGGTTCCTGGGATCTTCTGAAATTTGAAGTTAATCCACAGCTTGACATAATAAGAGGCAATTTAACTATTTTATAGCTACACTCAGAAAGCACCGTGCCATTTGCATTATTAATTCACATGAACATTTTTTTTTTTTTTTTTACCCAACAGATTAAAGTTTATTTTCAGCATTGAAAGCAAATCTCAACCCCAAATTACTCATTACCTCTGCTTGGTGGGCATGTAAGTCTCCTTATAACCAAATGAAGCTTATCTTCACTTTCATTCAGCGGGAAGGAACATGGGTAACCACAGCTTGAGGTCTGCATTTCTGGAACCTGCCTGATTTTTTTAAAAAACAAATTAAGCTATATATTTCTGCTTGGACACCGGGCTCGAGCACCCTAGACTTGGTGGGATGGTTAACACCCGGTCCAGTTCAGTTATAAAAGTTGATTAAGGGAAGAACGAACTTTGATTTCTCTTGGTGAGTTTTGGTCAGAATTTTTTTTTTTTTTTTTTGCATGTGGACCCTTTTTAAAAGTAAAAATAAAAACCTACATACATCCCACATCATAAAGTTGTATTCCTAATAGCTTTTGGTGGAGAATTCATGTGTAAAATGGATTCTAAGACCCCCAGTCATATTCTCTTTGTTCTTTGGTTAAGAAATATGGGCTAGGTAACAAGCAAGCCAAGCGTCCAGTGGTTTAACTAACGCTGGGTTGGTCACCAGAAAGGATTTCAAAGGAAGTCTGATCTGATCCTTCCTAGCCTGAAGGATACACACCCTCCAATGAGCAGTTGAACTTGGGCTTAAATTGGGCTTCTTTCCCTGCCTGAAATTTCCCGTTGAAAGCCCCTGGGTCCTGCAGCCTGTGGGTGGCATTGTTGTCGGATGTGCAAGATCCGTATGTAAATGATTCACGTCCGGATTGGGTGGCCCCTGAAGGCTTTTTGCAGAAAACTTGCGATTGTTTTAAAGCTTCATAAAGGAGCGCACAGAACTCTCCAGAGGCTTAGCGGCAGTTTACTCTTTCGGACCTCCCTCCGCCAGCCAAGTGCGCGTTGCCCAAGGTGAAATTGAGGTTAGGTTGCTCTGGCGCTCTTCTACGCAGCAGGGGAAAGGATCGGTTTTTCAAATGTCGTGAGGCCTATTGGGAGGCTCTTTGTGGTCATTGGAGCCAGAGGTACAGAGGGGAGTGCGAGCCGCGTCCAGCAAGGGTGAGCGAGGAGGTGAAGGGAACATGGCAAGCGCCGTCATCCCTCTGCTGCGCGGATTACTCACATCTGGACCGTTGGACACGCTCTCCCCTTCCGCTGGTGGTGTTCACGAAAGGTCACCGAGATTTTTCTGCGGTTGGGCCCACCTACGTGGGGCCCGGAGGCAAACTCACCCCGGGGCACCCCGGAGAGTGGGAGAGTGGGGAGCGTATTTGGGAACGGGCTCCATGGCTGTGTGGATTCTGAGAGGGCCGGGGGGTCAGCAAGTAGGCCCTGCTCCAGAAGGGGAGGCCGGAACTTCTCCTGGGAAAGGAGCCTGGTCATCCAGGTCTGAGGGTGTGGCTGGCCACGCTGAACAAAGCCTCCATCCAGGGTTGGAAGGAGCAGACCCTGCTGGGCTCTGCCTGCAACGTGCTGGGCGGTGTGCGCAGCCCCAAGCATCCCTCATTATGTAAAACCAGGCTTTGCCATCACTAACCCCAGCTTCCTGTTTTGAAGCGGCAACATAATGGACCCTCTGTAGTTCGTTTGTTTGGCTAAGGAATATAATTCTGCTGTGTGGCTCCCAGAGTGGAAAGATAAAATTCGGACTGTCAGGAACTGTCAGGTTTTTCTTAGGCCACAGGAAGTGGGACTGAAAAAAAACACACGTGTTTCAAGTTAGGTTCAAGTCTAATTGTAAGTAAATGATCAGAAAAACTACGAGCAAATGTGAACCTGGGAAGGCAGGAACCGCCGCTGCTTTGTCAGGTAAGAGGGGGACCTCCCAAGAGCGGAGCCTTGGCTAACTCTGCACTTAAGAGCGAATTTCTTTGAGGCATCAATACTCCTGCAAGGCAGCTAAGAGCCAGCTTTTGTTAAGTGGGAAATTGAGCATTTCGGGAGAAGAAACAAATTAGCCTTGGCACTACCCATGCAGTAGAAAAAGGCCACAATCGGGCCAAAGATTTACAGAGAAGAATGGAACCAAGGAAAAGAAAAGCCTTGGAAAAGACACCCAAATAGTTTGGCCCAAGATAATCAACAACTTGATAGTCACAACATCCCCACCCATATGGTAGCAAAATCATCATCTTCTTTTTATGTGCATGCTTTCTCTTAATCTCCTTCGGGATAAGAATTAGCTTGAAAGGAGACTTGAGGATGTTCAGTGACATCTGCAGTTGCTGTGAGAAGCCAAGGTGTGTAATTAACCACAAGGCCTTTCACGCCGGAAGACAGAGCAGGAGAGAGATTACTACCCTGAGTCTTCATCAAGCTTCAATTCTTGTGTATTTGGAAACGTGGAGCGTTCAGAGCAAGCAGGCACAAAAGAGGACAACCATCTTTATAAGCACGAGCTGAGTCAAGAGGTGCTGAAGAATGTCCCCGGTTCTATGGCATTTCAGATCTCACCAATTTGCTGCCACTCTTAGTGGGTCTGATAGGAGAAGACTTGTCTTTGGGGGCACATAGTGGGTCTGATAGGAGACGACTTGTCTTTGGGGGCACATAGTGGGTCTAATAGGAGAAGACTTGTCTTTGGGGGCACATAGTGGGTCTGATAGGAGAAGACTTGTCTTTGGAGGCACATGTAGGGGGAAACAACAGCCAATGAAGGAATATTCTTGTATCTGGACCACAGTTACACGTGTGGCTTCTCTCTTTTCCCTTTCCTCGCCAAGTTTTTGTTATCAGGACATAATGTTGGATACTACAGAAAAATTAGATCTAGTCTTTCTTCTCTTCTTTATTCTTCCAATTCAAATATAGATCCATAGAGTTTCCTCAAAGAATGATACCCCCCAACCTTTGGAGTTTCACTCTCATCTCTCAAAGAGTGTCAGCAGTTCTAACAGTCTGTCAGTGACGTGGCCCCAGAGAGCCCACTTCTCACCCAGCCAGGCCGGCCCAGTGAGAAGCCTGTAGACTGACTCACTTCCTGCCCCTGTAGCTGCCCTCTGCTGTGGTGGAAAGCAAGATATATTGGGAGCTCTGACCACGTGTGGAGTCACCAAACTCAGGTCTGGCCCCTGTCCTTGACATTTTCTACTTGTGTGATTTGGGGCAAATCACTTCACACAAATAAACTCTCTGAGTTTCGGTTTCCTCATCTGTAACAGGGTTATTTCCCTTTGATAGACTAAATAGGAATTTGGCATTCTAATTAGAAATATGAAAAATTGGTGGTAAAATATCACATGACAAAGGAAAAGAAAAAATCATGGATTTGTTTTTTTCTAAGCAGAAAACTGCGTGCCTTTTGATATTCTCATAAAGATCAGAGAGTCATCTTAATTTGGAGGATGTGATATAAATAAAATATTTTTTTAAAAAATCACAAAATTGTAAAACCATAGAGATGATTTAGTCAAATTCCCTAATTTTATAGAAATTTGGTTCCTGAGAGATTGTGCATCGTCCAGAGTCACATGGCTAGTTAGTAGCAAAACCAGCACTAGAACTCAGTCCTCTAAACTCTCAGCCTAGTGACTGTACTTCAAGGAAGATGTGATTTTTTTGGTAATTTTAACCTGCAATATAAATAAGAAAATTATTCTGATAACAGTAAAATTTTAATTCCAATTTTAGAAGTCCATATATTATTGTACTTTGGTGTCCATACTCTTTCACTGTAACTCCTCTTTTCATTCTTGTCTTCTTAGGAGTGTGTGTGTGTGTGTGTGTGTGTGTGTGTGTGTGTGTGTGTGTGTGTTCTATAAAAAAATACTCTAGGAGGACAAGAACCATCCTGAACTATTTTCTTCACTCGCAGCCTTCAACTATTAACCTTCCACATGCACTTTAAATAATTTAAACAAATATATTAACAACTTGCTCTGTGTAGAGCCCTGTGATGAGCATTGCAGGGGTTACAGTGATAAGAAAGATGCTGCTTCTAAAGAATTACAGTTCTTGGTTGGAAACTTGACTTTTATAAATAACTTCTCCAAAGAAGATTCTAAATAGTGTCACCAGAGAGGTAGAAACAAAATGCTTTGAGAGGCTCAAAGAGAGGAAGACATCATATTTGTGAAGATGAGACTGGGGATGAAATTAAAAGAGGCTTCACAAAGGAGGATGCCTTTGACATGACCTTCAAGAATGGGTAGAATTTCAATAGTTAGAGGCGAAGGGAGGGGCTTTGCAATGTAGGAGGGGGCATGGTTCGGATGACACAGTGTCTCTGTGCATGTTCCTCTTCTGTCTCTTATAAGGACAGTTGTCCTTAGATTTAGGGCTTACCCTAATCCAGCATGATCTCATCTCCAGATCCTTACCTTAGTTACATCCGCAAAGACCCTTACTCTTCATTAGGTAACACTGAAGTTTTGGTTGGACATCTCTTTTGGGAGCCACAGTTAACACACTCTATAGTAAGTTTATAGTTCCTGGGTGAGCTTCAAGAGTTTACACTGTAGTAGCACTGAGTTGGTGAGTATTCTGAAAATGCAAAAATAGTTGTTACAATTCTGAGGTCAGATCTTAAGTTTAAGCTTTTAAACTCAAGGAATCAGGAACTCCCCTTCCCCCAGCATTTTGTTAGCACCTTGAGGAGTTGGCTAAAAAGAACGCTCTTTCTTCCTTCCCTCCCTCCTTCTGTCTCTTGCCCAGTGACCTAGAAGAGGAACAAACTTGGTTCAGCTCCATCTTGGCTCTGGACTTCCTTTCCCAGCAGAAGCAACTGGTGGTTCTCAGCCAGCAGTTTTTGATTCCTTCTGGCTAGATTTGACATGATGTAAATAAACTACACTTTCTTACTGATCTGAAAGATTATAAGTTAAAAAAAATGGTTTAAAGATTCAAAAACATGAAAGAGCAAAAATAACAACACAATGGTGACTCTACTTTCTTTAAAGTGTCATGTTTTAGATGTTGATGATCACTAGGGAGAATTTCACTTCAGAATTACATTACAGAGATGTTTCCTAAACCTCTCCTGGCCCATAGAAATAATGATGACATTTCCAGGGCGTACCAGGGTAAGAAAGCCAGAGCTGCCAGGGAGGAGCATTGCCTCAGCATATGAAGGGTTCACTTGCAGTGGCCCCGGTTGGTGCTCTGTGGTGGAGAGCCATGCAGGAAGGACCAGCATGACTGTGGATTTACCTTCAGCTTAGGGAGACAGATTTTCAGTGTTTTACCTTATGGTGTGACTCAAGAAACAAATTGCCTTACTATTTCCTAACAAAACCGCAGCCCCAATATGTAGTTCTTTCAAGGTTTTTCTAGTTCTTAATTTAAAAATAAATCAGAAGTCAGTCAAGTCGATTGGATGAGTCCAGATGAACATAAATTGTTTAGTTGGTCAGAATTAAGAAAGAGAGGAGCCAAGACTAGCTGAGGATATAGGAAGAGGTATGGTTCAGGTCATCTCTAAAGTTTGTTCAAATAACTTAGACATTCTGAGACTCAGTTTCTCAGTTTATCATCAGAAACTTGATATCTGCCCCAACTGTGCAACATGGTTTCTTTCCTGAGACCTAAAAAAATATTAATATAAAAGTTCTTGCATCAGATTAGAATTATATTATTACTAGTGCACAAAGTTTAAAGAGATACTCTTAGGGTCATACAGTTTGCACTCTAGATGTCTCTCTTGTTTCACCTTAGTTATTATCAATTAAGAGTGACAGGTCCTTGAAGCTCCATCAATGTTCTGGGCATAGTAGCAGGTTTTAGATTCTGCTTAGGATGGAGCTAGGCACATGGAGGGTCAAACACATGATTCTAGAACTATACATTGTTTTCTTTCCATGGTACTGCCTGGCTTAGTACCTTGTACACACTCAGTATTTAGAATTCTAGGGTTGAAGGGATGTCAGGGACGACCTAGCCCAGTGACCTAAAGACTACCTTATGGTGGGAGGGGGAGGTGGAATAGATGGGTTCTGTCCCGCCTCCCTTGAGTAGAATGGTGCTACTCCTGTTTGTTTGCGCTGAAATGATTCAATAGAAAAGGGGGAGTTATTTCCATTGTCCATGCACCTTTCATGTACCACTTTCCTCCCCAATGTGAACTTCAGCGACTTTTGTTCACATGCTAGATTAGTTACTGACCACTGGGGGTCTGAACTTGGTCATTGACGACTGTCAGAAGCTGCCTTCCAGGTAACTACTGTAGACTTTATAAGCACAGTAAACTTAGGCTACATTAAATTTATTAAAAACAAAAAACAAAAAAACCTTTTTTTTCTTCAATAATAAATTAACTAATCTTTTTGCTCTATAAACTTAGAATTTTTAAAACTTTTTGACTTTTGTAATAACACTTAGCTTAAAATACAAACACATTGTAATGGCGTTGTAATAGCTACAACATCACTAGGTGATAGGAATTTCTCAGCTCTATTATAATCTTATGGAACCACTGACATATATGCGGTTGGTTGTTAACCAAAATGTCATTATATGGCACATGAGTTTAATTGCACATGAGATACTCAGTTCTCTTTCCAAGATGGCAGCTCTGGTAAAGCCATCTACTTCCGTGTGCTAAGCCAGACCCTGCTTGTTCTTCAGGCATATATGTAGTCTCCATCCCTCATCATGGTAAGATTGTATTTCCTCCATGTGTTAAAACTAACTTCTTTGGTTTTCTCAGTCTGGCCTGAGTGGTCCTCCCCTGGGACAATTTAGCTGCCCCACCCCAAAGGGGCTGATGTAGGGCAGTTGAGCCCCAAACTCCCAACCCAAAGGCTTAGCCATACCTGATGTGAGAAGGAAGGGGAAGTTCCCTTTTCATTCTCTTCGATGATGACTCCACAAGGCAAAAAGGACTAAACACCAAATAAACTCTCCACGACTTATCAATAAATGGCGATATTCACTGCTATTTTTTAAAAAAGTTTAAAAACAGTGTTCAAATACTGTTGGTGCATGAAATAGTGCCAACCTTTATTGAGAGCTCAGTTTTGAATATCCCAAGAATGTCCTCTTCTCTCAGAAAAATCCTAATTTTCTCTCAAATTAGAATCACTCACTAGGACACAGCTAGAAAATATGAAAACTAGAAGAAAATTTGGACCTAGTGTTCTATATAAGTCTTGTATTTCTTTATCTAAATTCTAGGCTTTATTGATCGCTATTTTGGTTTGTTATCTTTTCTACCAAAGAGAACATTAGAAAGGAATAAAATATATATATTAAATACTTATGAGTATCAAGTACTATGTGCTAGGTACTTTATATACATTTGTTCATTTAACATTAAGAATAACACTGAGGTAGGTATTATATTTGTAGATGAGTTGAATACAGACAATAAATACATTTCCATCACATAGCTAGTAAGTGAATGATCCCAGAAAATGGAATCTAAGTCTCTGAATCTTAAGTTCAATGTTCATTCTGTTAACTTATGTAGTTAATAAGGAAAAAAAGGGAGGACTTCTTGTTTAGTTGGATTATTTTATACAAATATGCAGGTACATAATATCTGAATAACTTAACTGACAAAATATGTATGGTATAACAATAAGTAGGAAAGAAAGAGGAATAGGTGGAAGATACAGGAAGATATAGATATACACACACTCCATATTCCTTTGACCTCAGCCAATCAATGAAAGAAAAGAATAGAAATGTGACTTTTGAAAAATACTGACTTCAGAAAGGTTGGCTACGAATTCTTACAACAGCTGTTTAGTGATGATTACATCTAGAGGCAAAAGTGTGAGTATAAATTGTATCTGAAAGTTACGTTAGGAAAAAAAGAAAGAAAAGAAGGAAGGAAGGAATCTGGAATGCATAGTATTCTGGAATGCATAGTATCGTTTTCCTGTATAATCATAAAGTGTTCTTCATTGCAAATGTATTTTCCCTTGTAAAAAATGGTAAACAACATTGATCATAGACATTATCTAACTCTTTGAGTTCCTCTTCTTGCTGCCTGCCATCACTGCTGAACTCCCCTTCTTTCTTTTTCACACACACAAACACACACACACACACACACACACACACCAACTCACAAATCAACAAACCATGTGAAGTACTTACTCAATGCCATATGCCATGAAAGAAACATGAGAGGCACAACCCGTGTTACTGAGGACCAAATATGTGCTTATCACTCTTGACTTAAGAGGAGACCCAATTTCCCTTAATAGGAGTTATGTAAATGCTTTTTTCTCAGGGATTTCTTTGAGTGTTCTGTTTGACTTGGGAAAAATTTATAATACAGAGTGTCCTAAACATCAATTTCAAATAGATGTGAATGCATTCAGTATAAGGTTAAATTCCTCTGAAGTGGTGGTTGTGCAGCTAGGCAAGATTGGTTCAGAATAAGATAGATACAAGGGGCTTTGCAAAGACTAGAGGAGATGAGAGACCAAAATGTGGGTGGTTTTTTCTGTAGCAGGTAGAAGGTGCTGGATTGCTTCTGCAGAGCCAGCCCTGGGGTAGGCAGCAGATCATACCCATGGCAGCTAACTCAGGAATGTTGGAAGCCATTTCCAGGCATTTCCTCCACTCTTGGCATCACTTTTCATATCTGGAAAACATACCCATGGAATGGTGGTTTCTAAAGGTTTAGGTCCTGACTGCTTCTTTGAGAAACAGTATGATAATTCATGCTTCAAACCATCCTTCCATCCTGGTGCTAAAATAAGACAAACAAATCACTTCACCAAGGATGAGGTACATAGGCCCCACATCTGCTAAACATCTGTTAGAAAATTTTCAGGGATAGTCCCTCTCATTAGTGCATCAAACCTCTGAGATGAAGAATGAGAAAAGGAAGACTATAGGAGGGCCAGAATATGAGGGTAGAAGATGGACATCTTATCCCAGGCCTGGCCCGAATGTGGAACAGCCTTGTCCGAAAAGGCAGTAGAGCACACGGGTGGACACAGGCTCCAAAGTCAGATGGGTCCATGGGTTCAAGTTCCAGTTCTGCCCCTTGTTCTTTGTGGGACTTCCCAGGGCCCCTCAGTATCTAGAGTCTCGGTTTCCCTCATTCATAAGGTGAATTGTCTGAGAATTAGAGATAATGTATGAAAAATGCCTGAGATAGTAAGTTTTTAATAAAAGATACTTATTAGTATTATTGTTTTGTAAATTTCCCAAACAGTGAACTGTAGGTTGCTGCAGCAATCTTGCTGCCTCAGGACACGTAGAGGTGCATGGAGTTTAGGCTTTGCGACCTCCAACTACAGAAAAGCTGACATGGATCATGACAGTGTATACCTTGATTTCCCCAGCTGCCTTTCTAAATATATCTGTGGCCAATCAATTAGATAGTCTTTTACGAACCTGGAGAGCAAAAATATTTCCATGACATTATTGGGATCGAGGTGATGAAACTGAAATTTGAGAAGGTAAATTTCCTATGCCCTCTGGTTTAGCGTGGAGCGTGTTGTCTCAGCCGCTCTTCCATGGCGGACACTGACAGCATCACTGGGGAGAATGTGGGGAAGGCTTGCTCTGCAAGGCGCTCTCAGGGATGACTGGGCTAAATCAACAGCCAGAGAAATGCCGATGTATAAATCAGAGAGAAACCATTTAACTATGAGCCTCATGTTTGCTTTAGAATGCTTCTGACTTTGAAATGAGAAAGCTGACACTGCATGGGGCGCTCCCCGTAAGCGTGGGAAACCACAGGCTTCAGAGAACCCGGGACCTCCAAATATTTGGGTTTATTTATTCCGTACACTGATAAATTCTAGCTCTAATTCTTTTGCATACTCACTCCACTACAGTTTTATTACCGCCTATGCTCCGGGTGCTCATTAAACACAGGGCACACGCACGCACAACACCAACAATAACAACCGAAGCCATTGCTTGTACAGTTAACAGAAACCAAATGTCCCAGTAGCTGGCAGCTCCACATATATGTTTTTCTTTTTCCCACTGATTTAAGAATCTCTCTCTCTCTGAGCTCATTTTCTTCCCGTTCACTCCACCCCAGGCCCCAAATGTCTATAGTCTAAAGGTCTTTTGTCAACCACACTTAAAGACTTCCGTCTCTTCCAGAGTGAACTTGCCTGCCTTGTTTCATTACTCACACGGCATCCTCCACAGATGGGGACTTTGACCTTCTGAAATTCCTGCTGGAGATTAAACACCGAAAGCGCCACTCCGTAGGAAAGTTAGCAGACAGTTTCAGTACACACAGAAAGACCTCAAAGAGGGGTCAGATTATTAACTCATGGGAAAATGTGGATCAGATTGGGTTGGATGGTCAAATGCAGGGTGTAACTCACATTCTGGTGAAGGGGTGGGGATATGGGGGTCACTAAGTCCTAGGAAGGGAACTCCTCTGCTCTTGGTGAGAAGGCAATCCCAAGTTGGGGCTTTTTGTGCAAGGCACATACATGCTACTGATTCCTTCTTTATGGAACTTCTAGCCCCCCTGTCTCACTTTAGATAGCCTTGCTCCTGGCGCTCATCTATACATCTCTTTCTGGTCTAACACAGTGACTTTCAGGCCTACTGTCTCTTCTCTCCTCCTCTTCTCTTTTGCCTTTTCCTGTCCCAGTTTTAGGCCTTTCTAGAAGCTTAAAATATTACAGGGATGCTCAGTAAGATGGAAGTTAATAAGAAAACTACTGGGTACATGAGGTATAGATTTCATAACTATACTGGATTTTTGAAGTTCTCAAGGCAGAAGGTGGGGGAGCCAAGAATACAGTTGAAAATTTTCAGTGGGAAAATTCGCTAACAAATTGTTTTGTAATTGAACATTTAAGTTTCTAAACTTCCTGTGAATTTGATTGAAGATGTTTTGTACAGTTGTCTCTTGATTAATTCAGATTTCTTCATCGGTCCCTTCATTCTGTTGCCTATCCTCTGATTATCATTGTTACTTACTCCCTAATACAAGTAGGGAAGGGCCCAGGGAGGAGAAAGAAAAATACGACTCTGTCTTCTTCTTATTTCAGAATCGGTTAACATTTTCTTGAAAGTGGGAGACTAAAATTCTGGATAACATGTGTTTTGGGGTATGTATTCGGGAAGAATAGCGTACTAGTTAAGAGCAGTCTAGAGAAACGTAGACGTGAATTACTTGAACTAATTAACTAAACTTGTACTACCTCGTGCACATTCATTAAACTCTCTCAGCTTTACTTTTTCTTATTTGTAAAATAGGAATCATATTAATTTCATAGGCTCGTTAAGGGAATTCAGTTAGCTAATGTATGAAAAGTCCTTAACCGTGTTCCCAACATATAGAAACATTAATTGAGTATCATCATCATCATCATTATTATTCTCTGCAGTGTTCCATGAATTTGCTGCATATGGAACACTGGTTGCTCAGCTGGCAAACCATTATCTCATGCTCCAAACATTTTATGTTCAGTGCGGTAGGACATTTTTGAGACTTACTTTTCCTTCTTTCTCCTTCTTTCCTTCCTTCTTTCCTTCCTTCCTTCTTTCCTTCCTTCCTTCCTTCTTTCCTTCCTTCCTTCTCTTCTCCTTCTTCTCTTCTCCTTCTCCTCCTCCTCCTCCTTCTCCTCCTTCTATCTTTCTTTCTTTCTTTATTTATTTTTTTTCTTCTTTGAGAATTTGTTTCCTTTTCTTTGTTCAAACAGAAAGCAGGCTACTACTTGGATACCTCAGTTTGTGGGTACAATCCATACTGCTTTTCCATTAGAGATAGCAAAACTTCATTAAGTGGATGAAAGCAATTTCAGATCAAATGGACAGAGATTCATTTATAAGCAATCAGGAAGCCCCATGCCTCAAACTTCCTGTTCGCTGATGTCCAGGAATTTGGGGAACTCAGTTGCTTTTTCAGGGTGTATTTGGCAGCACTCATAGGAAAAATACCAAAGAGAAAGTTTTGGAAATTTCTGCAGTTTCTGAGCTATATTACCTAAGCATTTCAGATCCCCCTAAATTCTTCTAGAACCTACTGTGAGAGCATTTGAAATATCCAGAATGAGGTAATGCTCACATAATTTTTTCCTCCTAATTTGACCACTTTGTTGCAATCACTGTTGCTGCCTTTGGATTCAGGCTTTTTCCAGGCCCCAAGAGCTGGTTTTAACTTAGCCTCAGGTGGGAAAGTAGCTATAAACTATTACAAGACTGCTTGGCTAACCAGACAATGGTCTCATATTTGACTAGGATGGGACTGTTCCAGAACTTTCTCAAATTTTGGTCTCAAAAGACCCTCCTGAAGGTATTGAGGAGTGAGAGTAAGAGACCTCACGTTTTGTTCCAGGAACTCTGCAGTCAACTCATCTGGTGTCCTCTCTTTGGCCTCACTAGAGCCAGGTCAGCGAGAATCACTCCCTCTTGATGGTTCTGGGAGGTTTGCTGGGCTGAATCATAGTAGTAACAGCAGAAACTTAGTGAGCACTTGCTGGAGTTGATGCTATAGGCACTTCAGTGTTCATCACAACTCCATGAGGTAATACAATTTTCCTATTTCGAAGTCAAACAGAGGCTAAGGGGGGCTAAGTTCCTCACCACTTGGCAGAGATGGGGTTTGAACTGAAGTGGGCTGTGTCTTTGACCACCATATAGGAGGCAGGCCCTGGGGAGTGGGAGCCCAGGCGGGACTAGGACCGAATCCCAGATTTCTCATTCCCCGGCTGGTCCTTTTCCTGATATGCGATGCTAAAGGCACTCTATATTCTGGATTATTAAACTTTAAGTAGCTTATAAAACCACTCAATTTTACTTACCTGCAGCTGGGAGTGATTAGCTTGGGAAGTGTCTGCACATCAGCATACCTAGCCAATGGAGTCAGTGGCAGCTCTCTTGTCTCTCTTTTCTCTGTCTCCTCCTGAAACATCTCAACCCTGTCTACCCATCAGAGGCGCAGATGGCTTTAAATAAATGCTGAGGCCCACTGCAGATGAAGTGAATAAGGGTGTCTGGAGGTGGGTCCAGGTAAGTCTATGGCCGGCAGGGCTGGGAACCACTGACTTAAGGATGAAGTTGTGAGTTCTCAAGGCTGCTGGATGGGGAGTCAGAGGAGGCAGTGGGCATGTTACATCATCTTGGTCCAGTTTGTATCTTAGCTAGCCTTCCAGAGGCAGAAGGGGGTCTATATGAATTGTTTTACACAGCATCCTGCACTGGGCCACACATAAGGAATCTCAGTATTTTTCAGATGTGACTTACAATAGATCAGGAATTTTCAGTTTAAAGGTAGCTTCTCTATGATAGGGGTGGTGGTTTGGGGTCCTTAAGACTCAATGGTGTAGATATCAAATGAGCATTTTTCCAGCAAGGAGTTCATTGCTTTCTTCAAGTTCTCAAAGATTTCTGTAATTCAGAGAAGGCTAAGGAGTTTACAAATTCATCTCTTTGATTATTCCAAGAGCAGCAGAACAAACAGCCCAGGATACCAGGGCTGGAAGAAGCTGGACATTCATGAACTTGGGGGCAAATGACAAAGACCTGGGGCATGGCTGTTGGACATTCTGATGCTGAAGCCACATAGTCAAAGGCTATGATTTTATAGTGTGTGGGGTGGGAGGATTCAGGGAATCAGCATTTTTAAAAGTTCCTCGAATGATGCTTGTGAGCAGCCAGGGGTGAGAACCACTGATATGGAAAGACCACTAATATGGAAAGACCCACCAGTTTCCAGATGAGGAGACTGTGGCCCAACAGATACCCTTTGTGCTAGTTGTTCCCTGGCTATGCCAGTGTAGTGACTATTTCATTCCAAACTCCTAACTGTTCACTGTAGCTCTTTATCTTCTTGTATTTCTCAGAAAGGTACCATCTATCTGTCTCTGCCTATTATCTCTCTCTCTCTCTCTCTCTCTCTCTCTCTCTCTCTCTATCTATCTATCTCTTCATTATTTCTCAGAAAGATCTCCTAATAGCTTTATTACCTGCTTTATTTAGAATACTTCTAGGGCCAGGACTAAGTTGAGGCCTCAGCACCAAATTTAAGGAGATATCAAAAAACTTTAATTGCTCTAACTAATATTTGAAACTACTGTGTTTTTTTTTTTTAATCAAAACTAATGGAAACTGTCCCCCTAATGAACAAAATACCAAATTTTTTAAATAAAGTAAAAGTCACTCACAGTGCTGTGCAGAGCCATATTAAAACCCAAGGCAAAAGAAAATAAAATCAGTTATATTGATTTTGTCTGTATTTTAAAACTGGACATTTCGTTAATCGTGGTTTTTTTTTGCAGTAGTTCTGTGCATTAAATATTGCAAATAAACCGTGCATTAAAATATTGTTAATCTTGGAGCCCCTTACGTTTACCTGAGGGGAATGCTTCACTTGCCTCGCCCCAGCCCCAGGGCTGAGCACTGCATCTGATTTACTGAGATGTGCGATAGGAACAGAAAGCTGCTGGTCATGACAGGGAACGGGGAAAGGGGTGTGGGGGCTGGGGCCGATTAAACGGTGCTGTGGGTTGAGTCTAAAAGTGGATGGAAATATTGCTTTCTTACCAGCCAGCATCAAAATTTTTCTTAGAGGAGAGATCAAGCTTCATAAGTCATTGGTCAGAGAGCAAAGAGAACAAAGGAGGAAAGACTTGACAAGGTAGGCAGGAGAAGAAGTATCTTTCTGGGAATAGGAATTGCTAATTTCTGAGTTGTTTGCATTTGAAATCTAAATCTTTCAAGTTTCCTAAATCTTCTAGTAATGTCCATAGAAATGTCTTATGTGAATGGGTTGTTGTGTGTGTGTGTGTGTGTGTGTGTGGTGCAAATTCAGGAAAAGGACGCATTTTCTGTCACTGAGGAATGAGAGGCTACATAAGCGGACTAGTTCAGCAGAAGCAGGAGCTAAGCACCGGAGAGGACAGTGAGATTGTAAGCGCTTCAGGAATTCTCAGAAATCTAACAGAAGGTCTTAGATATATATAGAATAAAAAGATGAATCCATCTTCCCAGAAATTTGAGGGGCTGGAGCCATAACTAATGTGTGGGTGACAGCTGTTCAGCATGACAGACAGGGCTCCTGTGTGTGACTCTGCAGTGTTTCTTCTCCAGGTCTGCAGTCTCATTGCCTTTCTCTCACTATCAAACTTGGAAATGGGGCAATTGGTGGGACGAATGTCTTTTCAGTGTCAGATGGACAAAAGCCCACCTAAGGATTAGCCAGGGCAATGCACTTCCTTCAACTTGCTCTTTACTTAAAATTCCTAGACTTGGAGAGGGTATATATGAAGTCATGGAATTTTCTTTATAGCACCCATTCTGGAAAGAAAAATAAAACTCCGGAGTACAGCTCATTCAGTTGACCGTTGAACAGCGTAAGGGTTAGGGGCACCAACCCTCTGCACAGTTGAAGATCTACATATAACTTTTGACTCCCCAAAAGCTTTACTAATGGCCTACCGTTGACCAAAAGCCTTACCAATACCATAACAGTCAATTAACACATATTTTGTATGTTATGTGTATTACATACTATATTCTTACAGTAAAGAAGAAAAAATGCATTTACAGTATTTATTGAAAAGAATCTACAAATAAGTGAACTAGCACAATTCAAACCATGTTGTTCAAAGGCCAAAAATATATAGTTTAAATCCTCTAAGACATTCATTAGTTTTGTATCTAACCCAGTAATTGTACCCTAACATTCCTTTTGTAGAATTGCCTACAAATATCTAGGTCTTCAAATATCTTTCAACTGGTCTTAACATGTTAGTGGTTCCCTCATTAATTAATGAGTTGGATGAAACCTTTGACATATATTTCTTTTATATATGGATGAAGAGCCATGATTTTACCTTTTCGAAGTTGTTCGTTAGCCCTCTGTGCATTTGTAGGCCTCGGACCGTGGACGGCTCCTCTTCCTCTCCCCACATGGCACACTCAGACGCCCACCAGGACGGCTTCCACACACCCTCTGCACAGCGCAGGGCCAGGCATGTGGTACTCACTCAAATATTTGTTGACAATTGAACAGTTTACATCCCCGTTTCCCCCGTCTGCTTTGATGGCCAGGTTCAGCTCCTCAGATCCAGGGACTGGGTTAAGCCTTCAAGGGGAATGACTTCCTGAGGACCCAGGATGCAGCGGGAAGGTAGGGTCATGAATATTCTCTCAAGGAGGAGAATGGGCTGCTGGAGCCCCAGAAAAGCCTGTTCTAGCAGGACCCCTTTAAGTCTCTTGCTTAGGGTTCCTGGTCCTGGCTGAGTTAATTTAGGAGTTACAAGATCCCCACATCAGGGCATCACCTTCAGAGAGTCTGATTTAACACAAGTAGGCCAGGCCTGGGCATCAGCATTTTTAAAAGACTCCCAATGATGCTTCTGTGCATTCAGGATTGAAACCCATGCTGTCCCCAGGCTAGCCCGTGGGGACAGTAACCAGGCTGTTCTTCCCCGTGGGGTCTCCTCTCCCCCTCTTCTAACATGGGCCACGGGTTCCAGGGCCTCCCTGGGCTGTTTATTCTGGGGGAGAGCCTGTGTTAGTCTCTGTGGTGGGGCCCGGAGAAGCTCCAAAGTCCACAGAAAAACCTTGACTCCCAAACGATTCTCATCTTATCAGCAATCTTCCTACTGTCTGCACAGAACTCTCTATTGTATATGGTTTCTCTCTCTCTCTCTCTCTTTGTTCTTTTTTTTAATTCAAGGTTCCTGGCAGCCACTGAAATAAATGTCTCAGAGGCAGAAGCCGGCTTTGACAGACTGTCAGCACAGTTGAAAATTGCGATCTTTAAACAATTTTCTAAAATTTCCCCTTTCTGGTGTGTCTTTCGCTCCCACTGGCCGGCCTTTGGACTCCCAATTTGCACAAAGCGCTTTGCTGGCCTCCACTGCAGCCTCCCTCCCCTCCTCCCGCTGTCGTGCTGCTGAGAGTCTGGGTGCCTCTTTCTGGCCTCCACCATCACAGCCTGGCAGCTTCAAAGCTCTCACCATCCTGTTTCCGACTTCCCCGGAGCCCCTGTGGCCCGACTCCACTGCCCAGGTCAAAAGTGCAGTCTCAGCGCTGAAGACGGGAGCCTGGTGGGCAGTGACCAGAGCCCTCACACCCGCACCTCGCAATCCCCTTGCCCCTTCTCCACATCCTCCTCCAAAACCAATCCTTCCTCTGGAAAGATAAGGCTTTTCTCAGTTCCCGCATCCCCTTCCTTTGCTACCCGTTTCCTTTTATTCCAGACTAAGGCTGCCCTTTGTGAAGGGGTGTGTAGGGTTTTGCACAAATATTTCATCTTTTCCAACCTGCCCTCTGCACTGCCTGTCAGTTCCTGGGTTGAAACCGCTCTGTTTGCTTTAGCTAGTAACAGGATACTGTTTTGAAAAGTGATGCAGAAGTCAGATTACTTATGAATCTGGGCTTTATTTTGCATGAGTGCTTTTCAAGGCAACTGTAGATTTATTTTTTCTTCCTCACCAAGAATTATGTTGCCAGTGGGGGCGTGGTAGCGAGCAGGGTGGGGGAAGTCTAGAGACCACTTTAACTTTTTACCCTGTCGCTTGGAAATCTCAGCAACATGGACCTAGTAAAACAAACTTAGTCACAGTTTTGGTTTTTTCAGGAAAGATCTTCCCCTTTCTTTTTCAGAAAAGTCATTTTTTTTCACACAAAAAAGTTCATCTTATTGAAGTGTCTACAGTACCTGTTAGAAATCACATAAAATATACTAGAGAAAGAAAATACAGAAATAGAATGATAATAACCAATTTTTATTAAAAACCTGGTTTGTGTCATGTGCTTCTGAAATTGTTGCTAATCTTTACCATGACTATGTATTGCAAATATATCATTCTCGTTTTACAGGCGGTGACACAGCATGGTAACCACATGGTTTAAATTTTTCAAGACAGTACCGAGTTTAAATATTTTCTCCCAATCTTGAACCAAATGGCAATCGATCCTAATTTAGAAAATGTGGTCTTTTAGCATACTTCTAGTCTCAGTTCAGGTAATCCCTTGAGCAGTCAGAGTTCATGAAAAGATGGACCCCATGAAAATCATGTATTGAGGGGCTTTTGGTGAAGTTCAGAGGGGAATAAGTAGTGAGAATGAAGAGGAATTTTCCACTCTAAAGGCTAACCTTATAATCAGTTCTTTGTTCTGCTTCTGTAGACATGCTTGCCATATAGGCCGAAGGGAAAGGTGACCTCAAAATTAACTAAAGACTCATCCTCCCTTTTGCTTGTTCTGTCTAGATAAGGGATGTATTGCCTAAGTTCCTGTCTGAAAGTCCCGCGCTTTGTAACTGCTTGTAACCTATAGCAACTCCCACTCTCTGTTACTGCCTGAGGACAAATTAACCAATCAGCTCATGCCACTGGCCAACTGTAACTGTGCAGATGAGCCTCATAAAAGCAAGGTTGCCCCTGAGCTTGGGGCCTAGATCTTCAGAGTGCTAGCTTTTCTGGGACCATGAGTGTAATAAATCTGAGTTCTCCAACTCTCCAAGTGGTACTTGGTTTCTCACAGTTCTGATTTTTTGTAACATTTCTGTAACAAGAAAAGAAGGGGCCTTTTGCAGAAATTGACCTAGAGTCCTAGACCTGAAAAGGTTATTGGTTAACCCAAATATGCAACAAGAGGGGAAAGAGGAAATGAATTATGGGGCAGCAATAGTAACTAGTATGCTGTTCTTATATACTGTATTTTTAAAAATATTAATTGGGAGAAACCTTGTAATATATTAAGTGAAAAGAGCAGGTTACAAAATTAAAATTTCATAATTCCAACTTTACAAAAAATAGAAAAAATTGGAAGAAAAAATAAAATATTAGTAGCAGTTATAGTCTAGTGATGAGAATTCTTTATGTTTATAGTTTCTAAAAGTATTTTTTTCTATATGTTCCACAATGAATATGCATTTTTGTTAGAATCAGAGCCCAACCAACTGGGTTATGAAAACAAAGGAAAGAAAAACGCTGCTGCTCAGTATGCGATGTTTCGTTTGGGTTGAACATCAGTGAGGAGGCCCCAGTGGCAAAACTTGTTCGAGGCCCAGCCTCGTGTAAAAAAATATATCTTTTGTCTTTCTTCTTCCTTCCCCTCTCCTGTGAGACTCTGCTTATTAGCAGCTGACCTTTTGTTTCTCTCCTTTCTGCTGTTACAGAAACATCAGCCTAAACAGATGTGCTTGCTGCATCTGTGATTTAGGACAGTTTGAGAATTTCTTTTTCTCATTCTCCTGCACCGTAGACATAACAGGATATCAGAGGAAAGGTAAATGAGGGCCCGAGAAGGTCACCTATCCAAGCCACAGTGCTATGTAGCTGCCTTGAGATCCCTGAAGGAAGTCCGTTGTGGTACAGATACTTCTGCTGCAGGCAGGGTTTCTCCTGGATCCTAAGCTCTCCGAGGCAGCAGCTCCTCTGCAAGCTGGTTGTGTGAATTTCCATCCCTGGACATCACTGCATGGACAAAACTGCTAGTAGCTCAGAGCTCCATGGAACGGCTGCCCTGAATGACGGTGATGTCCGTAGTCTCCCCACAGTGTGCAGGCACTGCAGAGGACATGCACAATGACTCTGGGGGAGAGGGCCTACACTGGAAGAAATGATTTTCCTATTTTAAATTTTTAAAATTAAAAACTGTAAATTTTTCTAATTGGAAAAAAGTAATACATGTTTATTGTTTCAAGTTTTAGAAATCTGAAGCATTTTCCACCCATTTTAGGAGGACAGAGAAAATCTCTATAGATCTTTTAATGAAATCTTTTTTTTGTCTTGAGATTAAATTTTGAGTGAAAGCATTTTCTACTCTTTTCTCCTAGACTTTTTTGGGGCTGACTAGACTTTGTGCTATATTTAGAGTACTTAAGAAAGTAAGTGATAAACACAGATGAGGGACTCAGGCACCCCCTATCTTTAAAGGAATGATGACACTTTCTCCTGAAGATGCATGTGGAGAGGCAGGGTTTCCCTGGAGTCTGCACTGTGGCACTGAGGGCCTTGGAGAGAGAGTTAACCTTTTTGTATCTCAGTGTCTTCTGTATCAAGTGAAGATTCTGTTACATCATGTCCCAAGGTGTTTGTGAAAGGTACTTGAAATATTGGATGTGAACCTGATTTGAAAATAAAAATATTCTAAACACGATGTCTTATTTATATTCTTTCTATGATCTCATGTGTGCATCCAATAGCATAAAAAATCAACATCAAACATTTTCAAATGTCAACCACTCAAAAGAAATTGTGAAAGAGAGAAGTAAAAGACACGACCAGGCCTCAGGTTGCTTACAGACCAGGTGATACCACCAACCCCTGATGATTTCATTATGTACTCATACCCAGCTGTTAGGAAAGAGCATCGAGGAAAGACAGAAAGTTGGAGGAGCAGAGAGGCTTCGTGTCTGCTGGGCAGTGCTTGAATAGGCTGTATGGAAGTGGCACAATCTTTCGGCTTTGAGAAAAACCAAGAGCAAAGACACCCAAGGAGAAAAGGTTTATTGGATTCAAGAGACATCAAGAAAATGGTGGACCAGGCAGAAAGTGTTAAGACGTAATAGGAACCAGGCTGAGATGCAAAGGGACAGATGCTGGGGAAGAAAGTACCGAGAGTCAGGCAGAGCTGAGTCTCCAAAGAATGAATGCACCCACATAAACAGATCTCTACACCATAATATCTGACTGTCTGCTCAATGCATTTGGTAAACTATTGATAAGGCAGTTGTGAGGAGAAACTGAAAATATATTTCAAAATATCTTGGAAACTAAAAGGGAATATAAATCTTAGTTGTTATTTTAATATACTTTTGTTAAATAAAGATAACTCAGAAGTAGGAGTAATATTTTTCTCTTGAATTTCTGAGGTCATTAATTGTAGAAAATAATCTGAGAAAATGAAATTTTTAATCCTATATTATTATTTATAGAAATACTAACTAAATAAAACATTTAAGGAGAGAAAGCATGAGTAAGATTGCATGCTTAGAAATTTTATGTTTTGCAAAAAAAAGATCAGTCAAATATAAGACCAGCCAACTTCCCTTCACCTTGAATTTCAAAGCACTCTTTTTTGGAATTGGTTTTTGTTTTTGTTTGTTTTATTTTCATTCTTTCCCCTAGTCTTTAAACAGCTGGTGCCAGGGCCATACCAACCTAGGTAATTAACATGACACCGCTGGTTTTAATGAAGCAGGAGGTTTGGCTAAGAATAAGGACTACAGGGCAGATGGATAATGGGACGACAATAATGAAAAATGCATATCTATGGACTTCATAAGCACAGATTATTGATTAAGTGTAGTTTAATAGATCCTATAGTTTTCAAATTTCTTTAGCCATCTTAGAATTTTTTAATTCTTACGTGAGTTTCAAAAGTATTTTTCCCCATGGTTTGTAGTGCCTGTTAAATTGTCACAGGATTATGTTTGTTTAGACATGTGTGAAATGTTTATTTTCTTCTGGCAAGTAGTTGTTTAGATTTTTTAAAAGCCTATGCCTGCAAGTGAAGCCAGTGGATGTGAAATAAGCCAATAGTAAAACCCAGGCAGTTGGCAGCCAGAGTGTTTATGGGTCATTTAGGTGTTATCACAAAGCCCATCAGTGTAATCTGTGCAGACTTTCTTCTAAGTGCAAAACTTATTTGTAGGCATAATTATGTCTATAACAAACCTTAAATTAGTGTATGCTTGGGTTCAGATTGCATTCAACCTGAGCACATCACTTTTACCAAAAGTCTCACAAAGCCACCCCAACCATACTTTCCCCAGAAGAACAGAGAACTGACAAGAGAAAGCTCAGCTTGAGCAGAGCTGCACTGCCATGGGACCAGTAGAGAGGCCATCCTGCATGGAGCAGAGACTTCTGGGAATATCTCTTCGGAATCATGCAATGAAAAATAGTCAGGCCAGTTTCCTGACCAAACTAATAAAATCTGCAGGTCTAAGCCTGGAAACAATTTTGTTATGAGGATGTAAGTATGGTTTTGAGTTTGATAGATTTATTTAAATGGATGTTGCAGTAACATAGAGAGCTCTCTGACCATTGGGGCTGGGAACTATAGTTGCATCTTTTTGGTCCCAATGGAGTGCCCTTCAGGATTGCCCGGAGGAAGCAGGAACATTCTCTCTTGCTGAGCTGAAGAAGGACTGTATGTTCACTGACCAAGAGAAGAATGACCCCATGCTCCAGGACATAGGTGGGCAAACTTACTTTTAAATGAGCAGCCGTGTCTATGACCATGCTACCCTGAACAAGCCTGATCTCGTCTGATCTTGGAAGCTAAGCAGGGTTGGGCCTGATTAGCACGTGGATGGGAGATCACCTAGGAAGACCACGTATTGTAGGCATAAAACATAAAAATAAAAAAAGGGATTGTAAGCTGACAAGATCCTTGCAATCTGTGAGGTCAACCAAGGGTTGCCTTGCCTAAAAATAAATAAATAAATAAATAAATAAATAAATAAATAAATAAATAAATAAGCAAGCAAGCAAGCAAGCAGCCACTTCGGGGCCATGGAAACCAGGATGCCTTCCTTCCAATAAAGAAAAATTTGTTCCATCCAGGGCTAGAACACTTTGTAGGTGACTTTTCAAGTCTTAACATCATGTTTTTATAATATAATTGAAACAGAGTCAGCGTGAAGTCAAGACATTTAAATAGACATATTTATTTTTTTTTAAATGTAGGTTAGGGGTTTTTTTTTTGTTGTTATTTTTTTAATGTCTGACTCTGAAAAGGAATATTGGGAGGAAGGGGTCAAGATGATACAAACATTTTGACATTCATTACACATTCTAGGGAATCATTGCAAACGCATCCTTGGTCCAATTCCAGTTCATGAAACGTCACATCCTTTTCTCCACTCAGACAGGTCTCTGCCTTCGCAGTGTTTCTTCCAGCCTTGCCTAAGGGGATGAGGGAAGCAGAAACAAAAGAAAAAAGCATAACAATCCAAATATTCTTAGGTTGAAAAACCGTAAATAATTAACCCAAATAAATAACCAGCAGTGCCCAGGATTGAGTTTCATTTACTTCTGACGTCCAAAGACTCTATCGTTTTGCCTTGTTAAGACTCTTCTCTCCCCGGTATTCTCCTAGTCATCCTTCACCTCAATGCAACAAGGAAACAATTCTCATAAAGATGGTCATTTAACTATCTTATAAAGATGGTTAAACACCTGCATCTCTGAAAGTTTGGGTTCCCCACATGGGGAATCTGATTAGCAATGTTCACGAAGAGCAGAGGGTCAGAGGTGCCAGCGAGCACCACTAAACACCGTCCCATTCACAATTCTAGGAAAGTCTCCTGCCAATTTATCATTGAACTGACGTAGTTGTTTTCCTCTCCTGTTGTTTGTTCTCTCTCCCCACAAAATGTTGTGGTAACCCGCCAAATCTTATCCAAAGCTAGAGCAAACTCAAGCTTTTTTCCTCTGGTGTATTGACTTCATTGATGCTTTCCAGTTCATATTAGAAAGCAACTCTTTCTCTATTGTTTGGAACGTGAAATGCTGTTACAAATTATCATGGCTCAATACCCTCTCTCCTCCCTGTATGAATGCCTTCCAGTATTTTCATACACACACACACTAATGGAGAAGTCACAATAACACCACTGTGGGACCACACTATAGAGATGAGTTTGTCAATGTCCACTGCAGCCATGACAAATGGGCAGACTGTAGGTTTTGTATACGTTAGCCTAAATCTCCCAAAAGGAACGTCTTACCAGTAGTTCATCCCTTCTGTCTCTTTAACAATTTTCTTGGCACAGATAATTGCATCTGTGAGGTCGTCAGTGACCAAGGCTGTAAGAGAGGAGTTATGGGGTTAGCTGAGACTTTGTTATTTGAGGTTTTCTTCAGTATTCTCACTGCTCTTTTGGAATAGGAGGGTGGGAAGAACTAAAAGCCATAATCTCATTTTTTTGTTGAGTTTCTTCACAAATCGAAGAATTCCTTTTGTTTCCAGACCATCCTCATTTTGGATTTCTTGAAGTTTCAGAGGAATAGATCTGTTCTGAAGGGTTTCTGGGAATGCATTTAGAGAAGACACAATAGCAGACTGTTTTTTATGTACTAAAGAAATATACAAGTAAAACAGGATGGTAGAATGTTTTCTCTACTTGGGTTAATTTGAAATATAAGATATTTTTAATGGTAAGTATTAAACTTTATCTACTGTAACTTCACAGTTTGTGCATTAAAAATTTTTATCTCAGGTGTTTTTCATGTGCAGAAAATTTAAGTTTTATATCAAATACATCCAACTTTGCCTTTAGTATTTTTCTATGGTTTTCAGACTTAACAAATCTTTCCATTGAAAATGTATTCATTGACATAGGCATTCTTTCCTGCTTGCCCAGAAGTGGCTTCAAAATTCTTCTCGACATAAACATGACAGAAAAAGGCAAATAAAATAAAAGTCTAACATCACTTCGGTTGTAGGTTGGGTTCTTCAGAGTGGATGCTGAGTTGGGTTTGAGGTGCAAGGTATTTAGTGGGGATTCACACCTGTGAAAGCAACGGGGCAGAAACATCAGGCGGATAGAGATGTCCAGCTCTGATGCAGGCCCCTCAAAGCCTCAGCCAATCCAGCCAAGAACTCAGGAACGAATATTACTTGTCAGAGTTGCCCACATCAGACCCAAATGGCCAAGCCTTTATACTTCTGCCTCACTCAGTCACTGGATGTTGGCTGTCCCAGGAGGCACAGCCATAGAGGAGGCAGCTGTCTGTAGCTAAGGCAGTCTGTAAGGAAGTGCCAAGTGGATTGTCTGCAAATCCCACAAATGCAGCTGAGGTGGACATCTTCTCTCAGGAGAAATCTGGGCAGTATCTCCATGCCCACCGCGACCACCAGTTAAAGACATAACAACCCACACCATTTGATATCATTTCTATTTATCAAGTAAACAAAGATTTTTTAAGAATGGGGTAGTGCTCAAGGCTGACTAAGTTGCAATGAGATAGGTACTCTTGTGTACTTGCTGGTGGGAGTGTAATGGGTTCGACTTTTCAGAAAAGCAATTTAGCAGCAAAAGAGTCTTAAAGTAGTTATTTTCACTTAATAATTCCTCCTTTTGGATCTACCCCAAGGAATTCATTTATAAAAATTTATTTACAAAGTGGTTGTAGCTTTATTTACAAGAGAAAATTTATTTCAAAGTGGAAAAAATCTAATTTCCTCGTAATTATGGATGTTCACTTTAATAGCAATTCCTCTATATAATGAAACAATGAGCCATTTAAATCATGTTTATATATTATTTAATAATATTGAAAAATGCTCCCAATATGCGATTAACCAATATTATAAAAATTTCTGTCTAAAGCTATACTACCTAATATGGTAGACATTATATACATGTGACTATTTAAATCCAAATTAATTAATACAATTAGAACTTCAGTTCCTCAGTTGCTTTTACTACAATTCAGATTTTATAGCACTTTTATTGTGGCTAGTGGTTCTCGAAAAGCACAGGAAATTCTATAGGACCACGTTGGAATAGAGAAAAAGAAATCATAAATTCACCAGTATTTTAAGAAAGATTAGCTCTTAATCACGTGATCACCAGTACTTTTAAATCATTATTATATATTTTCTAAGTCTTTTATTATCAGGAAAAAAATTATCAAAGAGAATAATATTAGTCTAAAATGTTCCATTTTAATGGAGCATTATAATACCAAATTATTTTTCAATCTCAATTGAAAATAAAATTTTTCCTTGAGTATCTGGTTTCGTTGCTAATTATATTGCTTTCTCAGATAGGCGTAACTTAAAGTAGAATATAGTGATAGGTTTCTTTTAAGCAAATTCATTCTAAATGTGATTTATTTCTTATTAAAAACAAAAATCTTTTAACCAGGAAGAAACTAACAAGAGATATGATCTATAAATAACAAATTAAAAGAATATATACAAATTCACTAGCATTTAGTATCCAGTGGAAAATAAAGCTTTGTTAGGTTATAAAAGTTTTTGCCTTGTTTCTAGAGACATAGTACTTAGAGTAAAAATAGCTTTTACTAATAGCTAACTTTATAGAAAACTTACTCAGTGCCAGGCACACGTTAAGTCTCATTATGCATCATCTCTTAGTCCTCATGATAACCATAGAGATGGGCATCATTATTATCCCTACAAACAGAGGTCAGACACCCAGTAAATGAGTCTACACTCAAACCTGGGGCCTAAAATCTGTTATCCTCAATTACTTCCTTCCATCAGAGCCACTTAAGCAAAGATTCCCACTTATGGACCACTCTATGCTAATGAAGCCGATAATAAAAATATAAACGCTTTATTAATTTTTCAAGTAATTATTTATTTATTAGACGATTATCAAACTTAAGTGCTTGGTATCTGATGTATGTTCAAATTACTTAGAAACACTTTGTGTGCATGCTACATACTGTGATACTGTGGTTTGTGTTGGGAAGTGCTTGGGGCCTATTTTCTAGAAGTGGGTTTGGGGGTGTCTCAAAGGGTGGGATTACACATAGTGGGGAGGAAGCAGAGAGTTTATCTGTTCTGCCAGGATGAAAGCTCAAGCCATAAGTTCTGAAAGCCTGGATCGTGGAGATCAGGTAAGCTTTTGTCAGCCTTCCATTTTGTTGTAGCATTTTGTTTCATAAATGTTAGTTGCTTCAAAAGTGTTGGTTGGACCTGACTTGGAATTTGCTTGGGGTATGTTAAGGGAGGTGGAGGATGGGAAGTAAAGGACCCGACACTGTTCTGAAATGTGAAACCGCCACAGAGGGGCAGCAGAGGGGCAGGAATGAGTTAAGATGGCACGCATGTAAAAGGATCCGTGCCAAGAATTGCTCCTGCTCGATTTACTTTAAATAGAAAATTTTGTACAGTCAAACTTTAATAAAGTAACGGTTATGTTGAACGGCAAAGCATTATTCAATTGAATAGTTTATTCCCCCACATCCAACAACGGAAAACAGCAACAATCTACACAAAAAGATCTACGTATTTTCAGTTTTTGGTTCTGCTCCAAGTCTCTCAGTGTCTCTCCAGCATCCTACTGCATCCCAACTAAAATATCACTATCACGCCCGCAATTTATCTCCTTCCCCTCTCCGAAGTGACAAAGGCCAACTCAGATACCAGGCTGGTGAGAAATAGAGATTACTATAAATTGACTAGACCAGATACAAGAGGCAAAAATCAACTCCTTTTCCTTAAATGTCTCTTGTTTTAAGGAGGTCTATGATATTGAAAGAAAATAAAGATTGCTATTATGTTATATCTATGTGTGTGTGTGTGTGTGTGTGTGTGTGTGTGTGTGTGTGTGTGTGTGTATATATTTATATTTATATTTATATTTATATTTACATATGTGTGTATATAACAAATATTGTGTCCAAATAGTTTGGATAAAGCAGGCAGGAATTTTAGGAATATAATTTAGTATGGAAGTGAGGAGATTCTATAGCTTCAAAGATGGACATGAGGTACATGTATACTGTACATATATGAAATGTCGTGTACCTTGTAAACATACTTTAATGCTAAATTATTTCCAGGTTCCCATGATGAATGTCCCTACTGTAATACATGGGGCAGAATGACATTGTCCGTAATTAAAGACTCTTTGGCCTGAAGCGAGGGAGGCCAGTCACAGGGGTGATTACGATGTAAAGTCAACATCCTGTTTTCTATTTTAAAGCTGTCCCTAAAAATCCCATGCTCTTTATGATAAGAAAACAAATATGAATGTTCTTTCACTTCTCAGTATGAACTGTCCAATATTTTAATTTCTAGATTCCAAGATTGTCTTGCAGATAAAGTTTGTCCCAGACTTCTTTAATTGGAACTAAATTGAACAATATTAAATTACTATTATATTAAACTGTATTCAAAGTCAAGCATGGCCAGGATGAAGTAACAGATTTCCTTTCCCACTGTAAACAACCAGAAAACTAGATAAAATATATGAGAACATTATTTTTAGACATTACACAATAGGGGATGCAGGATCATGATTCTTGAGAGAGAGAAACCAAATGAAGTAAGCCTTGTGACCAGAGGTATTTTCCAGATCAGGGAGGTAGAATCCAGGCAGGAGATAGCAATCAAAGTAGAGGAGAGAGATCAGAAGCTACAATTTGTAGAGGAGGGTACCTGAGAGGTAGGAGGTACCCTCAAGGAGAGCACCAAAAATCTGCAGAAGAATTCCACTGAAGAAGGTATTGAGAAGTACAGATCGCCAGTTATAAATATAGTCACAAGGATGTAAAGTACAGCACAGGGAGTATTGTCAGTGACATTGTAATAACAATATATGGTGTCAGATGAGTACCCGACTTGCAGGGGGATCACTTTGTAAGTTATTTAAATGTCTAATTACTATGTTGTATCCCTGAAAATAATATAATATTGTATGTCAATTGTAATTGAAAAAAATTTTTCACTGAGCCTTTGGCTGAAGGCTACATAGTAGCCAGTAAAAAGTTATTACATGTGCAAAGAGACATAAAAATGTTACCCATGACCAAAGAGAAAGATCAATCAGTGACCAAGAGAAAGATCAGTTGAGAGAAAGATCAACCCAGAAATGATAGTGTTGATTGGATTAGCAGACAAGACATTTTAAGCAGTACTTTTAAATAAGCTGATTTATATCAAAGACTTAAAGAAAACCATGAATAAAACGGGAGAAATGACTGATGTAAAACTATTACCCAGTATTGAAAAAAATATAGAATATCTGAAATGAAACATTCAATTGATGAATTTAATAATTATGCACTTCAAATAAGAGATCAGAGAACTTGAAGATATGGCAATGAAAACTACTGAAAATAAAACACAAAAAAGGAAAAAAACTGAAAAAAGTGAAGAGGCTCAGAGACCTATGCAACAACATCAAGTGGTCTAACACGTGTCTCATTAGTGTCCCAGGAGAAAAGATGAAAATTATAAACTCAGGAATCCATAATGTTAATATCGAGTAAGATAAGCATAAGAAATATACATTACGATTAAATTGCTGAAAAATTGTGATAAAAAGGAAATCTTAAGAGCAGCCAGAGAAAAAAGGACACATTGCATACAGTGAACACAGATAAGAAAATCACTGATTTCTCATAATAAACAAGTCAAGCAGAAAACAATGGAATATCTTTAACAAATTGAGAGGAAAACATTTGTCAGCCTAGAATTTATACAGAGAGAATGTATTCCTCAAAAAAGAAAATGAAACATAGACATTTTGAGATTAAAAAGAAAATTGTAAGAGAATGCCTATCAGTAGACTCCACTTGAAAAAAACATTAAAGGAAGTTCTTCAGTCTGAAGGAAAATGATATCACTTAACTGCCTGCCCAAATGAATCCACCAGAGGAATGAAGAATACTGAAAATGGTAAATATATGGTAAATATAAAGACCCCCTTCCTCATTTAAATTTTTAAGAGATAATTGTTTAAGGCAAATATAATGAAAATGCACTTTGAGGTGTATAAATTGTTGAAGTAAAACACATGACAACATATTACAAAAGATAAGAAGAGTAAATAGAAGCATACTGTTATAAAATTCATCTAAATGAAGTGGTAGAATGTTATTTGAAGGTGGAATATGAAAAGATAATGATACATATTAAAACTATAGCATTACCTCTTAAAATAGAATAAAATTATAGCTAATAAGCCAATGGAGGAAATAGAAGAGAATACTGAAAAATATTCAATTTATTCAAAAGAAGACAGAGAAAATGAACCAAAAATAGTTGGTACAAATAGAGAATGAGTCACAACATAGTGGATTTTAATTACATTAAAAATAAAGGGTCTAAACCAAGGTTTAGCAAACTATGGCCTCCAGGCCCACCCTCTATTTTTATAAAGTTTTATTGGAACATAGCCATGCCTATTCATTTACATATTGTCCATGACTAGGTTTGTCCTACATGGAAAGTTGAATAGTTAATAGAGACAGCATACGGCCCAAAAAGCCTAAAATATTTGCTATCAGGCCCTTTGAGACAATGTTTGCTGACTCCCTGGTCTAAATATTCCTATTGAAAAGCAGAGATTATTGGGCTGGATATAAAGTCATACCTACCAACATGCTGTCTATAAGAAACTCACTGTAAATATAAAAATACAGATAGATTATAAGTAAAAGAATGGGAAAAATGTATCAGGTAAAGAAAGTTGAGTGATTATATTACTATCAGAAAAAGTCAATTTGTGGACTTTTAAAATATCTCCTAAAGAAATATTACCAGAGTTAAACAGGGACAATGACTCTAATAATAAAAAGGTTAATTCATTAAGAAGATACAACAGTCCTCAAAGTGTGTGCACCTGGCAAGGCTGTTTTTCTTTCTGAGCCCTTTAGGGGAGGATCTAATTTTTTGCTTATTTGGATTTTGGCAGAATTCAGTTCCTTGAGGTTGTAGGACTGAAGTCCCTACTTCCTTTCTGAGTTTCATCTAAGGTTATTCTCAGCTTCTGTAGACCCGCCCCCCACACCACCAATTCTGTGACTTGTGGCCTCTTCCCTCATCTTCAGAAGTTAGCAATGGTGGATCGAGTACCTTATATTTTGAATTTTTCTTCCTCCTTCTGCTATCACAGTTGGAAAAAACTTCTCCACTTTTAAAGACTCATGTAATTAGATTGGGTTCACCCAGATAACCCAGAATAATCTTCCCCCTCTCAAAGTTAGTACCCTTAGTCACATTTGCAAAGTCCTTTTGACCTTAAAAAGTAACATATTCACAGGTCTTGAGGATTAGGGAATGAATGGATATTCTGGGGTGTGGGACGTTATGAGACCTACCAAGGGAAGTAATATACATGCCCAATCGCCATGTTTAACTGAAAGACTCCATTGGCGAACTCTTAAGGAATGCTACTGAGATTGATCAGGATGAGTAGAGTTTAAAAGTCATGTCTGCAGGAAGGTGACGATAATGACAATTTAGCCCAGAAGATAAGAAATATAAGATGATAAATATTCACTAATCATTTTCAAATGTTTACTAAGTTTCTATGTATAAAATAGAGCAAATTTGTTTTCCTAATTATAGGAAAAACTATGATTAATGGAAGAAAGCTATAAGAAGGTAAATTTTGGTTCAACAAAAGAGTGTTCTAAATTAAAGACTGACCAATTACTAGGTGATCTACCTCTGGAGGTAGTGAGCATTCTAAATTAATGTACGGCTAGGGACAATTTACTAGATAAATTAACATATTATTCAATAATTCATACATTCATACTAATCATCTTGTATGAATCGAAGAGAAATTTAAAGTTTATTTTCTGCTCCTAAAGAATTTGCCACAGAATATTTTATGACTCTTTGTCTTCATCTTTGCTCCTTACTCCCTCCGTTCATTTATTTAATCAATATTTATTGAGCTCCAACAATGGTCAGACATCATTCTAGGCAACGAGGATACATTAATTAACATATCAGATAAAACTTCTGCTCTCATAAAGGTTACATTCTAGATGGGAAGCAAACAAGACAATCTTTACCTAGCTCTGCCCTTTTGCTGTTGAATACCTCTTGCATCAGTCCCTTCTCCACACCACCAGCCATAACTGTCAGGTCTTGCAATTTCTCACCTCAGCCATTGCAGTGGCACTGACTGGTCCCTTCTTTAATTTCTCTCATACTGTGCTTGCAGATTAATCTTTCTAAAATAGTGATTAATCAACTAATCGCTATTGATTTCCTATTTCAGGCGGAAATCAGTACATGCTTCTTAGCCTTGCTTCCAGGATCCCTCATGGTCAGAAAGTAATCAGCCTTTCCAATCACATGTCCTATTTTCTGTCTTTATGTCCCCTTTGTTCCAGATAAGACAAATTTCTCACATTTCCTGTCCATACTCCATATATCCCTACATGTACCTCTTTGCTTTTGTTGTTTCCCTTGTCTGGACTGACGACTCTTCATCTCTGAATATCCAAATCTTAACTATCTTCCAAGTCTTAAATCAAATATCACTGTGCCTACAAAACTTCCCATGATTTTCTTAATTATACCTTTTCCCTCTGAAGTCCACAGCATTTAACCTAAATCTGTGTTCAGTCATTTGTTTAACTTCATATAACATATATTCTCTTCCCTAATGCCAGAATTCATGTCTGATGTATTTTGCTATCCTCAATTCTGTGAACACCTATATTTTATAAAATGATTGAAGTAGAAGATTTGGCAGTGAATTCTAGCTTTATTTCTCTTGTTTAAAAAACGTTACAGAAAGTGTATTTATTTGTCTCATTCTGTTTGAAGAAACATAAATTGCATCTTTTGATTGAATTGCTTATGGAAATTAGTGGGCAAACAGATATCTCCTTGTTATTAAAGTATTTAATATCTCTATGCATGAAAAAGTAGTAAGGCCATTTGCCCATCCTCTTGTTTTCATGGTGGGCTTCATAAAAACCATCTTAGAAAGAATAAGTCATCTTTGGACAAGTAGGCCACAGAATCTAGAGTACTACCTTTGGGAACTGTGGAATAATTTACTGGCCTGATATAGATCTACTTGTTTATTTGAACTCTAAATTTTAGTTAAAGCAGAAAAAAGGTGGATATCCCATTATCGGAATTCTTGCCTTTGTCCACAAGGATGAAAATTAAAATTGTACCTGAGCAGGCAACATGACAGTGGTTCTTCTCTTGTAGCTTTGCATTTCTGCACCACGTGTAACTGTTTATTTGAAAAATGCCATAGTCGACGCTTCCATCCTTCAGGACATTCTCAGCTGTGGTGTTGTAATGGCTCTCATAGTATGCCATGCAGATCCCTAGAGGGGGAAAAGTCACAAATGCCAGAAAAAGAAATGCATTTTTTTCCTCCAACCTGTTCTTAGGGGTAAGTTCCCTTATATATGCTACAATAATGCTGTGCTCCTAATAAGCCTCAGAGAAAGTCCAGGCAGGTAGCTCACCCATGGGGCACCTGACAGGCAGGGAGGCATACCTGAGCTTCACATCTAGACAGTGGCCGAGCTAGGACTAGACTAAAAGTCAGGTCCAACCTCCACAATGCCAGCAAAGGTGGCATTGTTTTCTTGCTCCCTGGCTGGTCTCATTAGGACAAGACTCCAGGAGTGGGAACAGGAGGGGCAGGGAAGGAACTGAGAAGCCCCAGAGAGCAGCAAGCAGTTCAGGAGAACGTTTGAACACCTAGCAACCATTCCTGGTGAGACAGAACACAGAAAAGTTGGGAAGAGGAGTGAATGTGGATGGGCTTTTGAATGTGGGGGAGACATCCAGGGTAGAAAGAGAACAGGATGGGAGAAATCTCACAGTTTCCCAGGCTGAAGCCCTTGTAGTTGTCCAGGCCAGCCCTCGAAAATATTTTTGCCAATTTACAGCGAGTATAGATTTTGGGCTCAGTGACTGTGGCCAGGCAGCCAATCAGGGCCAAGATGCCGGCAGCCTTCATCCCCGGGCCTGTTGGAGACAGAACCTGTCAAAGATCAAAAGACCATGTCAGACAACCTTGCTTCATTCTGAGATTAAGTCTGTTGCCAATAATCTGCCAGCCACGGTTGTGAGCAGCCTTACCTCAATGGTTCTTATCATTTTTAATTATTCAGAATCAACATCAAAGAAAATCGAAGTACAGAGAGGATGCAGCACAGGGAAAGAGTGAGTGGAGGCTCTTTCCTTAATGCTTTCTACACGGTTACTCCCAAGTAAACGTTTATGTTCTTAGGATCAGGAAAGAGCCACCCACCTAAAAACCACAGAGGACAATATATTTCTAGGAATCTTATTAACTTTGTGAGCAGAAAGGAAAGAATACAAAGAGTCAGGTATTCCCTTTTATTCAGAAACAGACACCTGATTCTGGCCAGAGATGAAATATACACGAGGCTGCATGGACAACTTCAAGATTTATTGTTTGGGGCTTTAGGGAAAGGAGAGGAATTAGCATCTTATCTTTCTTCTATTTATTTTCTTGACACTTTTCCAAATGTGGGCTCATCACTTCAAAAATATCCATCAGTCTTATATCGCAAATGTGATGTTTTTCTGGGATCCTCCACCACTGTTCCATGGGGCCTCCTCAAAGTCTGGTGTCAACTTATGATCAGGAAGGGGATGAATGACAATGAGTCACAAGAGGAGGAACATGTTGGGTGGTGGAGCCCCCACTGAATTATTTAAAACGGGAGTAGGATCAAGAGATTCACCCCTTACTAGATACAAGCTTTCCATGAACACTTCCTTTCTTGAAGTGATGCGTCTTCCCCAAATATAACGACCTTGTTGAGATGGAGGTGGAGTAAAATTTCTGATAACTGCTCATGATACCAAACCTCATTCATCCATATTTTCATCCAGTATCATTTTCTGCATCTGCTTAGAAATTTCTAAAATTATTAATTTCTCTTCATGGAGGAACAGAGGCAAAGCTAAACACGGAGATGAGTGTTCAGCAAGGCCCAGGGTGGAGTTACTATAGGGACTTTAAAGTAACTAAGCAGTAAAATAACTACCTGTCATCCGGGATATGCAGAATGCACACTGGTTAATAGCAAATCAGGTATCAGCAAACCAGGACTACTTTGGTAAGTTTTATTGAAACATAACTCTACCCATTCAGTAGTATGTTGTGTATAACTGCTTTCTGTCTACAATGGCAGAGCTGAGTGGTTTTGTTAGAAATCCTAGAGACCCCACAAACCTAAAATAAAAATCTGACTCTACAGAGAAAGTCCCTGGTGTATAGCATGGAGCTATGCCCTAGCACTGAGCCAAGCTCTGAGAGGGAGACAGATGAGGTTTAAGATGCAAAGCTTACAGATTAAGCTGGTTTCCATTCCTTGCCTTAGAATTTTACTGGTCTTTAACAAATAAAATTAAACAAAACAAAACACCACAGCAATGATGGCCTCAAGCATAATGTTCTACCTCCTTTGTGGCAGGGGTTGGTATTTCTGGTCCTTCCAGACAGGTGACTTCATCAGAGTAATTTAGGTCTTATTAAAAAGGTGGATTCCTGGTGCCTACCTGCCCCAGAGGCACTGCTTAGGTATTTCTGTGGAAGAAACACTGTTCTACTTACTCAGTCAGTGATTGGCAGCTCACATGAGCTTCCTGCCTCCCATGAAGCCATTTCTGATTCTTTCCAGGCACAAGTGACCTTGTCTTCAACCAGGAGCCTTTCCTTAGAGCCCTAGAGAAAGAAGAGTTCTTGACTCTTTTGTCTCCAACTGCCTAGAGATTCTAGAATTCTACTTCCTGGGACTGAGAGGATAATTACATTCTGGCCCTTCCTACCTCTCTTTTTGTCCTTTTTCTCCTCAGTAGCCCTCCTCTACTCAGTTCAGCCAGGTAAGAGCTCTCTTCTCAAGTAATGGTCTCTAAACTTGATCACAAAGCCCACCAATTAAGTCGAGCATTTTTCTCCACTAGGTATATATTAAATTATAGATCACACATGTATTTCTGCACTAACATATTACATAAATTATAAACAAATACCAAACTAAAAATTTTTAAAGGATGAGACAGAGGTAAAACTAACATTTAAAAATTTTATTAGTAGGACAAAATGTCTTGCTATAATTAAATTATTATTAATAAAATTTTAGTGAGATTAGCATTCGTAAATTTTTAATACTTTTGAAAAATTTGGTTAAATACTTTGTAGATCAATAATTAAAAGGCTAGTTTCAAGGGCCATTTATTTTATGCTCATATCTAAAGACACCTTTGAAATTCTCATTGTGATAGGTAGATCTAAGTAGAATTTCATCATTGGCTGTAATAGTAATTATAATCTTAAATTCTATCTGTCCATTATGCACAGTTTTTGTTAAAATTTACCTAATAAATTTCAAGTTATCAATCTCTTGCAACTTAATTGAAAAAGAACAAAACTTAAGGACTCATGCTACCTGATTATAACACTTACTATAAAGCTATATAATCAAATAATTATGATATTGGTAGAAAGATAGACATATAGATTAATGGAATTTAATAGAATGCCCAGAAATAGACTCACAAAAATATAGCCAATTGAATTTTTAGAAAGATGCAAATGCAATTCAGTGGAAAAATGAGTTTTAAACAAATGGTCTTGGAACAACTGGCTGCCTATCTCCAAAAATGAGCAAAATACACCTACCATAAAACATTAAAAAAATAAGAGGTATGTTAAAGGTCATAAATTTCATACTTTCTGCAAAAATCCTTTCAAAATTTATCAAAGACCTAAATGTAAAAACTAAAACTATAAAATTTCTAGAAGTAAATATAGGAGAAAATCTGCAAGACTTTGGATTTGGCAATAAGTTTTTAGATGCAATGCCAAAAGCATCATCTATGAAAGAAAAAAATTAATGGTTTGGACTTGACCAAAATTAAAACTTTTGCTCTTTCAAAGACAATGTTAAGAGAATGAAAATACAAGTCACAGATTAGGAGAAATATTTACAAATTACATAGCTGATGAAGGCCTCGTATCCATAATTTGTAAAGGACTCTTAAAACTCAACAATAAGCAACACAAACAACTCAGTTAAAAAATGGGCAAATGATCTGAACAAACATTTCAAAAGAGAAGACATAAAGATGGCAAATACGCCCATAAAAAGGCAGTAAACATATTTTATCATTAGGAAAATGTAAATTAAAATGAAAATGAAATAATACTTCACACCTATCAGAACAACTAAAATCAATCAAACTGACCATACCAAATGCTGAGGAAAACACAGAGCAGCCAGAAGTCTCATCCATCACTGTATATTGATGTATATATAGTCAACTTGGAAAACAGTTTGGCAGCTTCTTAAAAAGTTAAACATGGACTTTGAAATGGAACCAACAATCACACTCCTAGGTATTTTTCCAAGTGAACTGAAAACTTATACTCACACAAAAACAAGTTAACCATTTACAGCAACTTCATTTATAATCATTGAAAACTGGAGGCAGCTAGATGGCTTTCAGCAAGAGTATGTATAAACAACTAGTGGTATGTCCATCCAATGGACTAGTACTCAGCAATAAAAGGAGGAAGCTGTTGATTTCCACACCATGGATGCATCTCAAATGCATTTTCTAAGTGAAAGAAGCAACTCAAAAGACTACATGTTATGAGATTCCATTTATATGATATTATAAAAAAAGCCAAAATTATGGGATGGAAAACAGATCAGTGGTTGCCAGGGGCTAAAGGAGGAGTTTATTACAAAGGGATGGCACAAGGGAAATTTTAGATCAATGGAACTATTCTCTACGGTATTGGGGTAGTGGATACTACCCGTAGAACTGTGCACCACAAAGAATAAACTTTGCAGTAGGAAAATTTTTAAAAATGAACCAGCGTATAACGGAGGATCCCAAGATGGAATGCAGACTGTGATATAGAAACCTAACTCCATCACAAATGTATAACATAACCTCATTGAATAGTGTGGGAAAACAGTTACTGATTTAGGTAACGTAGGAAAACAGTGCTTTGACTATTAAAGTCTAAAAACAAGATCTGTATATCAGTGCTACAATTTAGTTTGTAAATTCATTTCTCCTGAAGCTAAGAGTGAGCAATTTTGAAACCACATATATTCTAGAGTTAAACAAATGAGTAAATAAATTATGGATAATGGGAGCCAGATTTCACACTGTTAGAGGAAGAAGTTACAAATAAGCAAAAAAAGAAGGCTAGAATGAATGCTGTGGTGCAGGATTAGAGTCAGAGGTTATCTATCTATCTATCTATCTATCTATCTACCTATTATCTATCATCTATCATCTATCATCTTCAGATAGATATATACATGTATACACACATGTATACATACATACATACATATCTCTATTTCCCTGTCTTTGATAACATATCTATCAAATATATATAAAGATGTCTTTTATTTTTGATAAATAATATAAGTATGTGTGTATATGTGGGTCAGTATATATACATCTATTTCTTAACTGTCTTCTGAGAGAAACTAGAAGATGTGACACTCAGTAACAATGAGCACACTCAGCCCAGATCTTGCTTCTAGCAATATTCTCCAATAAAGGCAACCGGGACTCCTTGGAAAATTGGAGGATTTTAAAATTGGGGCAGGGAAAATGCAGGATGAGCGTGGAGCATCTTATTAGTGCTGGAAATTAAAGAAGTGTTCAAAACTAGAAAGAGAGAGAGGAAGATAAAATAACAAAGGGACAGAAGAGCCAGACTAGAAGAACTCCCAATGGCAAAACTGGAATAATTTGAGCAAAAAAAATAAATAGCTATAGTATTATATTATAAGTCTGAGAATAAAATAAATATCTGGGGGTGCAAATAGATACAAATAAATGATTAAATAAATAAATATATGGGGAGAAGAGACAAATCTTACAGAAGAATTCTAAATAATCTGTGGAGAAATGGAGCTTAATTATCCTCCCTTTGAGTAGGAACTGGACTTAGTGACCTGCTTTCCAATGGACATAGTATGGTAACTTTAAGTAGAGAACCTGGTAGAGCCCACCTTATCCAGTAATGAAAGTCAACTTCATCAGTGATGACTCATGTTAGGTACTCTCTGACATCATGTAATGAGAAGAGCAATTTACCTCTTTGGTTTCCTTCCCCCAAATCCATAACCTCAGTCTAATCATGAGAAAACATTACACAACTCAAATGAAGGACATTCTACAGAATACTTGATCAGTACTCTTCAAATCTTTCAAAGTCTTAAAAAACCAAACCAAGAACATGTTACAGACCAGAAGAGATTAATGGAATATAATAACAAAATATAATGTGGCATCCTGGATTAGATCCTGAAATGGAAAAAAAAAGAGAACGTTACGAAAACCGGTGAAATCTGAATAAAGCCTGTAGTTGATGCGCTGTACCAACATTAAGTTCTTGGTTCTGACAGATGTGTTGTGGATTATGTAAGATGTCAGCAGCATCAGGGAAGCTGGATAAAGGGTATATAAAGACTGAAACTTTTCTATAAATCTAAAATTATTCCAAAAGGAAAAAAAATCTAAAGATCTGTTAGTTTAGGATACCACTAATAGCCATGTGTAACAAAAAAGTTGATCGCATTTGAAATGTATGGGTGATATTGTGATTTCTAATAAATATATATTTGGTTTTTGTTCCCATTTCTGGAACAGAGGTCCTACAGACCTTGGAACTTCCCAGTGATAAGAGTGATAAAAGTGTCTTGAAATCCATAACAAACCCTTTCAACCACACTGAGTTTATATTAATGAAGTTACTTTTGGAAAATACCAGAGGATGGGGGCTGGTTGCCAGGGGAACCAAATGTGATTAGAGGGTTGGAACTTTCAGCCCCACATCTCAACTTCCAAAGAAAGAAGAGGGGCTGGAGATTGAATTCAATAACCAATGGCCAATGAGTTCATCAATCATGCCTATGTAATAAAGGCCCCACAAAAACCCGAAAAGAGGAGGTTCAGAGAACGTCTAGATTGGCGAACCAGCATGTACCAAATGCTGGGAGGAGGGTGGCACACTCTTAACTCCACAAGGACCAAAGCTCCTCTGTTTGGGACCCTTCTGAACCTCTCCCTATGTATCTCTTCCACTCATTGTTCTTTTGTATTCTTTAATATCCTTTGTAATAAACCAGTAATCCAGTATATAAACTGATTTCTTGAGTCCTGTGAACCGCACTAGTAAATTAATTGAACCGAAAGTGAGGATCATGGGTGCCTCCAACTTACAGCCTGTTGGTCAGAAACATAGGTAACAACTCGAACTTGGGCAGCTGAAGTAAAGTGCAGCCTTGTGGGACTGAGCCCTTGACCTGTGGGGTCTGACCCTATGCCCTGGTAGGTAGTGTTAGAACTGAGTTAAATTGTAAGACACTCAGTCAGTGTCTTCTGAGATATGGAGAATTGGTTAGTGGTATTGGGCGGGGGGGGGGGGGAATACACTCAATGGACTTGTTTATTTTAAAATAAAAAATGATTAATTTCTAAATCTAATAATCCTTTTAACTGCTTTGCCAAAGAAAAACCCAGCAAACATGTGGTACAAAAGATTTTCAAAATCACTTCTCATTACAAATTATTGTGAAGATTCCATTATTTAAAGACCTCATTTTTATAAAAGTATTAACTTATAATATAGTTAACCCTGATAATATAGTGTGATCTTACTTAATTTTTTCACTAAAATGTGACCACATGATGATAGTCTACTGTGCATCCAAGCTGATTAATTGAGAGGAATGAATGGATACATTATTCGCAGTTCCCTTATATGGGATGATGTAAAATGAGATGAGGACATAAGAGCCATAGGGTTCAGGTATAAGGATTCAAGCGCTAACCTCATACATTTACCTACGTGGAACAACCAGTCATAAAGCTAAAGCCAGTGCAAAAGTATAAACAAATCAAACTTAGACTTTGTAATCCTGATGATGATCACAGCAACAGCTACTTTAAATCAGTGGGTACAGTGCTTAGTCCAAGGCTTCGAGAGATCTGAAAAATCTCCTATAATTGTATGCAAAGTGGGGATATTTGTGTGCGCTTTTCTGGGGATAAACTCTGAATATGACCAAATTTTAAAAGGAATCTAAGACTTTCAGAACATTAAGAACTGCTACTTTGGAGGCTGCTCTGCCAAGGTTAGCCAGCTCACCTTCCCGAGTGCTCTGCCCCGCCTGGAGGCACAAGCATGGATGAGGTATGAATTCTTCCTGTGTCTTTAATGCCATGCAAATCTCGCACTGGGTCTTTCTTATTGTTTCTATTTTTGACATTTTTTAACATTTGCCAAATGCATAGTGAAAGTTCTCTAGTGTTCCAAACACTCCAAAATCCTGGGAGGATAACACTGATTATTCCATGAAACGTAGGTTTACTAAACTTTGTGGTGCCCCAAGAATTTCTTCAGTCATTTGTGCTCCAACCCTGAGAAAATCAGTGTGTGTATGTGTGCGAATGGCCAGTCCTTCCCCGTGCATTTTTGCTGCTTTTCTTCCCACAAATATCCAACCATTTGTAGACCACTTTCTCTGCCATCATCTTTACAAACCTCCCCCCACTTTTACTCTCATATGTCAGCATGTCATGTTATAGTCATTTCCAATTTTTTTTTTAGTCCAAGATAAATGCAGAAAGAACTTGCACTGTGGCTGAACTCTCTCTAACTTCTTGAAAGGAAAATGTCTGTGTGGCATGACTTTTTCCATCATTTAATCCAACTGTGCACTCCCTGAATAAGGAAAACTGAAACCTGGCGGGCTGACACTGCTAGCTCCTGTCAATGGCAACACGGTTGTGATGGCGAGCCAGATAACTGGGATATGAGAAACCAACCAAACCACCTTTAGCCTTGAGCATGTCCCACAAAAGGAGGACCCCGTTTATGCTGGAATCCTGATTATGTTGCCACTATTGAGTGGGAAAGAAGTTTTATGGGAATAATTCGAAGGATCTTGATTCCCTTGCTGTCATTTATTTATTGTATCTGAGGTTTGCAGTAATTTGTAAGCATGTGTTTAAAATTCCAGTTAACGTTTATCTCTATTCTCAATGCTGGCAGGCTCCAGTGGTGAGAACTAAATTGTCTGGTGACCTTTTCAATGTATAATTTAGATTCAGGAAAAATCACAGTAATGAATCTGGATTCGAAGTTTATAAATGAGAGACAAACTATTTATAAACAAATAAAAAAACTAATCAAAATGAGATTTTTTTACGACAGAAAAAAACTCTAGAGATGTTGCAGTTAGTACCTTCTTTTACAGATTAACAAGCTGGGGCCCCCATCAACAAGATAAAAGGCAACCTACTGAATGAAAAAAAAGTATTTGCAAATCATATATCTAATAAGGGGTTAATACCCAAAATATGTAAAGAACTCATACAACAAAGTAGCAAAGCAAAACAAAACAAAACAAAAAAACTATGATTAAAAAATAGGCAGAAGATTTGAATAGACATTTTTTCCAAAGTAGACATACAGATGGGCAACAGGTCTATAAAAATGATGCTGAAAATCACTAATCACAAGGGAAATGAAAAACAAAACCAGAAGGAAACACCACCTCACACCTGTTAGAATAGCAATTATCAAATGCTCAAAAAATCACAAGTGTTGGCAAAGATATGAAGAAAAGGGAACTTGCATGCAGTTGTCGGGAATGTAAATTAGTGCAGTCACTATGAAAGATAGGAAGAAGTAGCTCATAAAATTAAAAATAGAACTACCATATGATTCAGCGATTCCAATTCTGGGTATTTATCCAAAGAAAATTAAAACACTAACTTGAAAAGTTATCCACACCCACATGTTCATTGCACAATTATTTACAATAACCAAAATATAGAAACAACCTAAGTATCCATTGGTGGATGAATGGATAAAGAAAATTACACACACATACACACACACACACACACACACACACACAGAGGAATATTATTCACTCATAAAAAGAAATGAAATCTTGCCATTTGCAATGACATGAATGGACCTGGAGGACATTGTTCTAGTCAAATAAGTCAGACAGAGAAAGACAAATACCATATGATTTTACTTATATGTACAATCAAACAAAGTAAAACAAAACAAAAGAGGCAAATAGATACAGAGAACAGGTGGAGGTCTGGGGGTGGGCAAAATGAATAAAGGAAGTGAAAAGGTACAGACTTCCAGTTATAAAATAAATAAGTCCTTGGGGATGCAATATACGGTGACTGTAGTTAATACTGTAGCATTGCATATCTGAAGGTTGCTAAGGGAGTAGATTGTAAAAGTTCTCATCACAAGAAAAGATATTCTGTAACTACGTATAGTGACAGATTTTAACTAGACTTATTGTGGTGATCATTTATATATATACATACATATATGTGTGTGTGTGTGTGTGTGTGTGTGTGTGTGTGTGTGTATAAAATCATTATGTTGTACACCTAAAACTAATATAATATGTCAATTATACCACAATTTAAAAAAAGAAAAAAGCTAAGGCTCAGAGTTACCTTGTATTTTAACACTAGAGCACAAAATTTGGCTTTCAGTAGGCATTCAGTAAGTACTTATTAAATGAATATTTGTAATTAAGTGACTTGCCATAAGAGTCTCTTAGTGCTTGTCATCTTGTCAGAGCTTAATAAATGTTGGGTTAATAGAACATATCAACAGAAGCTCAGTTTAAAAACAAATAACAATAAATTACCATTTAATCCGGAGATGCAACTTTCCACAAACCAACCTATATCACTATAACATGATAACTGGAGTCATTACTTTCTTTTCTGAACACAGCAATTATCAAGCAGAATTCTAAACAAGAAGAGCAAATTATTGCTATTGCCCAATACTCTTTACACAAGTGAATTAGGAAATGTACTTTCCATTCTCAGTGGCTGATCTTGATTAAGGCATTCATTCCGTGTCCCTTAGAAACTGTCTCTGCTTTTACTCTCTCTTAGTCAGAGTCCCTAGCCCCCATTTCTCCTTTCTTCCGAGGGTCATCAGCCTGATTCCATAAGGTGCTCCCACCTAGCCAGCTCCTTGCTTTATAGCTACTCTCCATATGTACATGGCCCAGGATTTTACACTTCACCTTACACATCTTAAATGTTTTTGATGAAAAGGTAATGCTGGTTGCAAATCTGGATGAGTTTTCATGGCAGCGTTTGTGCCACTAATGAGGTTGCATAAGAAAAGTCGAGGATCCAAGATTGCATGGAAATTCCACTTGCTAACCCAGATGTGGTCGTAACAGTTGATATTAACTCAACCAAGCATTCCACGGATGTTAAAAATCATGGACACTTCCAGGGGGTTATTATTTCTAATTTCTTTTGGGGATTTGAGGGAAACTCTTGTTCCTTTATATTTTTTCTTTGTGAAGTATTTGAAGGTCCCATCTCTGGTTTCTACACAATTCATGCATTTTTCTAGTCATCAGCATCTCCACTAATCAGTGGGAAAGGCAGGCAACAGAGAAGCCCAAATTGGTCTATTTTGTTTTGAAGGCAGCTCTCAAAAGCAGTTCAAGGGAAAAGAGGGTAAAAACGATTGGTGAAAATGAGATTTGGGGTTTCTGTAGATTTAAACTGGTTATGACCTTCCTGCGTTTGCTAGAAAGAATAATTGGATTTAATCTGGTTTTTGGTGTCCAGAGACCAGCAACTGGGTTTGGAATTATGGGCTCTTTTGAGAAATGAATGGAAGTTAGTTACTTGGGTCAAGGGAGAATCTGTTCCTTTACGTATTAAAGACACTCTCCTTGTAACTAATTGCACATAAAAGATAAAAATGTGCTTTCGTCTATTAAAAATTAGTACAACTTAATTTTTTTCACTTTAAGAATATACTGTGACATTTTTGCGAAACAATACTTCTCACTGTTGATGCATTTTGATGACTCAGGTTTGCGTTCCCCTTCATTTGTTTGGAAATATACGATATCTGTAATAATGCTTATACATGCTCAGTATAAAGCAAAGCCCGGAGATATTTGGAAGTCAAGAATTTTGCTAACTTTGGAAAGCTTGAGCCTTTTAAAATGTAAGAATGTTTTGAAATGCTGAATTTACTTGGCTTAGAAACTCCGAGGACTATATTTGTATGTAGGCATCACCCCCTCCGCTTTCTGCATCCCAGAGTCCTGGAGAGGAACCAGGGAATGCATGTGAATCTGTTAGCGAGTGCGGCTGCCACGGGCTCGGTTTCCATAACCTCAGGGCAAGGTGAGGAAGAGCGTGGCCTCTGACTCTGCCATAGAACGTGAAATGGAAAATCTAATGCTGGCTTCGCCCCTGCTTCTGAGGAAAATACACGTAGAACTCAGACAGCCGTTGCCACAAGGGAATGTTCTTTGCCTCTGAAACAAAGTCCAAGTGCTGACTTTATTTTTAAGCAGCTAATGTATATGCACAGCCATACGCAAGGAAGAGGATCTGAATGTAGGTCTTTTGTTCATGTTATTTGCATGTGTCACAGGCGCAAGCATGGTACTTTGTACATCATGGTGTGCGATAACTTCATTTTAGATTATTAAAGATCTGGGACGTAAAATGCCTTGTTTTTCAGATATGCTAATAACAGCAAAGAGGTATGACTTTGAAGTGGTTCTCTAACACATAAGTTTTTATTTGGGAGAAATGCATATTAATGTGATTTCATTTCATCTGAAGTCATGTGTGGTATATAATCCTTAAATATCTATAGCAGAATTGGATTTGTTATTTATTTTCCTGCTTAGAGAGCAAATTACAAATGTCTTGATGTCTGGAGTTGTACTAAGAAACAATGCGGTATAAACTTTGGTTTGTACCAGCCCCTGTCTTTGTAGGGGAAAAAATTATATTAGCTTTCTTTTATGACTACCAGCAGAGTAAGTATCTTGGTGAGAACAGTATCTTAGGAGTTTTAAGGGCTGCGGATCCAAGGTTGGGAGTTTTTTCAGAACTAACTGCTTCCTTTGCCTCATAAAGCTGCTATCTACATCAATCTATGTTTATTTTTCTCCTGCTTTTTAATTTGTTTAATGGACTTCAGCTGAAGACTTTCCTCAATATCTGAGGAAAGTAAAGTCTAATAAACCCCTGAGGACTTAGCGATCTGAGTTCAGCACTTTTGGATTATTTTGTCTGACTTTCATCTTTGCTGCTGCAGAAACAATGGCTGTAGAGCACCCTGGGTCTAACCGTGAAGATTTGGAGCCTAGGAAGCAATCAACAGACAAGTCCCGCTTCCCTGCTGTCCCCTCTCCTTCTCTCCACGCTGGTGCCTCTGTGCCTGTCTCCACTGCCTGCTGTCTCAGCATCCTCAGTCCTCTGTCTCTTCCTTCCTCTCCTTTTCTTTTCTATCTCCTTCTCCTTCTTCTTGGTGTTGTTTTACCTCCACTCTGATTTACTTTTTCCACGCTTTGATTTATTCATAAATGATAATAATATAGCCTAAGATTTCAACTTCCCATACCATGCTGGAAGGGTCCAGCATGATAAATGAGCTTAGATGATGGAAGGAGAAGTATCATTTGTTGGGGGACCTGGAAAAGCTAAGTTGGAAGAAGTAAGATTATATGATGGGGGAAGGTTTTCGGGGCAAAGCTGAGGGTGGAAAAACCCGATATTTCAGAGTTGATACTCAGAGCACCTTCATCAGAAAGAGCTGACTAACTAAGGAAAACAGTATGGAGGGTCCTCAAAAAATTAAAAATAGAACTACCCAACAATGGTGACCCAACAATTTCATTTTGGGGTATTTATCTGAAAAAAAAAACACACTAATTTAAAAAGATACATGCATTTCTATGTTCATTGCAGTGTTGCTTACAATAGCCAATATATGGAAGCAACCTAAGTGTCCATCAATAGATGAATGAATAAAAAAGTGGTACATATATACAATAGAATATTACTTGGCCATAAAAAAGAATGAAATTTTATCATTTGTGACAACACAAATGGACCTAGAGGGTATTATGTTAAGTGAAATAAGTCAGACAGAGAAAGACAAACATCATAGGATCTCACTTATATGTTGAATCTAAAAAACAAAGTGAATTAACAAACAAAACAGAAACGGGCTCATAGATCCAGAGAACAAATTGATAATTGCTGGATAGGAGGAGGTTGGGGAGCTGGGTGAAAAAGGGAATGGGATTAGAAAGAACAAGTTGGTAATTACAAAGTAGTCAAGGGGATATGAAGCACAGCATAGGGAATATAGTCAATAATATTGTACTAACTACATATGGTGCCAGGTGGGTATTAGACTTGTAAATTATATAAATGTCTAACCATTATACTATATACCTGAAACTAGTATAAAATAATTTTGAAAGTCAACTGTAGTTGAAAAATAAAAATTATTTTAAGAAAAGAAACAACTGGTTAAACATTTAGATAACTGGGTTTAGAAACCAGGACTACTTAGTCAACATTTCTAAATAGGGGCCCAGGAGTCTGTATTTTCAACAAATCTTTTTATAATCTTTCACTTTTATGTAAAATTTGGCTTTAATGTAAATATTTTATTTTACATTTTCTTAATGCTGTCTTAACTTCCCCAGTGCTTCTGTCCTCCCAAACAATCAAGATACCATTAGTAGGCTGGCATGCTTTCCATCTTCATGTTATTGCCATCTGAAATTTAGGTCTATCTTTTTAAAAACAAAATTAATTATTAATATTTTACTGTCAGTAGTTAGCTATATTGTCAGATTTTACCAATATCTTTCTTGCTAAAGACTATATTCCTTAAAAATTCAAGAAGCGTCTGTGGTAGACAACTCTCTGTTTTTATGTGTTTGAAAATGGCTTCATTTGGCCCTCGTGATGAATGGTCAGTCATTCATCCTGGTACACACTGACAGTTCCTTTCTCCATCATTTTAAAGATATTACACCACTATCTTCTGGTATCTATTATTGGTGATATGTTCGCTGTTACCTATAGCAGACAAACTTTAAGGTGGTCTCTACAATCTCTCCTGGTATTGTCTCTTATAAAATCCCCTCCTTTGACTGTGGGTGGGTGATGTGCTTCTAACCAATAAAATATAGCGAGGGAGATGGGGTGTTACTGCTGGAATGATGTTATGTTATGTAAGAGTGTCTTGCTAACATACTGGCTCTAGTCTCACTCTGTTTGCTGCTTTAAAGAAGCAAGTAGCCATGAGTCCAACAATTGCAAGGAAATGAGCTCTGCTGACAACCTGTGTGAACTTGGATGTGAATCCTTCCCCAGTTGGGCCTCAGACAAGAACTTGGCCTTGGCCAATACCTTGACTGTATCCTCACAGAGAACCCAGTTAAGCTGTGTCCAAACTCCTGACCCACAAAAACTTTGGGATAAAAAATGTGTGTTGTTTTAAGCTGCAAATTTTGTGTTAATTATTTACATAGCATAGAACACTAATACACCACCCCAGTTATTACTCATTTGTAGATATTCTGTCTCTTCATTATAACTTATGAAGATTGCCTTTTCCTTTAATGTATAGTTTCATTACAAAGTGTTTACTTTTCTCTCTTTCACATGTGGTATGCACTACATAGATGAAGACTCCTCATCTATGTAGTCCTTAGCCATTAGTTCTTCAAAAATTACCACTTTGCCGTTCTGTGTACTTCGTGCTTCTGGCACCCTGTTGGATCCGTCAGTGAGGGTCTCAGTCTGTCTCCAGGCTGCCTGACCTTTTTTCCATAGTTCATCTTTCTTCATCTGTCTGCATTTCATTCTGAATCACTCAGTACAGAATTAGAACTCTCTAATTCTGTGGTTATGACAAATCTAATTTTATTATTCCTTCTGTTTAGTTTTAAATTTCAGTTTATATCTTTTTGTTTGAGTAATAGTATTTATTTTTTGTACTCTTCCTTGCTCTGGATTCAGATATTTCTGGATTTTCTTGTTTGTTTGTTTTATAATGTCTTGCTCTTGCTTTAGTTTTCAGGCTCACCCCAAGAAGGATATGTATTTGTATGTGTGCATATGTGTATATGTATGTGTGTATGTGTGTATGTGCATGTGTAAACACACATGAATGTTTTATTTCCTTTCCCTATGTTAATAACTCTGTGTGGACAGTTTGCTTTCCATCTCCCACAACATCCCTGGTCCAGAACCATTTTTTTTCTTTTGGTGTGTCCTGTGGCAGTGTCACATCTCCTATTCCTGAGCCAGCAAGGGCTTACTCACTTTGAGCTCATACAGCTGCCTCTGTTGCCTCCCATCACATCAGGCAGCTCTGAATGGTTTAACAGCCCAATATGGAAGCCCCACTGAAAATGAGGAGCCCAACTTAGACCTGATTGCATGCCTGTTTTCATCTCAAATCTCATTTACTGCTCTGTATTCTGTTCTGTTCATGGCCTGCCCATGAAGTCATTTATCTCATTTTTTAGCACAATTATGGTTTTTAAAATTAATTTATTTTAACCTGTTAATGCTATGTGTTTAGAATACAGGAAGGAGAGTACTGCAATCACAATATTTTCTTTGGTGGAGATTCCAGAAATCACTATTGTTAAATTTTCTTACTGTCATATTCAGTTGGAATAGAATATTTTTATATCAATTACATGCATTTTTCACTGACCAAACTCTCTTTTGCCATTGTTTTTAGAAGGTTAGAGGGAGTATATAACAAGCACTTGAGAATCTACCTTGTTAATTTATAATTGGTATAATCAGAGTTTATCAACTACCTTAATAGGCAGATGTAATATCAAATTATATTTGGCATCTATCTATCTATCAATCTATCTATCTATCTATCTATCTATCATCTATCTATCTATCTATCTATCTATCTATCTATCTATCTATCTATTATCCATCTAATCTTCAAGGGAAGTCAATTTCAAAATAGGTCATGTAGGCACTTGACCAAAAGCATATTGAACTGTGGAAGCTTTATAGGACCAGAATAAATGCAGGAGAGAAGATAAGAGGCAGCTGGGAATACAACTCTGGGACTGGACCAAGACTCCCTTACTTTTTGCATAATCTTAGACTTTATGTGCCTCAGTTTCATCATTTGTAAGATGGGAAGAATAATAGCCATTCTTTATAGTTGTGGTAAGGATCAAGTGATTCAATTCATGTGATGTGCCCAGACATTTTCTGGCAGGCAGTAAGCGCTCAGGGAAGGCCAGCCATTATTATTAGAACTGTTGGCGATTTTAAAGAAGATAATAGATCTTTCGATATGCAGGAGCTGGCGTATCTGTTAAAAAGAATTAGCCCCCTAGTGATGGCTAATTATGTGTGTCAACTTGACTGTACCACAAGGAGCCTGAATGTTTGGTCAAACATTATTCTGTGTGTGTCTGTGAGAGTGTTTCAGGATATGATTAACATTTGAATCAGTGGACTGAATGAAGCAGATGATCCTGCCCAATATGGGGGGGACCTCTTCCAATCAGTTGAAGATCTAAATAGGACAAAAGGACTGAGTAAGAAGAAACTTCTCTTGCCTAATTGCCTTGAGCAGGGACATTAGTCTTTTCCTGACTTCAGACTCAAACTGAAATGTCAGTTCTTCTTGGGTCTTGAGTTTGCTGGTGTTCCGACTGGAACTTACACTGTGGGCTCTCTGGATCTCCAGTTTGCTGACTCAGATGTTGGAATTTCTTGGCCTCCATAATTGCATAAGCTAATTCCATCTCCCCGCTCCCCCCATCTTCGATCTCTGGAGAACTCTAATACACTCTTTCTCTGGAGAACTCTAATACACTCTTTCTCTTCCAGCTGGTCTTCATGTGTGTGCATGTGTACGGTAAGACTGTGTCCTACATCATCTTCAGCCTTGGATTTTGACCTCATTGATGTTAAAGGATATGAACTTCAATATCTGTAGGTGAGATGAAATCCTCTTGCAAATGTGGAGTCCAACACATTTACAAAGAATCCATTTTGTTTGTGATATATTCTCTTCCATTACTTAATTTCAGACTTGACGTAGAAGGCAGTGCTTGTCTGAGCTTCCGGGAAGCTTGGTCTTTCTGACCCTAGGCTCCCTCCTCACACACTATTCTTCTCCTGAATTCTTTCAAGTCAATAGCTGGACATAGTGAGTCTGGGCCTTTTATCTAGTCATACATTTGTAAAATCCTAAAAGTAAATCTTGCCTTTGGAGACATCAGACTGCTCAGTGGCTGCTTCTACCCCCATGGGAATGGGGCTCTGCCTTGTCCCTACCCAGACCTCAGTTCCAGGTTCTCAGGAAAATGTTGGAGTAAACAAATCCTTCTTCTACTGTAATTATTCCATTTCATAATATTTGTTCTTTCCAAAATACGCTTCTGTTTCTAACTGACTTTTTATTTTTATTTTACTTTACACTAGTGGCTCCTAACTTTTTGGAGTTGCCTCTTCAGAATCCAATGAAAACCATGGCCCTAGGACAATGTATATTCACACAGAAACATGCAAACACGCACAGAGAACTCGCCCCAAAGCTGATGGAGATCTACCTTAAGCATCCCCATGTTAGATGGCTATTAAAACACTTCTTACTTAGCAAATTCTGGTTAATTTCTGTATTTCTGAGGAAGCCGAAACCTTTCTATTGCCATATCCTGTCTTCTCTCAATGAGTTATAAGTAAGATCCTGAGGTATCTGTTTCACTCTGTGGGAAATGTTTCATTGCCAGTTAAATACCAACTGAAGGAAGCCAGAAGTAGATTTTTATGAAACTGAAAATATATTTGTCATAGAATTTTTCAAGGAACTGATATCATATTTCACTAACTGAAAGATAAATGTGCTGAACATAACACAGCTTTATCATGGATTCAGTCATTTTAAAGAGAAACTCAGACTTCAAATCCTAATAGTACAAACCCATCAAAAACATACAAAAGGCTTACTTCTGTGACATTTCTTTATTTTCCTTTAGAAGGCATGAATTTTTAAATATTTGATGTTTTCACATCAATATTTTCTTTTTTAAAAAATTAAATTTATTAGGGGTGACATTGGTTAATACAATTATATAATTCAAGTGTACAATTTAATAATACATCATCTCTATATTGCATCGTGTGTTCACCACCATATATTTGACCCTCTTTACCCTTATCTACTGCCCCCACAACCTCTCCAATACTTATTACTTGTCCTGTTGAGAACAGCCATTCTTATAGGTGGAGTTTTGATTTGCATTTCCCTAATAGGTACCAAAGTCATGGACCTTGGTTTCAGAGAGGATTTTATGAATTTGATCTCAGAAGCAAAGGAAGTAAAAGCAGAAATAAATGGGACTATATCAAACTAAGCTTCTGCACAGAAAAAAAAAATCAACAAAACAAAGAAGCAACAAACCCAAAGGGAGAAGATGTTTGGAAACAATACCTTTGATAAGGGGCTAACATCTGAAATATATAAAGAACTCCTACAATTCAACAATAAACAACAAACAGTCCAATTGAAAAAAAGCCATAGGATCTGAACAGACACTTATCCCAAGAAGACATAGAAATGGTCAGCAGACATATTAAAAGATGTTCAACCTCATTAGCTAATATTTTCTTTTAAATAGAAGATTTTGACTCATTGCCAGGAATATTGTTTTCCTAAAAGCATAGGGTCATTTTATCTCAAATGTTTTTCTTCAAATATTTTATAGCAATACACATTTCTAGAATAACTCATTATTTTGAAATTCGACTTGACAAGGAGTTGATGGATGATATATTAATTTCATTTCCGTTGCTCTTTTAGAATGAGGCCCCGAAAACCGACTACCATATTTTTGACTGCTGATATAAGGGGTGGTGAGATTATAGTCATCTTTCTGGATCAGATGTCCCCAAGCCTGGAAATATATAGTCATGATTTATAAGACTCTTAAAGACAATGTCTTTATCTGAACAACAAAGACCTGACTCCAGGTAGAATTATTTAGTAGTCAGCTTTCTTGCTGTCTCACCACCTACCTCTTCTTCTAGGGATCATCTTTGTTCCATGTCCCCAATCTAAAAATAGACAATGTCTTAATAATGCTCTTGCTGTCCCTGATTGCTTGTGCTGTGGCATCCTGTGTAGGCTAACAAGCCTTCACAGTGCCACATCTTTTGCCTAAACAGTACTGACATTTGATGCCCCGTGTCCTTTCTTGAAGCCTATTCTCTGTTTTTCATGCTCAAGTTTAACTGTGGTTCACTGGATTTGGTCTCTCTCAAATAAAGTATCTACATTTTAAAATGAGAAGTGTCCTACGATAGATGATTGGATAAAAAAGCTGTGGTACATATGTACAATGGAATATTACTCAGCCACAAGAAGAGATGAAATGCTGCCATTTGTGACAACATGGATGGACCTTGAGATAATCATGCTAAGTGAAATAAGCCAGACAGAAAAAGTTGAAAATCACATGATATCACTTATATGTGGGATATAAACCTAAAAACAACAGATGAACAGGACAAAGAAACAGAGATTCATGAATGTGGACTGAAGACGAGTAGTTATCAGAGGGTAGGGGGTGGGGGAGGAATGGGGAGGTAGACAAGGTAAAGGGGGTTAAATATAGGGGTGTAGGGGGAGGGTGAAATGGGAAAAGGGGATCAAATATATGGTAGTTGAAGGAAACTGGACTTTGGCTGGTAAACACAGAACAGAATATACGGGTGTCAAATTATAATGTACACCTGAAAATTATATAATTGTATCAACCAATGTTACCCCAATAGATTGAATTTTAAAATAATAAATAAATAAATAAATAAATAAATAAATAAATAAAATTTAAAAATAAATACATAAAAATGAGTATTCTGTGATTTGACCTTAAAAGGAAGACCAGTGTTGCAAGTCACAAGGCCCCAAGCTATGAAGAGACTTTGATTACAAAAGACCTCAGACTTCTTCATATCCAGAAGGAAAAAGAAGATGACTGGTGGGGCTGTGAGTGGCATTTCTTAAAGACCCACCTTCCTAACCAAAGTTTTCTTAGTCTTAGTTGGAAGACAGCCAACCTGAAAAAGTTAGCTCAATACATGAAGCATTCGGTAGCAGTGATTAGAGCAGACAGACAGAGCCCAGAGTTTTCCAAGGAAAGGGGAGAAGACAGCCAGTGCAGGAAGTTTCCATTTACTCCTAATACTTATTCTTTTTTGACATAACTTTGAACATCTGCTTCCTATGGGACTGTTTAGAAAGAAAGTCCCGTTAAAAAATAGTCTCTAACCTGTTTTGTAGAAAAAGGACATATATATAGAATCATCGTTTTTTATATATTCAAAGATACCATGAGTATATGTGTCTTATAGAAAGTTCTAGAACATTCTATAGAGTTCTGTTAAAATTAAAAAGGTGTTATTTGGCTTTTTTTTTAAGTCAATAAAGAGACTACTAAGTTGTTTTTCCAGTTCCTTTAGGTGGACCTCAAAGTCTCTGATTTTACTTTGTAAAAAAAGAAAGTATTTTATTTTTCTGAGAACCCGTTATGAAAATCATTGTGTCTAATAGGAGAAGAAAGCCAATACTGTGAGAACTCTGTGAGTTTCCTGTGTCCTCAGGGTTTGTAGGGAAGGACTTTGTAGTGTTCCCAGGCAGAAAGTCACAATTTGCATTTTAGAAATATAAACAAAACAACTACAGAAATGAAGATGGGTCCCATGACTAGGGAACAAAAACATCTCACACACACACACACACACACACACACACACACACACACACACACACGGTAAGTCAGGCAAAACACACACTTGGCTCATTGCAACAATTTGTGACTAGTGTTTGCTGCTTTGAAAACTGAGGATTCAGGAGCCTGGAATGCTGGCCATTTAATTAACTAGCATAAGCTCCCCACTGCTCATTGTTTGAAAGAGAGTAGAGCAAGTAATCTCATCCTCGTTGCTGCTTTGGTGACACTTTTGCACATGTTATTTCAATAAAACTACACTATGTAACTTGCTGGGTCAATAGTGGAGCAGAAAAGAACATTTTGCTTGGCAAACCAAGGGGCCAAGACTCCGGATTGCCTTAGAGGCAAAGCAAAGTAAGGAGTTCATTTTAGTGAGACTACTTGTGCTCTCTCAACACTTTCTTTGTTTTCCTTAATTAGTTGAAATCTGCCCCCTTGTCCAACAGTGTTTCTCTGCATTCTCCCATTCACAACCGGGATAGTTTTTAAATGGATATAAATCTCATGTTTCTAGCTGCAAAGATAAGGAAAGAGGATTTCTGTGTGGTACCCCCAGGCATAACCACTACCTTCTCTGGTAGAAAAGTAACAGATGCTTTTCACAACAGAGTGTAAAACATATGTCCTTAAATTTCTTGGTATTTAGCGTATGATAGAGACACAGCAACTTCCTTTCTCTTTGAGGTCATGCAAAGAAATTACAATGGCCCCTACTTTTCAGTCAGCTTGCCTTGGCTACTGAAGAGCCCTGGGTATCTCTGTCTGTGGGAGAGGGCAGTAGTCGGTGCAAACCGTCAACCGCTCTCTTTGTCTTTATTTTTGTTACAGATACAGGTAGACACACAAAATATTTTACGTTTCAATACATATATTTAAGTGTAAAATATATGCATATATGGGGTTTAATCCTTCACACTCTTATGCAAGCTATGTAAATACGATGACACACATATCATATTGTACACACACACACACACACACACACACACACACACACACATGCTCATGATTCTCTATACTTCAGGTACAAAAGCTGACTCAGGGTAACCCTGCAAAATTTTAGAGCACGTTAAGCTGCCATAGATTTTTTATTTTGGAAAACACTATTCTAAACCTTATTTCCTTTGCCTTCTAGATCAGAAAAAAAAAATCACTATCTTTGACTCAAGTTGATCAAACCCAGAAAAAACAGAAAACAATACAAGAAGCAGTGCTTCAGTAGCGGCCTAAGTGAGGAGGGTGAACATAACACAAAGGAAGAGGGGAGCGAGGAAGGAACGTGTGCAGGGACATGCGCAGAAAAAAGTTAAGTTTTTATTGTTTCTAACTAGGTATTTTTAAAAACCACGGAGAGGAGATTAAAAACAGGTTTAGTGGTTCTTTGTGGCGCTTTGGTCTTCCTCCATTGATACTCCTTAATGAAAAGTTTACATAAAGGAGAGCCTGAAGGATGGAGTGCCAGCTGTGCCTACTCGTGAGCAGCCCATCTGATGGCCCTGCACCTTGGTGTCTTCCTCCATGAGAAAGGCTAGCGTCGCCAAAAAGCTATGCTGTAGCAACCTTATGATCTGCCAGCATCGTGGAAGGGTCATGCCTCATTCATCTTGTACCCCCAGCACACAGCATAATATCCCTATATATAGACACTCATTAGATGACTGCTGAAAGAATGGCATGTGCCTCTACTTCTTGGAGGGGACCCACCTTTCCTGAGACTATTTTCAGGACATAATTCACTGGAGCCCTTCTCTGGAGACAGTGCACTGCAGGGAAGACTGGGGAGTGTCAGCAGGAGCAGCTGTCCACCTGGGAGAACACTGGACCAGTATCACGTGGGCCGGTGCTGGACCATGAACTGGAGAACAGAGGTAGAGCACAAGGCATGGGAAATTTCCATGGGTTTTCCAAGGTGCGATGGGGGTCCACAGGGTTTCACAGGCTGTAGATCTGTGGACAGATTTTGGAAAGTGGGATAAAGGCTTTCTCTCTCCCTTCTCTGGTCAGTTCTACCACGGTTTCAGATCTCAGTCCCTCCTAAGCCTGGGTGACTGCTGCAGTTTAGATGGATATGGCCAAGCTGAGAGACCCTAGGAAGGGCTAGTGTTTGGGAATCTCTCAGTGACTTCCATTTTTTTATGAAATCCTTGAGATGGCTCCTACTCACTCTCAGCTAAGTGTCTGGCAGAGGCCACCATGCTCCTCCCCCAGGAACCCTGTCCTGTTGTACTTCTTTCTATCTCATTCTTTTTCTTAATTTTTAAAAATTTTTTTAAAAATTAAATTTTTTTAAAAAAAATTTTCTTTATTCTGGTCTAAGATGCAAGGTTTCCAAAAATGACACCATGTCTATAACAGCGGGGCCTCTTACTGCATAGAGAGAAGGGTCAGTGGTGCCAATGGCAAGAGTAGGGTCTTACAAGACAGTCCCTTCAACAATGAATACTTCCTGCCCTGGCTGGGAACTATGAGTGGGCAGGAGTCTGGGGATAAAAGCAGAGGGAGAAAGGAGGACGGCAGGTCAGCAGAGGAGGGACAGGCTTGTGGCAGCAGGTCTCCCTGGCACTGTCTGAACTTGTTCTCTAGAAGAAGGAAAAGCAATGTTGTCCTGTAAGTCTTAGAGGTCCCACAGTGAGGGAAATGAGATTTCTCTCCACTGGCACATCCAAAAGAGCTACATTAAAATGAGTGACTGTGGAAACAGGGTCCAGGATAGTGAATTTGTCACAACTTGTCACAGAACTACCTCAATTCCGTTACAGTTGCCTTTGCCCTTCAGGAACTAACCAGCGTCCCTCTCATACTTGAAACCAATCCAACGTTTTAGCCCTCCACCCATCTAGAGGCTCCATGGGGAGCTTAACCCTAATATATTTGTCATTTTAGCTAAATTTGGAATGCATCAGAGCTATTTTCTGCTGAAAATATTATCTTGGTAAGGAAGAAAAAAGCACCTACTCATGATAACTTGTTGTCACTTTGTCAAGCACTAAATAGATTATGAGTGAACACAGATGATGGAGTGTGGAGGAAATCCATTTGGGTTATTGGTGGAAGGAATGAAGAGAAAAGAAGATGAACAGAAAGCTGGGATTCTGCAGACCCCTCAATAGATGGCCAGCAGTATAGGAAGAGCAATGGGATTATCATGGGAGGCCAAGGGCTGGGTGGGCAAAAAAGGCCATGAACTTTGCTCTTCTCCTCCAGTGTGGCCTTGAGTTCTCATACTGCCTAACTCAGCATGACACATGGCCAGACCAGCTCAGTTCCACATCCCTGAAGACCACACACCAAGTATGGTCCACAGGAAGTGGTCCCCATGCTCTTTATCAATACAAAAAGAAGAGTGGTATTGCAGAAAAAAAGGATTTATTTCATTAGTTGTCATTTAACTTTTTTCTAGTTATAAAAATCACACATACTTAATGCAAAATCAATAAAAAAATATACAAAAGAAAGTGATATGTATATATTTAAAGCGAAAAGCAAAAAAAAAACTAGTAGCAGTTTACTACATTTCTTTCACATATTAATTCATTTAACAAAATTTGAAAAGATACTAGTATGTAGAAAGTTCTGTCCTAGGCACTGAGAATGCAATGACAAGCTTGGGGTCAGAGCCAATTGATGGGGTCTCAGTCACTAGTCACAAAAATAATCCTGTACTCTGTATCCTGTCTTGTAGTTTACTTTTTTTAACATCAATTTTTTTTGTATCAATAAAGATTCTTCTATAACACAATAATGGCCACATATTATTTTATAGATTTGCAGTTATTCATTAACCAGACTCCTATAGTTAGCCACGTTTTTTAACTCCTCCCTTTTTATTTTGAAACTACAATGAGCATTCTTGAATGTACAATTTACAATAAGTTCTTAATTTTTGCTGTCTAGCATTAGCAAAGATATGTACAAATTAACCTCTGTTCTTATTTCCTATTGTGAGCATTATAAATGATGAGCTCCTGTGTAAAACTTTGCTCTCAGGTCAGTAAAATATGTACCTCAGCACAGCCTAACAATAGTTAATGCTCGGGTGTGAAGGCCATGCAGGTTTTGAAGATGATGCAACCGCACTAGGATGGAAACTGGTGGCTATGGAGTTCATTGTGTTTTTGAGCTTGAACTCCTTCCATGCTTAATTTGTTTGTTTTGTTTTATATTTTTTTATGACTTGACTTTTCTTATATGCCAAGGTATTTGTTGATTTACTGGATTTTATTTTTAGGGGTAGTGATATCTTCCCACTTTTTGATTAAATTGGTTCCACTATGATGCTATTCAAGGAAGTATCGTCAGTGTCAGGTCCCATAGCTGAATGCCATTGTTATTATTTTTAGTTATTTGTAACCACATTGTAAGATTGAATTTGAGCTTGTACCTGCATCTTTTGTATTTTGCACATTCGGTTATTTAGACCTTGGGAGTACTTTTAGTTTCAGTCATGTATGTCTACTTTGTAGGTTTAAGTAGACTTCATCAACTATGATCTATTTTGAGTTTGTAGTTTAATTTAGAGTTGTGTTAAATTGACGTTTTTCATTCAACTTCATTTTACATTAGTTTGAAGTAAATTATTAAATTTTTGAATTCTGGAATTTTAAACATTTACTGTAATTTGTAATTTTACTGCTATGAAATACTTGAAAAAAATGACAAGAAAACAAAACAAAACGAATAATGAGTTTTTATTATTTATTTTTGGTTTGACACCAGAATTGGACATCCTAAGAGCTTTTTAGATGTTTACTAAAAGATTATTTATCTAGGCTGTTCAGGCTTTACTGTTTATGAATAATGGTATTTCTAGAATTTAAGCATATTATTTTAAATAGCATATTTATTTTAAAAATAAAATAAAAATATTATTATCCCCAACATCTTTTAAATGCAACTCTTTTTTCCCTTTTGTTTTGTATATTAATAGATTTGATCTATAGTATTCATTTGCGTTTTGCTTTCTAACTGTTTTTACCCTCTCAATGTATTCAGAATGCGTTTTCTATCAAGTAATAGAGAAGTAGGTTTATGTTACCTTATTCAGATGGTACTTGGTACGCAGTGGACCGGGGCTGCTGAGGACACTCTGTGAGGCTCAGGGCTCTGTGATGGTCTTGACCTTCTGTCACCACCACAAAATGGCTGTCTCAGCAAGATGGAGGAAGTCAAGAAGTACTGGCAACCTTGTTAAAATTTTTTTAACATTTTATGCATAAACTTTATTTTTAATGGCTTTATCCAGGCATAATCAATATCCAGAAAACTGTACATATTTGATGTATACAATTTGAAGAGTTTAAACGTATGAAAGCACCCAAGATATAATCATCACAATCAAGGTAACAGAGATCTGCATGCAGCACGTCAGAGTTTTCTTGGTTCCCTTTGTTTCTGTTTTGTTTTGTTTTGTTTTGTTTTTGTTTTGTTTTGTGGTAAAAACATTTAAATAGAGACCTACTCTCAACAAATTGTTTGAAGTGTACAATATCACACTGCTAACTCCAGGCACATGCTGTATAGCAGATCTTTAAAACTCATTCATTTAATATAATTAAAACAAAATAAACTTCCAGCAACTAACCATCTTCAAAGAAATGCAGGTCTATGAATTGCCTGAGAAGGAATGATGCGAACCTCTTTTTACAACTTGGTGTAGAGTCATGTCACATAGGCACCTGCGTCTACAGGTAGTGAAAGTATTGAGTGTTTCCAGTTTTTAGGGTTAAAATGAATAAGAGGGAAGAGATTAACAAATGGGTTTTGGGGCAGCCAGCGGTATCTGCCATCCATACACTGTGGCTATGAGTATGTCTTCTTTCATATTCTTCTTATTCATATCCTTTACCTGTTGTTCTTTCTGTGTGTATACACAGTTTTGTTTTGCATCATTGGTCTTTTTTTCTTATGATTTCTACCTCCTGTGTGATGATTAGAAGGTTCTTCCCTTCTCATAGCTACATTTTCTTTTTCTTCATAATTTTATGTTTAAATACTTAATATTTTTAACCCATTTTGAATTCCATGAGGTTAATGTCTGCTTTTTGTTTTCTAAAGAGTTAACCAATTATACTGTACAAGCCAGTATTAACCTATGTGCCTCCCACTAAATGGATATTCTACCTGTATCACATGATATTGAATTGTGGAGTTTGTTTCTAGACATTCTATTCTTGTACATTGATTTCTTTGTCCACTCTGGTACTAATGCCATACATGTTTAATTACTGTAGTTTTTATAATCTATTTTAGTCCCTGGCACTGAAAGTCTACACATTTGTCTTCTGAAATACTTTAATGTATTTTCTCATCTGCCTCGTGTTTCTTATTATGCAAAGTGTTGGTGTAAATTACGGTCACTTTGTTTAAATTTCTCTTGAGCAGCCTGAGAACTTTGGAAAGTGGTCTGCTCTGGTGGCCTGGGATGCTGTTGGCTAAGAACCATTCCTGGACTCTCCTCTAACAGAGTATTTTTCCAAAATTGACACTTCAGGTAACATTGGTGAACCGTTTCCAGAAAAGGTTGACCTGGAGACTCATAAGAGCATCTAGAAAAACTGGATGAGTAGTTTCAGCCATCAGTGCATACTGAGCTTTCCCCAGAATGAGATTCATTCATTCATTCATTCATTCATTCACTTTTTTCCTGAAAATCCTAAGAGCCCCAACTTCACAGTCTCACAGAGAGCATAACCTGGACGACATAGACACTGATAGTACAAATTGATGTCAGCAGTGGTCAATACTTTTTCCCTGTAGATTCGTTTGCTTTAAATGAGTCTCTATTTTTAGTACAGGATGAGGGCATATGTAGCCCCAGTTTTTCACAGATCAGACATCATGCCAGGTATGTGGTCCAGACAACGGGGAACCTGCCTGATGAAGTGCCATACATTCCCAAGGCCAGGGCAATTTTTCTCTAACGACATATTCCCGTGGCTTCCCTGCTCCATTCCATCATGTTGATCCATTCGCCAAATTCCAGGGCTTGACAGATGTAAAGAGATAATTCACATGTTCCCCAGCTTGTTTTTTACTCTATTTTAAAAAAACGCAATAAAACTTTACAGTACAACCAGCATGACTCAATGTTGTTTCTGGATTTCAAAATATTGAGGTTAGATGTGCTAATGATTTACTCCGGAGCTACTTTTATAAGGCGAGCAGGGCCCTTCTTGCCAGCACATCTGAGGAAGGGATGGCAATGTGTTCCTAGCACGACCCTCTCCCCCGCCGTGTCATGCCTGAAGCTCCAGAACCAGGGAGCACTACAGATGGAGTGAAGAGTCATCCACAATGTTGCAGCCACCAGCTTTAGACCATTAATAAAAATAAAACACAATTCCAAGTGATCTTGTTCCATCTTGCCAAAACAGTTGGAAGCAATGGAGACTGCACCTTTTTACTAAGAGCATCTAGATTTCGTGAAGTTCTCCGTAAATATTGAAATATCTTTCTTACTCTCCTCACTCATTAACTATCTCACTTGATCTCTTGCTCCCTCTTTTATTATCTCATTTACCCTAATGGCAGGCAAGGTCAAAGAGACTGAACTGGGTTGCTAGAAGATAATCTTCTTGTTTTGACAAGAAAAGACAGCTTCGCTGAGAGTTTTGCTTTCTACAAAAGCTGTAGCATTTATCTCACAGACAAGGACTACTATAAATGGCCAGAGTTCACCTTATCTCTTAAATAAAACCTTTTATTTATGGAGAGAGTCTTGTGGCATGTCTGTCTGTGCATCCCTGAGTCACTCACACATCTCAGTGAGCAGCTTTAGCTGTCTTAATATTTTGCCTAAGATCTTTTGTAAATGCTCCTGTTTACAGACAAGCTTCTGTGTGCTTGAATAACCTGAATTTCTGTGACTTTCTTTAAAACACACTTTTAATGACATTTAGTAAGGCCCAGTAGATGATGCAGTGAGTGAAATACTCCTTAAACTCACAGTCCATCCACAGGTCACATGGTTCACTACCTGGGTAATTAAATTGGTTGATGGAAAAGATGGAGTTAAAAAGAAAAAAAGGAGTTGAGCTACATTTACCCCTGAAATATTTTATTTAATTGCAACATTTTAAAATCTCATGACTCACACAAACCCCTTCGAGTCTCATGTGGATTCAGAATAACCACACGATCCCAGCTAACTTCAGGTAGCAACCAGGGAAATTTAAAACATTAATTATGGTTCTCCATTTTAAGCTTCTGCTACCACTGTCTCTCCCTCTCCCCACCCCTCCCCCCCTGCCATCTTCCTGAAAGAGAGAACTGGTAAAGGAAATAAGGTCTGCCATATGCCAGAATCTGACTTTACATCCATTAAAGTCGGTGTCTGAGGAAGGAAATGAGGGTCTTTGACAGGGTGGCAAATGGAATGTGTATTAAATGGGGTGTCACAGAATGAGACTTCCCCAAGTGACATGAGGGAGGCAACTCATCTTTATGGCTCCCAAATTTTCACCTCTGAAAGGTAGTAAATGTTGCTTCTCTAGACTACTTAAAGATATTTATGAACAAATTAAAGCTCTCCTCTTTAAAAACTGTTGTTGGCTTTTAAGGTGGTGATTTGCTATTAGTCTCTCTCTTTAGGAGAAAGGCAAATATTTGCTTGTTGAAATTTCTGACCTAGAGAACTCTGGAATTCAATTTATTATCCATCATTTTTTTCTTTGATATATGTACTTTTCCCAGATAAAACATTGTTACTCTTGTTTATCACACCAGATGTCCCAATGTTGGGTTCGGAAATTATGGCCAATATGTAAACACTGCATGTCCTTCTCTGAGAATGAGATTGTGTGTGTGTGTATACACACTATTTCAATCACAGATGGTTCTGGCTGATATCCAGAAATAGAATTGCACTAGTGATGTATTCATAGAACAAAACTCATCTACATATCCAGAGCGTAAGTCAGCACAGTGAATGCCTCTTTTCGTTGTTGTACTTTTTCCTAGTTTTATTGAAAAATAATTGACATACATCACTGTATAAGGTATATGCCATGATGGTTTGATTTACACATATTGTGAAATGATTATCACAATGGGTTCAGCTAACATCCATCATCTCATACAGATACAATAAAAAGAAAAAAAAGAAAAACAGTTTTATTTTTGTGTTGAAAACTCTTAAGACAGTGAATGTCTTTTAAAAAGGAGGCTGACAGCTCTGGTCGTTTTTAATTATGCCAGCATTTTAGATGGCCTGGGAGCACCGTTACACTGTTCAAGTACTGAAGAAGCCATTGCTGAGAGCTCCCCAGCTGATCTGAGCCCAAGCTAGAGCATGAGCTTTCAATCTATGAAAAAACATCTGAGACATGTTGGCCCTTGGGCCGGTGGTCTCACAGACCAGGCTGTATGTCCACCGCCAGTCCTGCCTGCCTCGGCAAGCTGCACCCTGCAACCCTGATGCTATCAGCATTCTTGGCAGAGTCAGTCTGGGTGATGGATGATTAATGAGCTGTAACTACAACTATCTTTGACAAAAAACAGTGGCCTGCAAGGGTTGGAGGGGTGGGGGGTGAGGAAGGTAAAAGGGGCACATTTTATCTACAAAAATGGCCCTCCATAAAAATGTCTAAGGGGGTTCCTTTCGATGCAGTTCAATCTAATTGCGCATGTGAGCACTTTTCTGGGACAAAATGTTTTTTTATCATGGCCAAATTTTGCAAAGAATTTTGAGGCAGGAAAGGGTATTTGGGTCATTTTGTTGTCATTCAAGATTTCCAAAGCAGAATCAGCTTTCTCTGGTAGCTCGGGAGCTGGTGTGCTCGACTTGTTTCAAAGTACACATACATGAACAGTTCCAACAAAGGTGTCAGAAACTGTGCAAGGGGAGGAAAGGGAAGTTTTTTTTGAAGAAGTTAATATTCAGGATTCATTTGCTATTCAGATTCTCTTAATGCTGGCCTGGACAGTATATAATTTGTTCTAGTGGAGAGCCGTTTACTCTCTAAGCAGACTGAAGCATGCTTCACGGCTGTAGGTGTCCTGTTGAAACCCAATTTGGCTGTATTTCACTGCCAGCATGAGCGATTACATTAGCCTTTTAATATGTACTTTTGTCCATGAAGCCACTGCTGTAAAAGCTCTCACATTAGGAACAGGTTGTAAATAATCTGTTGCCTGAGCATTGAACCTCCTATAATTGAACCTCCCCGAACCATAGCGTATCTGCTAAGTGACAAGTCCAAGTCATGTGCTGTGAGGCACATTAGGTCATCCGAAGTTTGGCAGCAGCGATGTCTGTTTCGAACGACAACTCCAGGTGACTTCATACCCACCAGCCCAGATTCCTTCCCTTCTCCCTGCTGCTGGAAACGGTCAGCTCTCTGTGATGGGCGTGAGCCAGTTTTCCCCTCCTTTTCTCTTGGAGCAGCTTAAACTTTACAGCCATTCCCGTAATCCTCTCCTTCATCCCATAAACAGAGAGAGAAGGGGCAGAGCCCGTTTGATGGACTGTGTGAGGACTCCTTTTGGCATAGACATGATCTGGGGCAAGGACTGACTCATCCCACATATAGGGCAGAAAGTGTTGCTCCCCAGGGTGTCTTGGTGAGGACAGAAGAGAGCCAGGAGACCTCGTCAGGGATGGTCTTGTGACCTTTGACTGCATGGAGGAGCCATCTGCCTCTTCTGCAACAGTGGACTAGCTAATGATCCCCCAAGGAAATTTCAGATTCACTTTCAGGATGGAAAAACCAAAGCATCACTTGAGCTCATCTCTGTTGCCTTTTAATCATGTGCCAGATCAATAAACTGCTCCTTGAGACAGGATTCTTCAAGACCGTGTCTGGTATAGACTCTGCATGGTATAAAGAATGTGGGCTGAAACGGGTCCAGGCTTAGAGCAGGTTTCCAGCCCAGCAGCCTGCAGCGCTGGAGCAGAGGCTTTCGACTTGCCCCTGTCCTAGAGGTGAGGCGTCTGGGTGCCAGCCCCGGGGACAGTGCCCCGAGCATGCTCACACACAAAACATGAGGCGCCTCAGATGCTGCTGCCAAGGGAAGTGAGAATAGCTAGAGGCACCGAGGTGTCCTTGCAGGCAGGCGGCTCACCTCAAAATACAAACATTACTAAACTTTAAGTGTTACAAAGACCAAACAAGTTCTTATTTTCTCAAGTTAAGTACTTCGATACTGAGTGTGTAACTTATTACATCCACTCTTTTCAAAACCCTTCGAGTGCCCCTGCTGAAACTTGAAGGATGCACTGGGTCGGTTTATTCTGGGCAACTCAGCTCCAACTTTATCAGTTGCCACAAATTGGCTCTCTCAGCTCACCTGCCAAAGAGCTAGAAAGTCCTAGAGTCAGAAACAGGAGAGGAAACACTTCCCAAAGGTGAAGAGAGAGCAGGGCGCAGAAGCCATCACGGTGAATGTTGCTTTGGCTGCAAAAATCAGAGATTAGAAATTTCTAAATGAGAAAGAACTTTGAGCTTGCCTACTCCAGCCTATGCTCAGTGTGTGCAGGTGATGGCATTGAGTCCATCCGTGTGGGAGGAAGTGGTGGGGGCAGCTTAATGTTCCCCTTTTCTAGGGACGCTTTCATTTTATTGGGATGACAACTTAACCCTGCAAAATGAGATGCTATTTCAGACCTACAGAGCATGTCTTTTAGAATTAAGGCCTTGTCATTGAAATAATGAGATGAAATGCTTGGCTCCTACAGCTTTCTCTCGTGAGAGCTGTCATGTACTGGCATTAGAAAGCAGATTACCTGTTGTGACAGGTGTCCTTCACTCACCCCTTTGAGGTTATATATTTGGAATCCAGAGTTCCCACCTACGAGTGGAGGGCATCGCCCCATACTCCCATGTTGGGCAGGTGTCTTCACCCACAGGGTGGAGCAGAGAGCTTTGCTACCAGAGAAGGATTTCATTGTCTGAGGTTTTGGAATTACACTTTCCGTTTAGTGAGAATGACTAGGTCTTGATGACTATTTATATTCATACAGTAAATTTGTCCAAAATGATAAAAACGTGAAACAAATACTTATATTTAAAAGGTATTTATTTCACATTTTCGGTACCTGTGAAATCTCAGACAAATGACACTAAGGTATTCCCTGCTGAATGCATCGTGGGTGTCTGTAGTGTTGATCTTTAAAGTATGTGAGGGGGAGGCTGGGGAAGGTGGCACTTTGCACTATACCTGGGAATCACCTATGTTTTGAGTAGAAAGTCTCTGAGACTTACACACGCATGTCAAATCATATCAGACTAATCTTTGTTTTTTCTAGAGCACATTTCTTGTCTGAAAGCTTAGTCTAAAGAAATATTTTTTTGAAAAAAAGAGCAGACGATTGTTGTGGGGTTAAAGTCAAATAGTTTATACCTATATTTCAAATTAACAATTATTTTTGCAGATGTCATTGTGGGATTCTCCAGGTACTTATGACATTTCTTTTCTTCAGAAGCTAAATAACACAATATAGGGAGAGATACAGAAATGGAAAGTATTTGAATTTATTCATTGAAGTGATAGATGAGAAAAGCAGAAGAGAAAAATGGTTTTGGAACACTTGGTCCACCAGTAATGGGGGAAGCAGACTTCATACTCTACGCCTATAAAAAATAATAAGACATATACAGGAATGTTCATAACAGATTTGTTCATAATAGCTCCAAACTGGAAATAACTCAAATGTCCATCGCCAGTAAAATGGATAAATAAATTCTGATACATTCGTAAAACAGAATAGTATTTGATCAAATAGAAACTACTGATAAATGAAACAACACGGAGACAAGATGCTGAGTGAAAGTAACCAGACACGAAATGACTGCAGACTGTATGATAAAGCTTCTAGAAAGTTCAAGAACAGTCAAATACATGTTTGTCAATGTTAGGAAAGTTATTTTCTCCAAGGAGAGCAGATATGTGTGTGTGTGTGTGTGTGTGTGTGTATGTGTGTGTAGAGAGAGAGAGAGAGAGAGAGAGAGAGAGAGCCTTCTAGAGTTCTAGAATGTTCTATCATTTGAGCTGAAAAGTGTTTAAAAATGTAGAAATTCATCAAATTCTACATTTAAGATTTATGCTATATATAAATATATAATAACTCCAATTTTAAAAAAGGAAAAAGAACACTGCCATTTATTTAGTGTTTACTATGTACTAGGTAAAGTGTTAAGTGCACGAAGCTTTAAAAACATTAGATAATTTGCCACAGGTCACAGATTCTGTGAGAGACTCTTGACTCGAATCCAGCTCTCATTGTCTTTAAACTCCAAATCTCTGTGCCCCGTGGTCCCTGCTCTCCTGCCACAGAGCTAATCCTCGGTCTTGTGGGGATTTGGCCCACAGTCGGTGGGGTCCTCGGGGCAGAGCGGGTGGGGCTGTGGAAGCAGCAGCAGCTTTGCACCAAGTGTCTGTTCGATAACAATAAAGCTCTGTTGCCATATTAGCGGAGCTGTTAAAACATTTCCCTTGCTGTTGGTTATGTCAAAGGCCCTTGCCAAGTCTCAGGGACAGTGGCCCGATTGTTGAAGGGAGGAACTTACCGGAGGAAGAGTGAACGGAGTTTTCAATAAGGCATGGATGTAAGAACAGAAAATGCATTATTTGTGGTATTTTTTCATATTTGAAGTTCTTTCTGGCCGGGCATTCTTTTGGGGAAAGAAAACCAAAAATGAAGTTTCAGGACATATTTCCCCTCCATCAACTGTTCTTTCCATTTAATTCCATAATTATTTTAGCCTAATTCGTTAGAGTTATGAGGTTTAATTTGCAAACCTGATGACTTATAACATATAATAAGTAGACATTTGCTATCTTAATATTTATTTATGAGGATTGAACCATGATATTCATCTCTTCTCATAAAATGAATGAAAAGAGAAACCCATGGCTGGATTATCATTGATGTAAACCTTATCCTCACATCTCTCCTTCCTACTATTGTCCAAGGTCAATGGCACCCTCCTTGTCTCCATGGCCACCATCTTCTGTCATGCTGCTCTCACTTAGGAGATTGTGGGGAGATTCCAACCTAAGTCCCCCACAAAATCGTACCTCTGACAACTCTCTCATGACTCCATTTAATTAAGCATATCCTGAAGAAATTCCTTTGCCTTTCTTTCAAGTCCTGAAATCTGACTCTATACAGAGGAAGAGACAGCATGACAATAAAAAGCTAAATTGCTTACTCGCAGTGTTACCTTGGGCAAGGCACTCAGCTTTTAAGAGCGTCCTCAATTTCTTTGTCTACCAAATGGTAGAATATCTACCTTCCTCAGATGATGTGTGAGGACTACATTGAATAGCTAACTTTCCTAGTAGAGTGCTTTGTCCATGGAGATAACTCACTAAATAATGGTTATCATGAAGGCTAATTTAATAGATGTAGCTGCGTCTTTCTCCCCTGCCCGGCACCAATAAAATGTGAATAAGGGCTTCAGTGGCACACACCTATTTAGCGACTTTATTTTCTTTACTAAATATAAATTGGGTCTAAGGGTTAGGCCTTAAGCTCTACCACGTTTCAAAATTTGTTGAAATTAGGATTTTTAAGTCCTAATCGGAAAGGAGAAACCTTAATAAAGGTGACCAAAATCCCAATTTTTAGAACCCGGAATTGGTTTATATTGATCATACATTAAAACCTTTTTTCCAAATATGCATTCTGTGGTATAGAACCATATGGTACAGCCTAGCTGTCTGTCCATCTCCCAGGTCAAGCATGAGCACTGGGGCCATATGGTGATACCGCTTCTCATTTCTGCTGTCAACCTTCTTAATTACACTGCAAAACTCTCAAGGCCTCTTTCTCCCTGCCCTCCAGGTAGTCCCAGCCAGTTCACCAGCTCAGCCTCAAAGATGAGCCCTAATTTTTATCCCTGGTCCAGGTCACTAGTCAGGTCCTATACCAGCATGTGTGTGTGTGTGTGTGTGTGTGTGTGTGTGTGTGTGTGTGTGTGTGTGCGCGCGCGCGCGCGTGCGTGTGTGTGTTTTACCACTGATCTAGGATAATTTCTAAAATGAAAGTAGAGCAAGTTATGTTAAATCTGGGCCTAACTGAAGCATCTTAGCACATGGCTCTGACCAGAATTTGAAGTTATGAACAAAATCACTCATCTTGCTCATCTTTGAATTGACTGTTCGTTTTCCCTTTTCCCTGCATCCAGTAGGTGGCACTCCCGAGTGAGGCTCCTTTGCTAAGGTCATGGAGTCAGTCCAAGCCCAGCTCTTATCTCTGCAGTGGGTTGAAGACTGGGAATCTCTGCCCCATGCATGGCAAAGGGCCACTGGTATCCATTCAGTCTGAGGGAGGTGAAGGCAAGCCGAGAAAGGAAACACGGGAGCATCCAGTAAAACGATATTTCAAGAGAAGAGCTGCGGTGGTGGTGGAAATGTCTCGCCAGAGAATGTGGACTCTTCCTTATTCAAGGTCTAACTAACTACATCCTTCAAGTTCCTGTAAGCAATATTTTTAGATCTTAAAATAACATAAAATTTTATCTAGAACTTTCCATTCTCCCATTGGCAACTAATCTTTTCTATCTAGGCCTTGCCTCCCTGGATCACCGGTTTTGTCCTTTTGTGAGGGGAATTTAATATGCACATGGGGCCCTTTCCAACTTTCCAGCAAGGCAGGGGGCCTATGGCCTTAGACTCTCATACTTGCCAGACAGGCTCTGTGGTCTGGCTTGCACAGCAAGATAATTCCTGATTTCCTTCTTTCAACCATCTCTAGCTTCTTCTTTCTATAGGGAAGTGGTTTCAGAGAACAATTATCACATATCTACATCTCCAAGTGTTTCAGCTTGTAAACTCACAGGATCCAATTGCCTAGTGGGTTTTGCATTGTCCCTTGGGGAAGCCAATCGACATATAAGAGGACTGACCCTGCACATGTGAAAGTCAGACTCAGAAGGACTGATCAGGGAGCTATCAGCTTTAGCCCTTGGCACTATAACTATATAAAATCTTGCTTCTGATGTCAGTGAAAAGCCTTAAAAAACACCAGAATTAGGTTACGTCTTTTATTTGTTCTGTCTCAGGCAAGTCCAGGGTTTTGCAACCTCAGCACCATTGACTTTTTGGGCTAAATGATTCTTTGTTGTGGGGACGGTTCTGTGCATTGCTGGATGTTGAGCAGCATCCCTTGTCTCTACCCGCTAGATTCCAGGAGCACCCCAGCTCCAGCCGTGACAATGCAAAACGTCTCTACACATTGCCAAATGTCCCCTGTATCTGCTTGAGAAGCACAGGAATAGATTAATGTTTTTAGTGAGGTGCCCCTTTGCTCATTTTTATACTTTCATCAGTACTGTAAACTCGTGTTCACTTGCCTGTAACACTCAAACACATCTCTTCCCCAAGGGTCCTAATTTTAAAAATGACAAAGTTGGTGCTAGGAAAGAATCAAGTTCTGACATTGCCCAACCTGAATGATACTAATGCTTATATTTTGTGAATGGAAATCTACCATGTGAGGCCACCTTTCTATCAGATTATTGCTGTTTTTGTGTTATTCCGATCACTCGCTTTTTGGTTCTGCATCCTTCCTTTTCTTTCTCTCCTTTCCTCTTGTAGTCATGGATTTTCTTCCTCTTCTCTCTCTAAATAATTCGTTCCATTTCTAAATGTCGTCTCTCAAATCAGTCCCAGGCACCCATGGAGCATCTCATCAAGAGAACAGCTTTTTTCTCCGTGTCCCAAGTACCACTTTGCTGTAACTAGGGGGTGTCGGGGCGAGGGTCACTAGGCTGTGTTTACGCAAGCCAACTGGCTTAGGGGGAAAAGTTTAATTTAGTCAAACTCCCGGCTATTGTATAAACGACTTTAGTCAAACAGCAAGTTGTTTTCAAATTCCATAACTGGGAGGGACCTAAGGGAAAACCATGTCTAAGAAGCTCATTTTGCAAAGAAAGAAACAAGGATCTCCAGAGAATGCTGTAATAACTAACACTGAGTGAGACCCTGCAACAGCGTGGTGTCAGGGGTCTGGCATGCAGAGTTAGTGAGTGGGTTGGGCGGTGGGGCTAAGCTCCAGCCTCCCATGCTCTTTCGCACATGATAGCTAATAGTCAGGGAGAAGCACCTTCAATATTTCTAACTCAGTGGAGGGAGCTCCATTTCTGTGACACTCCGGGCCTTCTTTCCTCTCTCACCTGGAGCCTGGGAAAATGGGGTGGCTTATCTGATCTGTACATTCGGGGAGGAGAGCTGGGTGTGTTTAGTTCTGCCCTTGTTCCTGTGGTGAGACAGCGCCCTGCCAGGAACATCGTCTTCAGGCTCTTCCCGGGTCTCCATACCTGCCCCTCCCAGCACAGCATGGCTGTGGGACCCCTCTGCCTTAGTCTGGGGTTCAGAAGCCGATTTATAGCAGATACGTAAACAGCCCGTTCTCTATCCCTAATAAGTAATACTCTGAGCGTGTATGTGTGTGTATGTACGCGTGTGAGCGCAGAGGCAGCCCGAGGCTGCTACTTGGCACTCGTATTTCATGGAACATTTGGTTGCCAGGAGCTAAAGTTGGCAGAGGAACTACTGTTTCAGTGGTTTCTCCCTCCTCTGAATTACTTTTCTTTTAAAAATAAGTTTTTAAACATAAGCCCTAAATTGTATGCCAAGCCACAGAGTTCAATTTAGCATTTTGGGGGTAGTTATTTTAATTTATTTTTACCTTGGATTCTTTAGCATGCGATCAGGAGCACAGCACCGAGAACTGTGCATTAGCCTCTCATGACAGATGCCACTAAAAAGAAATAAGACATTTCTTTTCAATCTTACTTTTATAGACCCGATGACTATTTTTCTTTACAATAATTATATTTATTTCAAGATAGTGCCGCCCCTCAAAATACACAATCATCTCTTGAAATTTTCAGGAGTTTGTTTATTAGCTAACACAAGAAAAACAGTATCACTATTTTGCTATTTCACTTTTCTTAGCAGATAAAACTCTAATATCTTTCTTGATCACCTTTTCCCCAAATTGAATACAACCTCAAATTTTTGTGCAGAAAAAGGATTTTTTAATCACTCTTTTTGCAATTTAACAAAAAGAAGAGACAGTCTCTGAAATTAATTATCAATTACTAAAGGATTCACACATATATTCTGAGGCAACCTCAATTGTATATTTAGGTTTAGGAACTTTTATGTTAAAATACAAGTCTCATAATTTTGTAAATGCACTTTATAAACTTCACAGACTCTCTTACAATTGTAATGCCAAAAGCAATTTCATTGTGAAGAATTTCTGGTCTGAGGACTCTTAACTAAGGAAGTATTAGAGAAGCAAGCCACAGAGGATGTCACTTGGAAGTTAAGTGAATGATCTTAAATAAGTTGAGAAGAAGCCTAGGATATTTAAGTCAATGCTGTGGGACACTTTTGACACTTAGTACATGGCTCAGTACTCATCAGGAATGAGGCGGGAGGATGGGAGCTGGTGATAGGTAAATTGGGGACCATTTGGCCTTCTTCATGCCAGGCCCTGTGTGCCATCGTGAGGTCGCGCACTGCTCAGCATTGTAATGGACAATGCCCCCCAGAACTGTGTGGAGAACTGTCGCAGTGGCACTGGATTTTCTGGTAACCCCCAAATAAACTCAAATTGAGAGAGACGTGTGATGGCAGTAGACACTCTAAAAGTAACAAGGCCTGGTTAGAAAACTTCCTTTGTCAAGAAAGTCAGAAAAACTCTTGGTTTGACTATTTAACTGAAAGTGTTCAAGCATAGCATCGGGGACTTGCCTGTATGATCTCCATAGCTTAAGGGTTCAGAGCCTGGGTTTGGGGTTCACTCAGACTTGTTTTTGATTTCAGACTCTGCCTCTTAGTAGCTGTGTGACCTTGAGTGAGTTACATATATCCTCATCAGGAAAAACTGAAGGACAGTAGAGAATACCCAACTGGATCACTGTAAGGATCGTAAGGGGCCCCTCAGAGAACCACAAAAATGAGGTGACCAGGGTTGGGGGAATGAGGACTGCAGAAAAGAGACATAAAAGTCCCTCATCAACATGTCTTGCCCAGATAGCCAGAAGATTTGTTTGAGCCATGAAATAATATTTATCTTGGATGCCACTGACAAAGTTCAACTGCCTTTGATCTATTTCTCCACTGGAGATTTTTTTTTAAGTTTTAATTTCTTCTGCCTAGAGGGTAACAAACAAGTAATGAACTTGGTGCTGAATTCAGAAAGAACTGAAGATTAAATACGCACAGGACTCCGAATCCTCCATCTTGGTCCCAGTCTGCCTCTATGCAATGACCTGTCCATGGTTTGTTTGCACAGGAGCCCAGCATCCTGCTGGGCCAGAATCATTCCATGTTAAGCACATAAGGGTAGTCTGGCTAAATTCAGATCATGATTGTAGTACTAAAAAAATTTAATAATACACTTCATTTAACCCATATAGCCAAAATATTATCATTATCATTTATATCATCAATATAAAAATATTAAGAATAATATATTAGTGATATGTAGTTCATGATGAGATATTAATAATATGATCTTACCTTTTTTTAGACAATAATTTTTGAAGTTCACTATGTATTTTCCACCTATAGCACATTTCAAGTAGCTAGTGCCCACTGTGCTGTTATGGAAGAGTAAATGGAGACTTAGAGATTAAAGTTACTCTTGCTTGATGTCACGCAGCTAATGCTTTTCAGGCAAAATTCAAGGACAGGCTGACATGTAGGTATATGCAGATTGTGATTGTACTTTATTTTTAGGCTTCTTCTGAAATAGTCATTCCTTATCTCAGAAAGGTGTTTTTGTTTTTGAGTTTCCTAAATTAGACATGAGAAAGTGGTGTAGATAGGACCTGAAGTAATTGAGATTTCTCAGCCAGGAGCCCGGGCGTGGGTGGCTGGTATGTCCTGGACCACTTATCTGAAGAGTCGAATGCCCTGTGGGATCAGAGGAGTGTAAGGAATCCTCTTTCGAAGCACACCAGACAGACCCTGTGGAATAGGTAAAAGACCTGCAGAAACACAGCAGCACATTCCTTGAAGAAGGGAGGCAGGCATAGAGAGCATTAAAAAGCTTTGTAAGAAGCTGTCAAGGTCGAGGAGTAGAAGAAGCCAGACCACTGGGAGGTAAATAGGTTCAGCTTTCATGCTGTTCGGGGCAGTGCCCAGGACAGCGCCTTCCCTTCCACGACCCTCCCACCCTCCGGCCAGGATGCGTGGTGAGAACACTGGTTACCCGGACTGGGAACGGTGATGGAGCCAGAACCCCGTGTCTTATTTTTACTCTTATAGGCTTGGCGTGACCTTGGAAAAGCTACTCCAATTAATACTGTGTTTAGTTCTTTTTCACTTGCAAAATGGGAATAACAATACACACCTTGTAAAGAAGTATTGAGGATTAATAAGAAAAAGAATCGAAAGCACTGGCAAAAGAGGGGGCACAGAATATATGTCTATAATCATTATTACTACTACTACTTCCATTACATTAGTCAGCAGGTAATATGTGCTTGCTCTGTCAGATATAAAAGTTCCTGACATAAATTCTCAAAACATATTTTATCAGTCTGTGCTGGGACATGGCATGTAATCAAATGGATCTAGGGAGCTCCATCTTCACCTTCAACTTCAGGCTTCTTTGTGGATTTAAAACAAGGTCTCTGTCAAGTACTTTCTGGACGGTAAAATCGCGGAGGGAGGGGTCAACAGGCTTGCTTACCACGCAATCGGTCAGCTCCCTCTCAGCCCTGACTTCAGGCCTCCATTGTAGAAAGCTGTAAGAGTGCCCACCCCCGATAAACATGGTTACATGGCCTCAGCATGGAAAATTTCCTCTCCTGCCAGCTCAGCCACACAAAGTTGGGACTTTCCCAAAGGAACTTGACTGGGAAACTAAGTTTAATGGATCTGAGAGAAGATTTACATCCTGCCCTGTCTTAGTTATACACTGCTGAGTAAGAAATCACCCCAAATTTAAGTGTCTTAAGATGAAAAACAGTTATTCCCTCACAGACCTGTGGCTCAGGAATTCAGGTGTGCTTCAGCTGGGTCCTCTCCTGGTGCCGCTGTCATCTCAAGGCCCAGCTGGGAAAGATCCGTGTCTGAGCTGTTTCACGTGGTGGTTGGCAGGATTTCGCTCCTCATGAGCTGTCAGCTGGAGGCCTCTCTCTCAGGTCCTTCCCATTTGGCCTCCTCACAAGGCAGCTCATGACACGGCAGCTGGCTTGATCAGAGTGAGACAGTAAGACAGAGGCATGGAAGTCAGTCTTCTGTAGCCTGTCTTAGTCCGTTTGGGCTGCTGTAATAAAATATCATTTATGAACAACAAACATTTATTCCTCACAGTTCTGGAGGCTGGAAGTCTAAGCTCAAGTTGCCAGAAGATTCTTCAAGAGCCCACTTCCTCATTGATGGCCATCTTCTACGGTGTCCTCACATGGTGGAAGGGACAAGGGATCTCTCTCAGGCTTCTTTATAAGAGCACCAATCCCAATAACCTAATCACCCCCAAAGGCCCCACTTACAAACACCATCACATTGGGCATTAGAATCTGACATATGAATTTGTGGGGGGAGGGGAATTCAAACATTCAACACATAGAATAACCTAATCACAAAAGTGATGTCCATCATTTTTATCATATTTCACTCATTAGAAGCAAGTCACTGAGTCTGGCCCTCACACAGGAGGAGGAGATGACAAGGGCACAAGTCCCAAGAGTGGGATCACTGGGAGCCCTCTCAGAAGCTGCCGACAACGTGTACCTTCACCATTTTTTCCTGATAATCGGGATGGGGTATTTGTTTCATGTCTGCAGAAATAAGACAGAGTTGTTCGTTGTCCAGCACCCAAGATGTGAGAAGAGAAATGGTGGTGGAGGAGGATGGCCCCAGGCAGGGATGAGGGCCAGCAGATGGAGGAGCTGTTTTCCCAAGGGCCTGTGTAGACACTGAGCACAAGCCCTTGCGAGCCCTGGCAACAAGGTGCAACAAGACATTGGAAAGTGAGCTACTGTCTGGACCTCTCCACCAAGACCACTGGTGACCAGGAGCTAGCAAGACTTAGAAGGGAGCAGCCCAGGAGCAGGCCTTTCTGCTCTCAAGAGGTGCCTCCCCAGTGGTAGTGGCACTGCTTCTTCCAGTGAAGATGGGAACAGTGAACAGAGACTGTCAGGGGCCAAGCAAGGAACGGACGAGTAAGGCCGAATGAGACACCACCAAGAAAACTGGGGAGACAAACACACACATAAGCACGTGTCACTGTTGCAATTTGGGATGTCAATGTAATGTGAAATCAGTTATACTCCCAGGCTGTCCATGAAATCAATTATACTCCCAGGCTGTCCAAGGTTCCTGACAGCTGGTTTTCACAAAGTAGAGAAGGGGAAAAAACAAAACAAACAAAACAAGAACAAAAACAACACACAAAAAAACGGTCCTTCCAGCAGAAGCAGAAAAGCTAAAAAATAATCCTTATTTCAGGTTTGCGTTCAGGCCTTGACCTTTTGCTGACTCTTGGCCCAGTAATTTGTTCCTTCCTTGTTGGCATAGACGCTGGTGAAGTCAGCAACATAAAGATGTGTTAAAAAAATAATAATAATAAAATTCAAAAAGAAATACCACAGACGTTACAACATGTATCCTACGATCTTTAAAACAGTCTAAAACTGTCTCGGTTAGGGTGGCTTACTGGTCACATGGACCATGCACCTTTTTTATTTTTCTGAGCTGAATTTTGGGTTTAAGTCTGGACCCAGTTACTAAGGCTCCAAGTAGAGACAAGTCAGCAGCCCCGCTAAGTGGACTAAGGAACTTCCTTCACTGCCAGGCTCTGGGGAAGCATCACGTGTAATTGAAGGATCATGTGTTTTCGTGTCAGGCAAATCTGGTTTCAAATCCTCACTCTGCTCCTTACTAGCCATGTGACTCTGGGCAAATACTTATGCCTCTCAGGTTCAGTTCCCTATTCAGTAGAGTGACTGACAGGCACTATAGTTAACTTACTGATTGAGAGCTCAGGTCTGGGTTAGACTTGTGTTGCTGTTCTGGTTCATGACTTAGAGCTGCATGAGCTCTAAGCTTCGGTTTTCTCTATTGTTGAATGGATATAATTGTTCTAACTGTACAGGACTGTGGCTGGGCTCAATGGATCACATATATAAAGCAATAGACACAGCCCAGGCATATGATAGGTGCTCAGGAGATGTTAGCTCTTATTAACACCAATAATACAACTTATACATAAAAAATGCTCATAAAATTTAATCCTCTCCTCCCTCTACTGTTCATACTCTATCTCAGTTTAACCAGCATCTGGATCTAGGTCAAGCTGGAGGGTCATCTGTTCCACTTCTCATTTAATCACTGGGTGCTATTCCTACTTTCTCACCCGTCAACTAAGGACTGGACCACTGTTACTCTCCAGAAGGTCAGCTTCTCCCACAAAGCTCTTTCAGGCAGCAACTTCACATTTCTGTTGAAGATCTCTTTGGTCTAGAACCTTGAAACACTCTCCATTCTGATAAGGTGATTGGAGGCAAAGGATCTTAGAAGTATACACCTGGAAGGAGTAGACATCAGTGACAATCTACAAGGATGAAGACACCAAAGCCCTGGGAATGAGCAGTGTGTGTAGAGTTGGTGTGACTAGTGAGTTGCTGCTGTATCTGGGCCATGTCCAGTGACTCCTTCCTGCCGGCTGGGAAATCTGAGGGAATCGTGTCATGCTACTGTTGTTAAAACAAACCCCAAACCGAAAAAGCTTGTGAAGGAGTCTAAGGAGAAATAGCTCAAATCATTTATTTATTATAAAATAACTAGTCCCATATGCAAAGAATTACTTTTAAGATTCCAAAATTAGGCAAGACCTAGTAATATATCTCCTTCATTATCAACATCAATGGAAAGTTTATTATTTTAAATCAAGTTTTGTTTTGTTTTGAAAGTACTGTCTAGCATACTCAGGATATTTACACCAGTAAACCCTGTGTTGTCTGTCCCTGAGAAAGAGGGATCTGGCTTGAGCATGCTTGGGAGCCAGCATCAGCACTGATGGGTGAGGCCAGAACAAGTAGAGAACAGACCAACCTGTTCCCCAGTTGTTCTTAGGGCTTCTTTAGCCGAGAGTGGAACCTAGTTTTTTAGGTATTGTTCTAGGCTGGTCTGTGATCTTGATCTCACATGGCTGTTATGTGACTTGCAAGGCAGGCACCACCGTACCCAAAGCCTGGGCTCCTCACATCCTCTCTGGCATCGAATCAAAGATGCTGACACTCTTGTCTTGCTGAACGGATATGTCATAGTGGTCTCTCTGGAGCTCAGCTGCTAGGCAGAGCCAAGACGACTAACCACATGTCCCATGCAGGCAGAGTCAGGGGAAGATCTTCTTTTTCCCAGACTCCCCTCGGTCTCGAAGGGGTGCCTTGTCATGGACCTCGCAAAGTTCTCATATCAAAGTTTAGTGTTTTGTTCCCCCAAATGAAAAATAATGTATGCTTGTGATAAAGTATTCAGACAGCATGGCAGGATGTTTTACAAAAATATTTAACATTCTACTTCCCAGTAATAACTACTGTTAACATTTTAAATCTTCTTATGGACTTTTTAAAATGAACCACAATTTAACAGAAAAGAAATTTTGCTATATGTCTCTTTTGTAACCTTTTTTTCTCTGATGCTTAACAATTCATGACTTAACAAGTCATTACTTTTAATGTCTGCCTAGAATTCCTTTGTTCTTTCTTTGACTGATATGCTCTTTAGGTTGTTTCTAGATTTTTTGTTTTAATAAATAATGCTATCTGTCATTGATGAATGTCCTTCTAGACACATTCCTGTAATTTTTCTTGGGTCAACAGGCAACACATTTAAACATTTAAACATTTCCTACATTGCCAAATTACCCTCTGGAGTGGTTACAGAAATTTCTCCTCTCACCAACAATTTATGAAATCACAATCACAGGATTCTTTTTAATTACATTAAAATAGGAGAAAAGGAGCAGAGGAGAGGTACCAACAGTGAAATTAAGATTCTTCTCCAGTTCCTTAATTCTTCATCTGAATCTTTCTTGAACTTCACCGTCAACTCAGAAATCTGGTATGCCTTGGTGCAGTCAGATAAAAAGAATGAGCAATGAGTACATAATTCCTCACTGTAGATGGGAGTAAATGAGAAAAATATCAAGAGTTTAAAAAAACATCAAAATAAATAAGCTCAAACAAAAATGGATGAAGAGAAATTTTATATAAATAGTTGCTTTCTTAGTTTTGTTTTGAAAATACGGTATTCTGAAGGCAGGAACTTCATCAGCACTGACTCTCGTATGTTTACTCATCATTTAAATGTCATATGTTGGAGGTTCTGGATAATACTGAGGTAATCCAGTCAGCTTTACACAGTATGATTTTCTAATGAAACACAAAAGTTTGGTATTTGGGGCAATAACAGAAAACTTCTTTGAGAATTTTAATAATATCAGACAATGAGGATTCCAGGAAAAAAATTCAATCAACAGACAAGGAGAATAATAACCAAAAGAAGTATCTTTTCTTAAAAGGTCTATTTTTGTTTGCCTAGGAACATGGGAAGTTTTTGATAATAGTAATAAAAATAAAGCCTGAGATTTGCCTATGGTTTTAACTTTACAAATTATATTTACATGGATTGAAGAAAAATACAGAAGGACAGTGTCCTTGAGAGCTCTTTACTCTTAGATAAGCAGGAAAATGCCATTAATGCGATAAAGGACGCTGGACTCCCTTTTAAGGGCAAAGCTGCTGATCTCGGTGGGAACTTTGGAAGCCTAAGTATAGGCAGAGATAGAAGCAGCACCTTCCGGTCCTCTAGAAGTGTTATGATGAGATTTGAGAGGCATCTCCCTGCTGAGAAAAGGTTCTCAGATTGCGCTGGAGGACCCCATGACAAGGTGGCTCACCGTTCCTCGAATCCAGACACTTCTTGGGCTTAATTATATCCCTGGAATACTAACACCTAAATGGTAAACACATGGTATATTAGGTCAAGTCTACGAAGATGACAGTTGGCTCTCCTAATGACAGACATATATATATAGAGAGAGAGATTCCAATGTCATCCTGTCCTTATCAGCAGCACAGGCTAAGTGCAGGTCAGAAACAAGTGTCCCTCTTTGCATCTCTACCTTTCCTTTCTTTTGTGCAGCTGGGCCGTCATGCTCATCAGAGGCACCTCTGTTCTTAAAATCAGTCACATGGAGCCAGACACACATTACCCCTTCTTCCTTTGCCTCAAACGGCTACCCACCACTTCTCCCTATCTCTCTTCCGATTTCTAGGAGCAAATTCCAGAGAACCTTAGCAAGTTAAGGAAGACAAGTCCACACCTACTTTAACAAAGATTGATTAAATCCTTACTATTTTCCAGGTACTCGGGGACAGTCTTTTTCTCAAGACAATCTAATTTGGGACATAAGCGCATATGCAAATAATTTTATTATAATTTCCAGTAGACGTGGGCTGACAGAGCACGTTTTTACCACATGGGTTCTGGCTTCCCAGTGATAGTTTGTTTCAGCGTCTCCTGATTTAAAATACTTTACTCTATTTCTCTGCATAGCCAGCTGATGAGTCTGAAGTTTATCCTGTAGGTAACAGGATTTTTCTGATGGGGAGTGATGGATGTATTTGAGGAGGATGACATTAGGGGCAGGAGATGCACTTGAAGCCCGTTGCACTAATCATCATGGGAGGTGATGTGGACCTAAACGAGGGTACTGGTTGGTTGTCAAGGGCAAGAGCAGGTGAGAGATCGATTTAGGAGGTAAATCAGAGCGTGCAGTGGCAGGTTAGCAGTGTGGCGACACAACGCAGATGGAAGGAAGAGTAAAGAATGAAGTTTACCTGCAGCCGGATAGCACAACCAGGGAAGATGCTGTCACCACTGGAGACAGAACATACAGAAGGAGTACAAATTGAGGGGAATTTTTGACATGCTGAGTGTGCTATGCTAATGGATACTGGAAGGAAAGTATGACAAAGTGATTGTATATAGTAGAGAAGTCTGAGCTTGGAGGGTGAGATGACACAAAGGAGTATGGAATTACCCCTCCTTTATATGTGAATGACTCTGACTCCCAAATCTATGAGATTAGGTGAGCCCAGCCAAGGAAAGAATAAGGAGACAATAGGGCCAAGGACCAAACTTCCATGTAAAGGGATGAGGAGAAAGAGAAAGCCACAGAGGAGACTAAGAAGAAACTGAGTTCAGGAAGTGTGTGGGCTGGGGAGAGGGGAGCTCAGGAGGGCATGGCAAGATGCAGGGAGGGGTCAACAGAGTCAAACAACATAGACGTCCAGTAATATGAGGAGTCTTTATTATGAAGGTCTCTTGTGTCCTTAGGGAAAAGGGTAGCATTATGGGGACCTGAGACAGTGAGCAGGAAGCAGTGGTTTAAAGAATGAGCAAGAAACGCCAGGAGAGAGGCAGGAGGGGCAGAACTATCTTCTCTTGAGGTTTAGCTAAGAAGGAGGTTACTCTAAAGAAAGAATAGTGAAGTTGATGAAACCTATTATTTTTTGAGAGAATTAGATGAGATCGATTTGGACATTTTATATACCAAGGGGAAGTTAGAAGAGGTTGGAAAGAAGGAAAAGAAGGAGAAATTGAAACTATGGAGGAGAAAGAGGTGGAGCAAGTCCAGCAGGAGGCTCGGGGCCCAAGACACAGAGGTGATGTGACCTCGAAGGTGAGGAGGCACGCCTCAGTTTCTGGTACTCACTGTAACCTAGGCCTGGTGTGAAGGGGGGTGAGTTTGTAGACAGAGGGCCTGAGGCTGAGAGAGCTCACCTCCAGAGGCTTGTTTGTCCCCAAAGCAGGAGGCCGTGGCCTGAGTGAGCATGGAGGGGACCGAGGGTGTGTTGTCCTATCCAGAAGGTTCTGCACTCCCACGGGAATGATTTCAACTCCAGAAAACTTGGAGAGAATAGAAAACATGTGGCATTGTTCTGAAGGGAACTGGGAAACAGAGCTGATCAAGGATGAGTGATGGCTGGATCGTCCGTGATGCAGGAGGATGCACAGACCGGTGCCTGTGGTCAGTGACAGTCCGAGGGAAAGCGGAAGTAGCCCTGGCTCTAGGTGGGGGGATTTGTAGATGAACACATTACCAAGAGAGAGGAATAAGAAAATTCAGAGCTCTTGCAAATGTCTGTGGGTACAGAAGAATAGGAGGGACCCAAGAGGATGAAGAGTGTCCCAGCTACTAAAGAGCTTGCTTATAAGCTGGCGGGGTAAGAACATAAAGGGAGTAAATGTTTGTTTTTGTTATGTTTCGTTCCATTCGTGCTCATCAGGCAGAGTTTAAATTCATTTTCCTAGGATGCTGGAATTAGAGGGTGAAGCGGGATGTAAACTTTCTATATCTACCCTGTCCTTAAAGACCCACATGAAAGGACATTCCGTGCCCTCCTTTGTCATGCATTCCAGTGTCTCACAATCCTCAAGGAATTTTCTTCTGAATGTCAAACTTCAAAAGGACAATGTTGAAAAATTATATTATAGAGTTCAAAAAGAAAAAGAGAAAGAGGATTCATTTCTTTTTTGACTGCTTCGGAATTCTCCCTGCACTTCCAATTGGACATGCTATTCTCCACTGCCTGCAGGCACGTCAGAAAACCATTAAGTAGTTTTGATGTGTTCAGTTCAACATCTATTGTGTTTCTCTCCAGACACGGCTTCATTTTAGAGGCCGGCATGGTTGGCCTTCTTTCCCAGTATGCATGTCTTTGCACATAAATTCATATAAGTAGGTGAAAGAATGTGTATACATTGCACACGCTAGTCAACTTTTATCCTTATGAAATTATTTTAAAAACTGAAGAAAGACTAGTGTTATTAAAATCCAGTTTCCATAAACAAAAGTCCATGTTGCTACTGAGGAGTCGAGATACATGTCTATTTTAGTGACCACATTTCTTATTGTAATGATTGCTGAATTTGTGATTTTCATGGTGGTGGTGGTTGTTATTCTGTGCTTAAATCTAGGAAAATTCTGAATTTCATTTGTCTTCACAGAACTTCCAGCTCCTCTCTGTAATATCATTCCACCCACATCAAAGTGGTGTCTTTCAGACTTTGGGGAATAAGACTGAGATTTGAGGTGAAGGCTTTTCATTTTGATGTCTCCAATGACAGATGCTTGTTGTTTCTGATTGGTCTAATCAACCTGCAAAAACCAAGCATCTTTTGGGAGCTGTGTTTACTGACTCTTGTAGCTGAAACCTTTGTCTCCTTTTTTTTCTCTTTCTGTGATGTTAACATGAAAAAAGAATGTGCTTTATTCTGGATAAACACAGGACAAGAGAATAGTTTTCTCTCTGTGCCAGAGTGGCAAAAACTCCCCAGGTAAAGTCACGTCCTTCCCTACTAATTTGTCCTGGATCGGGGGCATAGACGAACTATTTACAGACTATTCTAAAGTCATCTGACATGTTTAAAGTAGAAAATTCTTACAGGTCACTGAAATTTCTTCAGTTATTCATACACTGCCTTTCATCTCTTATTGTTATCAGAACAAGATAGGGAATCTAGCCTTCTAATTGCATTTCTAACCGGTCAAATTTGGCAGAATTCTTGGGCCTACTGGTCAAAATTGTCAGAAAATTGTTATTTGCTTGGTTCCCCATGGTATTGCACTGTGGGGGGGCAGGTCTAGTGTTGCATGCAATTACTCATTCAGCATCTCAATCACCATGGTTTCTCTCTGTACCAGGTGAGCTTCAGAGACAGTCATTCATGCATTCGATAAATATTTCTTGAACACCTGCTATGTATAATAGAAAGAAAAACAAAAAAGAATCTTCATCTTGGGTTAATCTCACTTTCAGCTCAGTCTTTTTAAGATTAAAAGTTTATATCTATTCAGCACTAATTATTGACCACCAACCCAGTGTGTGACTGTGGGAAGCACTAGACGTGAAAAAGTGAATCACACCTTTTACCCTCCAAGAGCTTACGTTTATAAAGAGCCTCCTAATTTCCCAATAGTTTTTTTTTTTAATTTCTATATCTCTTTACAAGGAAAAATGAGTCACGGTGGTCCACTTGGTGGCCAATGTAATCTTGTTTTCTGCTCCTCTCCATACTTTCTAATAGGTCTCTATGAGAGTGGAGAGGTTCTTATAGAAATTCAAGAATTTATTTATTTTTTTATTTAGACCAGCAAGAATACACATCTGATGATTAAAGTTTGGATTTGGGACCAAAATGCTAATTTTGAAGACAGCATTAACATAACTCATTATTAGATTAAGCCAAATTTAATTAAATCAACCATCTCTTGACATAAAGAAGGAAAATTCATTTTCTTTAAAATGCGGCATTTTCTAAGAAACTGGCCCCATACTTTTAAATTAGAAGCAGACTTCCACAAGTTGGATTCATGCCGTCCTTAGCCCTCAGTATTGTATTTGGTCTGTTTAGTTAATTAAATAATGGTAACAAAAGAAGACAGGAAAGATGATGTTCAATAAAGGGAAGTTTAAGAGAGTAATTATGGCATTAGGCTGGGCCAGAAGGTGAGGGTTGTACGTAATAAGATACCTGCTTTTTAAACAAAGGTCTACGTCTCCATCTGGCATGACCTTTCCTGGATAAACTGTATACTTTATCCCAGTCCCATAGGCAAGAGAATGTGAACTGCGAAGAGAGTATTGGGCTTCTAAAGTACCTTGGGCGAAGTTACTTAACTTCTCGCTCTAAATGAAGGTGTTAAAATTCCAGTGAAACAGAACATTACAATAGTGACTCAGATTTGAGGGAGGGGGATTAAAAAAGCTTGGGAATTTACTTTCCAAGGGACAAGGGCATGAATAGTCTGATTATTCAGTGGACACCTTGGATGAAAGAAACATCATGGGAAAAACCTTAAGACAAATGAGCCTCAGGAGCTTTATATGCGATTTGCAAGGCATAAATTAGGGAACTCCATTGGCAATGCTGGAAGGGCTGCTGCAAATGGTGAGTGAGATGACTACTCCTGGAAAGCCTCTGTATAGCCCAGATTTCAACATAGGAAGGGACCACTTTCCAGTATGTTGATGGAGAGAGAGAAAGAGAGAATAAATTCTACTTAAAATTTTCTAGGTGAGTCGTATTTTCTAGTTCATCTCTAAATGTCATCTCTCCTGGCTCTTCACTCAACTGAAAAATTCAAGCTAAGAGATTTTGATGGATTTCACAGTGATTTATTCAATATTTTAAATCACCAAATGATGCCTTGATGTCTTAGATCTCTTGAGTCAGTTAAGTACCCCCATCACAAGGCTTTTTCTCTATAATGGTGTATAATGCAGCATCAACTTTATGATTAGGGCTACTATTTATTTATTCATGATACAGCTAATTTATTAGGTGCCAAAATTGGATTGAAGTCTTCATACAAATGTTCTTATTTAATCTTTAAACATTAAGCCCATGAAATATATACTGTTATTAGCCCCACTTTTAGAGATGAAGAAATGATCTCAAAAAAGTTAAATCATTTGTCCAAGTTTACAAAGTGAGTACTAAAAGAAATTATGATTAAAATATGGAAAAACTGACTCCAAAAGTCCATGCTCTTAGCCATTATGAATTTCTGCCTCTAAAGTCTCTAAGATGTTCCCAAAGTTGAATTTTTAATTGATCTCATTCATCATTCAGGAGAAGCCAGTGAGGTAGCTCAAAAAATGTCACAGGGGAATGAAGCAGTGAGGTTGCCATGAGCCCACACCCACTTCGAGGCAATTCTGAGTCTGGAATGCAAACCTCTTCAGGCTACAGTAGTCCTCCCTTACTCACCGTTTGCTTTCTGAGAAATGAAAAATCCAAGAAATAAACAACTCATAAGTTTTTAGAGTTTGCACTGTTCTGAGTACCACGATGAAATCATATGCCGTCGTACTCCCTCCCACCCAGGGTATAAATCATCCCTTCCTCCAGTGTCTCGATGCTGTAGACATGCTCCCCACCCATTCTTTACTTAGTAGCTGACTTCATGATCTGATCGACTACCATGGTATCACAGTGCTTGTGTTCAAGCCCCCTTTATTTCACTTGATGGCTCCAAAGCGCAAGAGAAGTGATGATGCTGTCAATCCGGGTATACCAGAGAGAAGCTGTAAAGTGCTTCCTTTCAGGGAAAGGTAAAAATTCTCCACTTAATAAGAAAAAATAAATCACATGCTGAGGTTTCTAAGATATACAGTAAGAACAAATTTTCTATTCTTGAAATTGCCTGATTTATAAAATAAATCTTATCATAGATATGCATGTATACGAAAAACAATATATACAGAGTTTGGTACTATCTACAGTATCTTAGAACATATCTCCCATGGATAACGGGGGGACTGCTGTATTTAGTGGTTTGTTTCCTTGGGTTATATTTTGCTGAACTAAACTTTTAATGATCTTATATACAATCTTGGTCTGTATATAGTGAATCAAAGCTGATATCACGAGTGATTAAGAATCAAAGAAGTGTGCCTTTGCCTACAGCTTCTTCTCTGCTCTTTTCAGAACTGATCAAGCCAATTTTCTTCACTTCCCCTGCTGCTTTCTCAGGGACATGCTTCTCTGCTGATGAGTTTTTGGATGCCTCAGAAGAGTTGCCCTTTGACCTCACATCCTTTTGGTCAAACCCCACCTATCTTGCAGGGTCCCTTACAGATGTCACCTCTTCCACAAAGAGTTTTCTGATTCACATACCCTCCCCTCTTAGCCATTTTCTACCTTAACCAGGTAAACTAAATTCTATATTTTCTAGACTTTTGTAACATCTTACCTATAACTGTCATGTGGCTTTTCTGCATGTGGTCTTAGAATTATCTTATCTATACACATTTTCCCCTTCTATACTTATATGGTAAGTTTTTTTGAAGACAAGGACTGTGTCTCAGTTCATCAGTTCATAGTACCTGGTCCATTTCCCTTCACTCTCATAGTAGGTATGGTCAGTATTTGATGGGTGAAAGAAAGAATGCTCAGAGTGAAGGAAGAGTAACCCTCACCCTGAATTTCACTCTCTCTGCCTTGGTGACCATTTCCCCATTCCCTACTCTCCAGGTGATTATGATGCCTAGTTAGGTAAACTGGCTTCTTCTGAGGTCTTAGCTCACACATGTGCTGTGACTCCCTGGGAACAGGAATATGTATCCTGGAGACCTCCCTCAGGCTGCATCACAAGGAACTCCTCCTTAGTGTTGGGAAGCACATTTTTAAGTAGCTCTATCCTTCAGAAATATTATCTAGGTGGCAAGATAGTTCATTAATACAAAAGACCAGCCCAGGTCTTATCAGAATGGTATAGAAATATTTCATTTGGAGAACAATTTTTTTCTCAATTAGGAGCAGAGTATCTCATTTTCCTTCTTTTCTTTGAAGAAAAAAGGCTTTGATATTTTTTTAATTGTAAAAAAACTCTTTTTCCTACAAAAAGGGAATTGGTTTTGCTTTTCAGTCCCAAATGCCAAATATCAAACCTTCCCCCTCTCCTCCATCAATAAATTTTTTGCTGAAGTAGAAAATACTCAGTTCAATTGAGTTGGCTAGTCTCACCATCAGGATGTTAGAGCCAAGCAGAGTGCTGCACCCTGAGTGAACCTACAGACTTGAGTTGATTTGGAGTGGTTCTTTCCCTGCACTGGCATGAAACGTGTCTCTTTTTGCCATGTGCTTCCCCCTGGCATGTGGCTTAGCAGTTTATAAGTGCCTGATTACTAGAGATATTAAGCAATCAAATAGGGCAACAGGGAAAGAGTAGGAAGAGAGATCTTTCTGCAGCTCAGGTGAAAGCCAGCATCCTAATCACTGTGGCCACGTAAGGTCCAATAGTGTTTGCCAAAGTGTTGAGGTTTTGAACATGAATTTTTAAATCACCAACAATATTCTTCCAGTCTGTATATCCCCAACTTCTAGAGTAGTTCTCAATTTTCTCCTGCGTTTTCTGAGCAGTTGTAGAGTGTAGTAAGGATAGCTATCTTGCTTATTCCATTTTGGGGGCAGTTTTTCAGCCATGTGAATGTTCATTTAGTCATTTATTCTAATAATAAATGTTTATTGAGATAGTGCCAAGTGTCTGTGGTGTTAGGGACAGGAGGAACTGACTGTTATCAGGGTGACTTTATAGTAGGGAAGAAGACATGAACAAATAAACAATAAATGATTGTAAGTCAACAAGATAAATACTATTAAATTCTTCATAAGGGTGTGAACCATGAGATGCTACCGGAAGTAGATTTTAGAAGGATAAGAGCAGAAGTATGGGACATAGTTAAGAGACCAGGTAAGAGGGGATGGGGGTTTGACTAAAGATGGAAAATGTGGATATGGGGGGACAAAGGCAAAAGAAGAAAGATTTTAAAAAATTCCTGAGGATGCTTCTGCAAAGACTCTAGAGATGCCAAATGATTAGAAAAATTTTTATGACAGATCTTCATCTCCAACACAATACTAAATCTGTCACCTGTTTTTCAAGGCTAGTAGACCAAATTACCAACACACACAAAATGCCTCATGTTAATCTTTTTGAGATATGCCGATCTCTACCCACCAACTCTATGTGCTCATGCAGATCACCTTGGAAAGCAGGGTTCATGAAAGATGAGGGTGGAGGAAGAGGCTCTGAGTGAAAAAATCCAACCTCAAAAGGTGTGATTCTATTTATATAACATTCTCAAAATGACGAAATTATAGAGACAAGGGTCGGATCAGTGGATTGGCAGGGATTAGGCGACCGGATAGGAGGGAGCAATTGTACATGGACAGCATGAGAGGGTTTCTTAGTCCTGATGGAATAGTTCTGTATCTTGACTGTGGTGCCTACATGAATCTATAAACACACATACACACAACTGGTGCATGTAAAAACTTGTAAAATTAAAATAAAGTTTTGATCACTGATAATGAACTAATGAACTATGATTATATAAGACGTATCACTAGGAGAAGTAAGGTGATGGGTACATGGGGATTCTATACTAATTCTGCAACTTTAGGCGAGTCTAAAATTACTTCAGAAAAAAATCGAAATAAAAAAGTAAAAATTAATAAATAATGCATTACATGTCTATGAAATGCAGTTTTATATCATTTTTAATAATTCTCAAGTATATAATAAAGACCTGTTATTTAAAAATAATTTGGGTAGTAGATTTTCCCACTTTACAAAAATGAGAGCCAATTTTAAATGCTTTATCCAAACAGTTTCGAAAGTAAAAGTACAAAATTATTTTTTAACAGCAAAAAAAAAAATCACATTTAATTTAGAATAGTCAAATTCATAGAGACAGAAAGTAAATTAGAAGTTATAGGGCTGGGAGGAGGGGAAAATAGGGATATTTCTTAATGGTTACAGAGCTTCTGTTTGGGGTGATGGAAAGTTTGGGGAATTGATAGGGGTGATACAACATTTGAATGTAATTAATGCCACTAAATTGTGCACTTCAAAAAATGGTTAAAATGGAAATTTCATTTTGTGTATATTTTTTTCTGATTAAAAAAATGTATTCCCTCATTTTTTTAAAAAAAGACATTGACTTCGAACTATAAGTGCATTTTAATATGTTTTATGTAATATGGAATAAAGGTCCAAAAGTCAGGATACCTAGACCTACACAGATAAGACAATGATGTTGAATAAAAATGATATTTAAGTTTCTGGAAATGGTGGCGGGGGACGTGGAGGGGGGGGGTTGATATTACCAAGGGAAAGAAGGCAGAGAGAAGAAAGAGAGTCATCCATATTTAAAATCTGAGAAGGAGCCAACTCAGGAAGAGGGGCAGAAATGCTCAGACAGAGAAAAGCCAGGAGAGCAGGTATCCCGGAAGCTCGCAGCAGCCGATGTGCTCAGAGGATGCAAGTGGCTGCCTTCCTGTCTTGAAAGAGGCAGGGAGGTGTTGAGTCATAAGGGATGGAATGGAGACATCCTGGGTGACAGTGATCAGAGCAGTCTCTTACTGTCTGTGCCACTCTGGTGGGGCAAACACAGGTGGCAATGGATTGAAGGGTACCCAAAATCAAGCCCATGGAGGCAGTCCACTATTGGCAAACTTTTAGAAATGAGGAGGCAAGAGTTACGGGGTTACAGAAGATTATTCTAAGCTGAGAGAGTGTGTTTATACCTTAGTGGGAATTGTCCAGTAGAGGGAGGGATAGAAATAATAATAAACCGTAACACTTAATGTTAATGCTTGACGGCCCCCACAAGTCACTCTTGTCACTTGTCCTCCTCCCAGGAGTCGTAGATCAGCGAGATCCTCGGTTCCAGCCACCGGTTGAAACTTGCAACACTCTGTCCCCTTTCAGTCCTGGGGCCTTCAATTCTTCCAGGAGAGTCAACTTTTTTTTTCTCCTGGAGGCCACAGCCTCAATTTTCTTCCAAGCTCTGCCTAAACTCTTGGGACATGGAGAGAAATTCCATTTCTTTCTAGAGCAAATATCCTGCAGATGGCAATAGAAAACACAGGTCATAGGTTCATTCCCTCCCACTAGTTTTTAAATAACTTTCATGCCACTTTTGTGTAACTTCCCTCATTACTTGACATGTTATTAGCATTTTCCTATGTCACTTAATATTCTTTTACTAAATATTTATTAACAGCCTCATAGTATTCCATGTTTTAGATATGCTATAATTAGTTTCACTTATAACATATTGTTGGACATTTAGTTTCAGATAAACTAAAATTTTTACTATGATAAATGGTATTACAATGTTTATTAATCTGTTGGTATATCTCTGACCATGCCTTGGGGACGATTTCCTAGAAGCAGAATTTTGGGGTTAGAGGATAAGAACATTTTAAGTACTCAAGAACACATTGTCAACAGAATATAAATTGTGTGTTGGTTAATTTACTTGGGTACTTCTGCTCTATCCATCCTGCTATTAACATGGTTTTGCCTTCCCTGGGTCTCCAGTCTGGCTTCTTTGATTAGGAAGAGGAAAATAGTGTTTGCAAACTTAAATGCCTGTGGCTTCAGGTCTCCAGCCAGACTGAAACTTGGTTAAGACTGTGGCCATCCTTCCCTCAATGAAAAGGAAAGAAAGATTATGAGACTTCTTGGATAATACCAATTTTTCTTGCTAAACAGTAGGATGAGGTAAGTGGACACAAAACAGAAACATATGGATAATATTTTCCTGGAAATAGTCAGGGTCTTATAAAAGGAAAGGAAATGTATTTGAAAAGGGCGTCTTGGGGTCCTGTGTCTTGGCAGTAAAAATGATTTGGGATAGTCTTGGGAAGTTTCTACAAATGTAAAGCATTCACCAACACATCAGGAAGGACCAACACTGACACATCTTCAAGTCTGGAATTGCAAGTAAGAGAATGATGACAGACTGCTGACAAATTTACAGAATCTCCCCTGTGACTCACACTGGACCACGAAAGTGCTGGTCTAACGAGGCAGGTGAGCAGAGACTCACTCTAGGAGAACTGAAATGAACCTCACGGGCACTCCTACAGGGGAGACCTGAGCCAGCGGGGAGGAGAAACAATTCAGAATTGAAAATATGGTGCAGAGCACTTATTCCTTTAGATGGCGAGTGCTTTCTCTTCTCCAGTCAGCAGTATCATGGTGACATTGGCCAGAGTGGGGACATCTGGTAGAAATCCTGAATCTCATGAACAAGTTTCATAAAATCAATCTACAAGAAAAGGAGGTTGAATTTATTTGTTCTGTGTTCTCATTAGTTTCTCCTGCCTCTACCCCATCCCAAGAAATACCATTTACTTAAAAATGATGAGTACGTTTCATCGATTATTTCTATTGTAAGATGGTAGTGGAGCTTAAGATTTTTGGTTGAAAGAAAACAATAGAAAATACAAATTTTCAAGTTAATTCAGAGTTATTATTCCACAAAGTTAGATTAATCTCTGGGGAGAAATTAGTACTATTCTTTGGAAGTTGAAGTCCTGGCATTCAATCTTCAGTCAAGTTCCTTTCAGAGTTTTTCTCTTAACCAACAGACTGTCTCTTCTGTCTTTCTAAACAGTATAGTCTAGATCTAGGAAGTTTTAAGAAGAAAATTTTCAATTGGATGTCATTTTCTGCTCCCAATAGTTCTCAGATTGAACAATTTCATTCGTTTGATTTAATCCAGCATTTGTAATGTGTCAGTCACTAGCTTCAGTTTTGTGCACGCACATTTATAGTAAGAAGGAAACAAAAAGGGTTATTCAAGCAGAAACTGATGGCAATGCGTTCTGCCTTTTGGGAAAAGAGCCTAATGCAAATCTGGAACATATGGTTCTTGGAATTAGGAAAACACCTTGATGAGGTTTGATGGATCCTCTTGGGTAAGAAAGGTGAGCTTTGCCTTTGCCCCAGCTCACTCACTGAGGGTCTGACCTTGAACCTGCCTCCTCCCAAAGTAGCTGCCCTTGGGAAATGTGGCTGGAATAGCAACAGACACAGTCCTGTGAATTCTTAGTGCTCAGTAATCTCCAGCTTTCTCTGTCTTTTTCATGGGAAGTACCTGGAATATCTGTGTAGAAGCAAAGATTATTGATTTTTCTATTTTTTTTTCCTTCATGAGAAAAAAAAGTAACATCTTAGTAGGCCTCTTGTGAGATTGGAGATTCAGAAGCTCTGAATGTCTTAAAAGCTAAATCTTGGAGAGACCCTTGGCCCTAGAAAGAAAGCAGGCACGCCAAAGAAGCTGTGGCTTTGAGTGATTTTGCCACTCAGCTCTCACAGTAAGACTCAGTGAGAAGGAAGACTGAATGGACATAGGGACTTTCTCAAGCACCAAAAGCTAGAGCCATCAGTTTCAGAATATTGATAAAAAATTGATAAGTATAAGAATAAATTTATATATAGGTACACATCTATACATATATATTATGCATGAGATATATATCACACTCAAATACATATGTCTGTATTTAATGGCATAAATCAATGTACATAAAGTTTATCAACACGTGCAGTTTTCACCTTGTATTTTGTTTTTGTTTTATTTATACATTTTTGTTGTTGTTGTTGTTGTTCCCTTGAAACAATAGTTAAAATGGTGCAGTACAGGCTAGAAAAGTGTGTGACTAACATGAGCTAAAGCTAAAATTCACAACATATTCTTTGAAAAGGGAATAAAGAAATGGGATATTAAAGTAATTGGTTCAAAGAAGCTACTCAGAGCGAACTGTCAGTAAGTAGTGTAGGCAAGAAAATAGTATGACAATTAAGTTTATTCACTTAATAATTATTTATCGAACGCTTAACTCTGTGCTAAGCATGCTGCTAGTAGTAGTTTACAAAGGTAAATAAGACATAGTTCCTGTGTGCAAAGGCCTCGCAGTTGTTGAGGAAACATATATAAACAAGGACAAGGTAGAAAAATGTGTGGAGAATTATGGTAATACCGAGAGACTCTCACCCCACCTGGGGTGGGGAGAGTACAGGGGACAGAGATGATATTTCAAAAGACTTCTAGAGATGGGGATGTCTGAAGTAAGTCTTAAGGAATGAAGTGAAACCAGCTAGGTTGTGAAATGAAGTAAGTATTCTAGGCAAAGAGAAAAGAACACATAGCCACATCCCCCAAAACTCCCCCTGCAAACACACACACACACACACACACACACACACACACACACACAGAGTGCCTATAAGAATTCACAAGTGGTTCTAACTGAAAATTCTCTAGCAATTGAGGAATTTTTTAAGATGAGAATAAACAGCAGTAAGTAATTTCTATGTAAGTATAAGAGGAAAGGGAGCAGTAGGGCGGAAATCAAACAAACACAAGTACTATCCTCTTTCATTGCTTAGAAAGTATAGAACAATTTTCTGCAGAAAATGCCCACCTCAGAGACCCCTACTGGTGCTATCTTTTAATTGCATCATTATTAAACCCAATATCCTTTGGAGGGGATTTAAGAATGGATTAAATTTACCCTGAATTCTCCTTTATCACAAGTATATCTCCACTGAAGATGCAATATTTTATGCAGTTAAGCAGTAGCAGCTGAGAGAAAAATATCTACCCATCACTCTTTTATTGAATTCACACTCCCACAGATCCAACCACAAAAGATGGTAAATACAGTTTATGTTAGGTCTCATCTTTATCCATTCCACTTTGAGGTGGAATTGTACAGTTAACCAAACATCAAGTTAGAGACTAGGGGAAATTGGCATCCCCCCAAGAATTCTAAGAATGATCTCAGACTGAAATCTCAAGTGAGACTCTAGCTACCAAACAAAGCCTACTACCAGGCTAATGACAGCAGCACTAATACCAAAATAGTAATGACAATGAACATTTATTAATCACTTGTAGTGCTAAGCAATTTACATGGATTATTTAATCTTAAATGAAATTTCATAAGGTACATAATATTATCTCTCGTATAAAAGTTAAGTAATTTGTCCAAGATCACATGGCTAATACATGGTAAAACCAGGATTCAAAATTATATGTGTTTGACTGTGCTTTGACCATGTCTTTTCAGCATTCAGTGGCACTATAGTGATCCAGATGATACTCAATGAAGGGAGCCCAACGCTTGGAGTCAGAAAATCTGGGTTTGTCAAACAGACACTCATGGACATGGACAAGGGACTAGTGGTTACCAGAGAGGAGGTGGATGAGAGGAAGGGAAAAAATAAAATGTTATAAAATTTAGAAAAATTTAAAAAAAGAAAATCTGGGTTTGAACCTAGTGACATTACCAATTACCAAGTCAGTAACCTTGTGTATATCATTTGCTTTGTAAATAGACATAGTCACATATGTCTGGTCCACCTCTCTAGGTAGTTGGGATGTTACAGTGACAATGATATAATATATAAAAGTATTTTGTAAACCAAAAACCATGAGACAATTATAAAGTCTTATTATTTATAAAGTAAAGTTTGCTTCACTGACACATGATGATTGATAGGAAAAAATTAGAATGAAAGACTTGGCAAATGAGATGTATTCTAGCAGCCATTGGAAATCTTATGTACCTTATAAAGACAAGCAGAGAGGATGTCTTTAGTCTCCAGAATTTATGAAAAAAGCAACCGAAGTGTGCAATTTCTTGAGCTGGTTTGCTGCTCTCTAGATTTTTTGTTACATAAGTAATCATATAAAATCATTTCCAACAAGTTCTAGATAATTTATTTCATAAAGGTAGTAATTTTTATAATCTAACATTATAAATAATTATACAAAAAATAAATATATAGTAACTACTTATTACTACAGGAAAGAACAAGAGCTATTTTTAAGTTCTGAAATTACATTCAATTTCACCTGGGATGACTCAGCTGATTTCAAGCATTCATAGTGAAATGTGTAGATTTTGCTTATGACACGTCTGGTCTTAACATGATACATTTCTAATCGGAAGGTGAGGAGGGAGTGGGGGTGAGAGGAGACTAAGCAAATCAAAATAATACTTGTTTTTTAAAAGTTTGAACAATTAAGATTTTCTTGGCAAAAGACTAAATATTTGTAAGGCCAAAGCTTTCTCATTCAGCAAAAATACTTGATCACATGCCAAAAGATTTAGGTCATTTTGGGTATTATTAGTATTACAACAAAAATATCAGTGCAGGCAAATCTAATTTGCTGATTACTTTTGGATTTGAGCTGAAATACAAGTCAAAATATCCTACTAAAGCCGATCTTTGAGACTTTTTTTTTCTTTTGTTATTTCCAATTAGATCATGGAACTGTGAAGGCATCTTAAAAGTTGATTAATGATAATGGTTATGAAAATCACTTATTTAGAGTTTACATAGGATAAGAAACAGTTATAAATGTTTTCCAAATACTAATCTTTTAAACTCTTCAATAAGCCTCTATGAGATGCTGTATCAATTAGCATTTACTGCATAATGAATTACCTCAAAATTTAATAGTGTAAAACGATAACCAGGTTTTAGTTCACAATTCTGCTGTTCAATAATTTACTTTGGGCTCAGCTGGGTGGTTCTTCTGGCTCATTCTTGCATACGTGGTCAGATGCTATTTTGACTGGGGGCTGGATGGTCTAGGACAGGCTCAGTCGGGATTACTTACTTGTCTCTGCTTCATGTAATTTTTCATTCCTGAGCAAACTAGCTTGTTTTGTTCACATGGTGGCTGGACAGGGTTCTGAAAGAGAGTGGAAGCAGGCAAGCCTTCTCAAGACTTAGGCTTAGAACTGTCACATTGTCACTTTAATCACATTTTATTGTGCGAAGCAAGTCACACGTTTCAGATCAGTGAGAAATAGACTTTACTACTTGATGGAAGTATCTGCAAAGTCACAGTGCAAAGGGTGTGGATATCAAGAGTGAAGGACTGTGGTTATTTTTTGCAATCAATCACAGGTACTCTTGTTATTCCTAATTTACAGTGAGGAAACTTTGGCTTAGAGAGGTTATAAAAATCTGTTAAGTGTCACATAGCACCCTGATTTTTATTTCTTTGATTACAGTTAGTTCTTTGCCACTTTTAGAGAAGAATATATATTGAGTGATATTTAATTCTGGGTTATTCAAGATATATATCTTAGTGGTATTAAATTCTGGGTAATAAATAATTCAAGCAAGATTGAAGCTAAACTTTAAAGTGAATTTGAAGGCTAATTAAAATGTTGACCCGAACCACAAAGAACACATTAACACAATAGTATAAAAAAATAGTTTTCCTCTTTTGAAAAGAAAGTTAATACTACACTTCACTACACTTTGAAAGAAGAAAGTGAGATTGATTTTCCTTTTGCTATTTTAGGTTAAAGAAAGAAAGAAAGAAAGAAAGAAAGCTCTACCTTCTGACTTCCCTTATATATCACAAGAAAATCTTGGGATTCCTTCATATGAGATGGAAAACAGGGTTCACTCTTTCTAGATCTTCTTAAAAGTTGATAGTATTTTGAATATTTAAGCTGAAGCGGGATGTTATGTTCTTTTCATAATTCAGTCTGGTGTCAGCAGCTATGGAAGAAAGGTCGAAAGGCTCTGCAGGCGAAAGAGCAGGGTGGACCAGGCCACCTCGCCTGAATACTTTATCCCTCCAGAGGCTGGATCTAGCCAGTCAGCTGGCCATTATTTGGGTGAAGGAATTCATGGTTAGCTTAGGCAGTTTTTGACCCTGAGGCCTGAAAGTACAGAATGATGAGGTCCAGTCTCTAGAAGAAAGTCCTCGGGGTTATTTATCATGAGGCTTCAAACATCCATACACTGTGACCCAGTGTTTGACTTAATCAGAGGTAATCAGAGAGGCAGATATCCAAAATGTTTAATGCGTTATTTTGAATAACATTATAGGTGATTTTAATTTTATTTGTTACATTTTTTTCGTGAATTTAAATTCTTACCATAAAGGTGTTATTTTTATCATCAGAAAAATATATTCTAAAAATCCGTTAGCTATTGAGGCAGATGATAAGAGATGGAATTTGAAGCCTACATCAAATATCATCATCTCTAATTCACATAAGTAAGGGTAAAATAATTTTTCTTAAAATTGTCCTTGAATTACATGTGAAATATATCAGCATGTGAAACCTCCATATCTTCTCAGCCAGCCAACAGCCCTCCGGTTGCAGCAAAGCCCCCGGGTTATAGAGCTGGTGCCTTGGGGTTACATCCAGCCTGAACTGGTGCCTGCGGCAGGCCGGCAGCTGCTGAAACTCTGAAGCTGAGGAGCAAGGCTTGTGTTTCTTAAAGAGAAATATAGCTTGGCAATAGCCTGTACATATAGGCTAGGTGTGTAGCAGGCTATACAATCTAAGTTTGTGTAAGTAAACTCTATGATGTTCACCCAATGACAAAATCACCTAATGATGCATTTCTCAGAACATATCTCCGTCGTTAAGCAGCACATAAATGTTCTTCTCATGCACCCCGATCTGAATTGGATGCCCCTACTTCATTCTGTAATGCTTTGCATTCTATTGACATTGTACTTTTTGGAATGCTCTGTTCAAGCATACCTCTTCCCCGCTAGGATGTGAGTTCCTCAGGGGCAAGAACTAAGTGAACATTGTTCATATTTGGATGCGTAACACCATGACAATGCTTGGTATGTAGTAAGTGCTCATTAAATAGTTGTTGAATGAGGGAGTGAATGAATGGTACGATTTACTGAATTCCCAATGGAGTTGGACCATCCCTGGAGGCAGGACCCAAAGAGTAAATAAAAGTGGCTTGCCACCTGACATGATCACAACTGCCCTACAGTTTGGGGCAGGGGACTGTTTGCAAGGCAGTTCTCACAACTCCAGGGCTGCAAGCACAGACTTGAGCCTCTCTGACTCCTGGTACCAGATCTGGGAGCACACAAGTTCATGGTCCAAAGCGGGAAAGGGCTCAAATGACTCATCAGGCTTCTTGGACATCAAAAAGTTCTTATAAAATAAAATTTTGATGACCGAAGAGTAAATTAGTAGGAAACATATTGATTAGGTGTCACAAGGGAACAAACATCTGCCTCTAAGTGACTCAGCGTCAGACTCACAGACACACTGGGGCTTCCTCTCATTCCACCAGGCAGGCTGGCGGGGTATTCAGGGATCGCCACACTCACGCTTTGCACCAGAGTGAGCCAGGGCCCAAATGGCAGGTGATAGGATCAGGTTTTCCAGGAAGCTTCTCTTAACGTGTGGCTTTACCAGTGGCCTCCAGTGGAGTCTGTTTCCATGGGATCAGAACATGGAGTATTCGGTGGGAACCAGCTAGAGAAGACGTTTCAGGCTCCACCAGGGGAGATAGTTAATAAACTAAAGTGAATTTAAAGATGTGACCAGAAGGGTGTAGCAATCAAGTCGGGGAGTGGAAGAGTGGAAGGCGGTTGGCTCACAGAGGAACCTGTGAACCTAGAGGAGCTGATTTTGCATGAGGAGAATGACTGTGACGGGCTCTTTGTCTGAGACAGTTCCAAGTCTCCTGTGTCTGGCCCACCATATTTGTCATTGCTCCCTCCTTATTTATTCACCTCTGAGCCACTCCCGCTGGCCCATATGTGTCCTGACACTCTTGAGATCCTAATGGAGAATGCCACATCTTAGCATCACAAGAAAAGGTCCTTTTCTACCCTTCCTGATAGAGGTCGTCTAGTTTTTCCTTGATTTCTTTCATTGATGAGATCACTCCCTTACAGGGCAGTCCATTCTTTTTTTGAACAATTCTAATTTTTAGAAATCTGAGTCCCTCTAACATTGACCTTGTGGCTTTTCATCCACATCCTACAGAAAAACAGATTAGGTCTGAAGGCTATATTCACATGACAGACCTTCAGCATCTCTGTGGCCCAGGGTCCTTCCTCCTCCTGCTCCCCAAACTGATCTCTCAACCCTTCGCCCTCCTGGCCTTTGAATTCCCTTCAGCTTGTCAAAAATCTCTCAAAATCATATTATCTCAAGCCAACTACTACTTTAATAAAACAGCTGTGTTCCTAAAACACTTCATCTTGTTATTTTTGAATTACATTTTATATGAATAATTTCAATGAGAAAAAGTTATTGATGGTGGTGGGAGGGAGTGGTTAAGGAGTTAGAGTTTTAAGCCGCAGGAATTTTAACAACAGAGATAACTTTGTAAGCTGATTTTGTTTTTGTACCCTAAAAAAGAATAAATTGGCTTATCAAAACTGGAGTTAAAAAAAAAAAAAAAAAGCTAAACATTGAGCAAACCCTAAATTGCAGCTAAAAATCAACAAGTTTCAAGGCCAGGAAAGTAAATGGCAGCAGTGTTGACAATCGCCAGTGGAAAAGAAAGGAAGGCAGTGCTTCCCGAGCAGGCTCTGTGGGCCGGAGCTGCTTCCCAGGCAAGACCATACTACTAGTTGACAGTATGTTTACAAATCAGATGAAGCAAAAATGTTACATAATGAAGCAACTTCTTGTATCTGATTCATATTAGGAAAACTTGCCTCGTAGGAATAAAATGTCCGTCAGCTGTGATTTGACATCGAGAGATACAAACTGCATCATTGTCCCTCCTCTAAACCCTTTCTATCGTGAAGCCTTATTTTTTCGCAGTATGCCCACCGCGTCGTCACTGTGTAAAGTGCAGGAGCTTTAAGATGCATGGAGCGGAACTTATAGCACCTCCCCTGCTTTATCCTGACCCACACATCATCTTTAAGCCTAGCCTCTCTTCCCGCGGGTTACACTCTCTGTACCATATGTCAATAGCTGGGAAAACCATGCCCTGATTTTCGTGTGAGGTTAAGCAGCAAAATAATTGGAAGTTATTTCTGTGTATAAATGGGCTGAACGTACAATTTCCCAAGGTGAGTCTGGGACTCTAACTGCCAACAGAAGTAGAAACTGCTTTCATGTGAGCCACTGCTTAGCGGGCACGGCTCAGGGCTCCCTTGGCTGCTGCTACTGCATGTCGTCTTTCCGCAGGCACTGGAAAGCCCCTAAGGTGGGGTTTCGTCTCCTGTTTCCGTACTTGGGAAAGAAGGTTCTATCTAGTGTTTTCAACCACTTGGATTAGATATTTCAGAAATTAGGAATATCAAAGGAAAGTTCTGACTTGAGTAAGTGGTACCGGAATTTGACATGCAGCAAACAGCACCTCCCGCCCCTTCGCTGGAGAGAGTTCTGCCCTCATCCTGCATCTGACACTGGGACCACTCAGAGGGCCCAGCTTTGCCTCTGGGGTGATCATTCCATGGCTAAAAAAGACAGAGATAAAGGTGAAACTGCTCTCAAATTCAGAGTTGCTTTAATCCTCACAGACCGCCCAACGCATCCTCCCCACACCAAACCCCTCACCACGCCAAACCCCTCCCCTCCCAGCTGCAAAAGCACTGCCACTTTTCTGTGTTTGGATGTGAAAAAGAACCGTCCCCTCCCCTCGTGGACACACATTCCTCTCAAGGGACAAAAAGCAGTGATGGGAGGGAGGATTCATTTCAAAGAAAGAGTGAAAGATGGAGCCCTTAACTGGTGTCTTTTTATCTGTGATAGTATAAAGCAGGCTCTTTTCTGTTTACTGGACACTGATCAGAGATAGGATGACAGCCAAGGAAGAGGAAACCGGAATCGTGAGAACCAAGCGAGGGGGCTTCTCTCCCAGACTCCTGTTATGATGCTTCCCTCATATTAGTCGTGGGAGTGATGAAAGCTGCTGTCCTGCTTCAAAGCAAGTCTTGGCAGCATTGTACAAACGATGAGGGGGAGCAGCGGGGAGGGAAGAAACTCAGGGGTCTCCCCCCAGAAGTCAGCACTGGGAACGTGGGGACTCATCTACAGAGGGCACCAGGGACCATGTGGGGACTCTGGTAGGCTGCAGTCTCTCTAAGCCTCAGCTCCTTCGTCTAGAAAATCAGGGCTCTGGCCTAGAACCCTCGGTGGTGTTTAGTGAGAGCTTCGGCTCTGTGGCTCCATTCCCTCATTCGTTCTTGAAATCATTTATTCCTCCAGTATTCATTGGGCTTGGGGCCTGTCAAGTGAAGAGATTGAACTAGTTTTTACTAGATTCTATTCTATGTCTCATCATTCTGATAGCTTTGTTTCTTCAGTTATTAAGTGAGTATCGCATACAAATTTGGGGGCAGATAGCTCTGAATGCTGAATTTTGAAAATAGTCACCTTTTGGGGGATCAAACCATTTGTTAAAATGAAAATTATTTATGGGGAGGAAGGTATCCCACAAAGACTTGCCCTCTCCCTCTGTGGGAATTAATTTATAATTTTAGTTCCACAGATAATTGAATTCTGAACAATAGAGAGTAAAGCTAACAGGCTGGCGAGGAGAATGGGGGACCAGGGAGGTGCCGGCTCAGAATGGGCCCAGGTGACGTGAGGTGTTGGGTGCTGGCAAAGAGAGGTCTGCAGGCCATCACATTGGTCTGCTCCGCCTGGGCTCGGGGTAGAGCTGAAGGCGTCGAAGCTTAGTACTACTCCAACAAGGTCTGAGTATCTGGCCTATCATACTGACAGGTTATAACCGAGACTTTTTCTGCACTTATTTTCTGAATATGAGAGAATAATGTCGTCTGCAAAGACCCATGGGTCTCATTTCCAGACAGGAAAAATCCCCCTTATTATCTTCTTAAATTATTTCCTGTAGATTCCCCTCAAGTCAAACCACTAAGCTCCCACTGACCCTGTTCCCACTGACTCATGGGAGTCCTGCCCTCAGGAAAGAAAGCCCAAGCCCCTGGAACTTGGCATAAAGTGATATGTGTTACAGTCCAGGCTGATTCTGCAGGAAATGGAGGCACTTTCCCTCACGATCCTGAGAGGAAGTGGCGGGGGGTGGGGGTGGGGTGTGTGGCAGATTTGCTAGGGGGCTCGCCCCACCTCCCAGAGGGCTGCTTCCCTGTCCTTTTGGGATAAGCCACACAGTGAAGCACCGCCCCCTTTCAGCAACAGCAGAGCCTAATTCTCCATGTTCTGAGACAGCGAACATCCGAGATCACTTTGGAGACCTTGGTGTCTATTCATTTTTTTTTTTTTGTAGTGTTCTAATAACATCTAATACTTCCATAACATCTTCTACTTCTGCCCTTTTGTATACATGGTCTCATGCACACAGACAAGGCAGAGACCAGCAGCTCTGTTTTATAAATACGGAGATGCGATTTGATGGGGTCACATGGCTAGAAATCACAAGAACAGTCCAGGATCACTGATCCTGTGAGATTTGAATACCCTGAGCTTGCCTTTACCCCTGGGCTCCTCTCAGCAAAGGTGGCCTGTGCAGGGAAAGTCTCAGACACCAGGTAGGACCCTCCTGCAGAAAGCATCTTCTCAGTGGAGCCCACAGCTCGCTCTCCCTTTGCTTTACCTGGTGGTTGTCTTTAGAAAGCTTGCAGGTCTCCCAGGAAGGGAGAAGCAGAAAGATACTGTTAAGACAGGGAGAAAGATTGTCAAAGCATTGGTTCATGGGGGAGGGCAAGGCACAATAGGGGAAAGGTTAGGAAGGGGGCTTCAGGAAAAGGCTCCAAAGAGCTCCAATGTCTAACAAGAGCTGGTCTTGCCACCTCCCCCACAAATTCATTCTTATTCTTTCTCCTTTTCATCATACTTAGCACTTTGAAGACAGTGTTATAGGTCCTCAGTACCCGTTCATTAACTGGCAAAGTCAGAGACCCCTGAGGGAAGACACAGGCAAGAGTCTGAACCCACTGGTGCTAAAATGCCCCATGTATATGAGTGATGCCTGTCACACGGGCTCTGTCCTGGCTCTCCTGGCAAGCTGGGTAGGTCTGCAGAGTCAGCTTCCCCTACTACACCCCCTAATCAGGCAACAGTGCACTTCTGTGACTGCTTTTATTTCTTGGGGTTGCTTTGTTGTCTGCGTCCCCTCTGTACGCAGCATGTAAATGGGCGGGCAGGGGGTGGGGATTGTTGTGCCCTGGGCTCTGTGTCTGACTATGAATGACCTACGCTTTGCTATATGAGAGGAAAATGGGCCTCCATCTCTGTTCCATTCTTTGCTGCCACTGAGAAAGCCCGACCCACCTTTCCCAGGCATTTGGAGGTCTAGGTGCTGACCAGACTCTTCCCTCCTGCTCGTGTTGGTTCCACCATCCACGACTTATCTTAACGGGCAAACGTTTTGCTTGCAGGACACAAAAAGCTCAGCAGACAGAACAAAACCCAGAGACATGAACTCGTGAGTGGGGGAGGGGAGGCATTCCTCAGCTTGTCCAGTGTTTTTATTTTGGTTTTCTTAGGCTTAAAGAAGCCTAAGAGTTTGTTTTTACAAGCTTCCACACCATCATTTGCATGCTAGGGTTCTTTGAAATATGTTTTTGTGATAAAAATCTAAAAAGCTAAACTATAATCAAAGTTAGATATCCACAAATAATCTGTAACCTAAAACCAGACACCACCACGTTGTTTATAGTCTTCTCTCTCAAATCAGAGTGCAGGGGCGGCTTTTTGCCAAACTTCAAGAGAAATTTCCATTTGTTGAGGTTTTTCTCCCCACTGAAAATTAGATATCGTACATTATGGTATATATGCATGCATATGTTTATTATGTATTTTGTTTTTCAAAAATATATTCTTCGATTTCAAAGTGGTAGAAATTATTTCTAACCTAATGCTTTATATTTTATCTTACTTTTAGCTTACTGTAATCTTTGGGTTATTTTTTCTAGGTTTGTTTGTTCTGCTTTCTTTCCAAGCAAGCAAGACAGGATCTCAACACCGGAGTAGAGAAAAACATGTGTCACACTTTAGCAGCTACTTATCTGTACTAATTAGAACAAAGCAAAGTCATTGATGACTCCAGGAAGACAATAGGTAGAAAAATCAGCAACTATCCGAGGCTTAGGAATGTGTGTCTGGTTCTGAGGCTTTCTTTTAAATGAAATGAGGAGGTCACTCCAGCAAAGCCGATGGGAACTCACTGCACGTTCCTCTCTGGGGCCTCCCTTCTCCCCTCTCCGCTGCCCGCTTCCTGCTGGGCAGACGGGTCAGTTCAGCCCCTTCTCAGCCGCAGCCTAAGCAAGAATTCATTCCGTCCAGGCTTCAAAAACTTGGTAAAGGTTCTTGGTTCCAAACGGCCTTCTCAACATGCAAAAAGTAAATGGAGATTGTTGTGTTAGCAAAACTTGTGATGAGGTAAAGCAGGAAGCGTCGGTAGCGCAAGTACTAAGATGGACTACTCATAGTCCTCATGGTCTTCATGGTACTCGAGCAGAGTAGTCAGAGTACTAAGTAAGGCAGCAAGTAGTAAGATTAGCAAGACACGGTGCAGAGAAGCTACTCTGTGAGAGTCCACACATGGTCGTCAGCACGGGCTGCGTAAGTCTCCAACGCAAGTGGCTGTTGCAGGATTAATCAGAGGTGTTCCTGTCACTTCTGCAGCTGACCTTTGAGCAAGGAGATTTTGACCCACTTCTCCTCAATCGTAAGACAAGGTGTTGTTCCTAGCCTAACATTGCCCTCATTTTAATCACTTATGTCTGTATTCATGATCTTTGCCTTATCTATGCATTGTAGGGGAGGGACAAATTTCCTCTGCACTTAAGGTCTAATAATCAAATAGACATGAGATGTATTAGCAAGAAAAAATAACCAAATTTAATATATGCATATGTATAGGGACCCTGCATACACAAGAGAGTCAGAGACCCCACTCTCACGAGAGGTTCAGATACAGAAGGGAACAAGGCACATACGACTTCCCGAGCTAGGAATTAGGTAAGGCATCTTGGGGGTTTCGAAGGGTCATTGCATAGGATAAGATGAGCAGATGCTTGGTAAATAAAAGTTTGTCCTGCCCTAGAGATAGGTCAAAGAGGTGATCTGTGATAATCGCTTATTATGGGCAAGGCCCCTAATTCAAATTTTTCTAGGTACTTAAGGGAGAGACAGAAGTTTCTCTTGAGCCCAAGGCTAAAGTTGCCTTTAATTCAAAACAATCTGCATACCACGGAGGTACATCTCGGGGCAACTCGTTCTGAACCCCCACAGCACCGTCTATGCCATTACTTTTAATATTTTTGAAGTAATGAAGAAAGTCTGGAAACGGTATGCCAAAATAAAGGTGGTTCATTCAGGGGCATTAGGAATGTGGGCAATCGTTTTCTTCTATATTTCACACTTTTGTTTCCTTTCATAAGCTAATTGCTTTTTGTTGTTGTTGTAAGTTGGTTTCCTCATAAGAGAACTTTTAAGAATATTTATTTTACAATTCCAGACACACCAGTAGCTATTCAGTCCTTACTCTTTATGATTTCATTAACTAAAATTTATATTTGAATTAGGAAGTTTGTTTTGCACTAAGACACCTCCTAAATCCAAGCACTTGCAGCTGTCACCATGTGGCTGCATCATGCTTGAACTACTCGTGCTCGTGTGGCTTCGGGAAACCTCCTCCAATGCGAAGGGCCTCCACTCTCTTGCATTTAGATGGTTTTGCTCCAGTCCTGTATTAACGGCAGCCACCTTCTGGACAGCACTCTACAGTTTGCATGGCGCTCTACATCATTTTGCTTGGCTTCGTCCTCACAACGCCCTTGGGATATGAATGCTGACTTCATTATCTCCACTTTAGGAGAGTCTAGAGATTTTCTTTGGGTCACACGATTTGCAAGTGAACTCCAGATCAAATGCTCTTCATGATTCTCAGAATCATTGAAGAACTTCATACTGATGGACATCCCCTACACTGTATAAAGTCTGAGGACACAACTGTCCCTCATCCGCCTGGAAGATGCCCACTGCTTGAGGACAGCCAGCCTCCTGGGGTGCTGCGATAGTCAACAAAGAGAAGGAAAATCCTCTTCCTGTTTTGGAAAGACCTGACCCTAGATGTCAACTTGTCATTTAAAAAGTCGGTATCATTATTTTTGCATCATTCTTCCAGACATTTAATTAACAAGTGCCAGTGGAATGCTCATTCAATTGCCAGTCCAGCACTATGTTAAGTGCCTTGAAAAACTGAAGACAATTATAACAGTCCTTGCCAAAACGGAGCTTCCTACTTAGTTATAAATTCTGAACTGCAATGACCTAGATTTAGATTTTATTTTTTAAATATTCATCATCAATAAGTGGGGAGAACTATGATAAATTATCTGACTATTTCCATGTATTTGTATAACTCAACTAAGTTTTTTTTTTTTTTATGGCTTTATTCTCTACTAGGAACAAAAGACTGGTTTACAATTTATGATTTCTCACTCAAGGGTCAGCCTCCCCCAGCAGCCAGGATCTGATCTTCGGAGGTGGGAACCAGTGACCGTCAGCCTTGGTAGAATAAGGAGAAGAGGACCCATGCAGGCAGGCACTAACCAAGCAGTCCCTTCCTTCTGCGAAGGAGGGTCCAGGCTACACAAGCTGGCGCTGTCAACCCCGGCTGCAGCTCTCTGCCAGTCAGCAGTCCAACTACCCCTCACCCCTCTTGGAAAGGTGTGGGAACTCAAGAAGAAGCCTGTTTGCCTGAGAAGTCCTAGTTTGAGCGTTTCCACTAATCGGCTGTGGATTATAAACTTGATTTGCCACCTAATCTCTCTGGATCTTAATTTCACTAGTAAAAAAAGCAAGTTGGGCAAAAAAATCTTTGAGTTTCCTTGGAGATCTAAAGCCCCATATTCTAAGTAATCAGTTAGTCAAGAAGTTAGCCAATTGACCACAGGGTTTGCAAAGGGTCTGCAATTTCATAACCTTGGTTTCCATCAGTTTCCCCTGAGAAGTCCTGGAAAAATATACACACACACACACACGTACACACACATCCATGTATGCACATACATGCATGCACATGCACTGGAGTGCCTCAAATTTATTTTCATATCTGTATCTATTTTGTTCTTTCCAGTGACAGCCTTCTCACCCTCGGTCTTCGGGAGTACCTGAACTCTGTCATGAGGGGAGGGTGTGAAGATACCTGCCCGATGTTTTTAGAATGGTTTCTCTATGGGGTGTTGAGGAGTCCCCTGCTTCTCCCCAAAGGCCATAGGGTGGCCATGCCTGATGCTGAGCACAGTCAAAACGAGGAGGCCCAGCTACAGAGAAGCGCTTGTCTGCAAGGGCTGCTCGGCTGGACAGTGCAGGGCGGGGCAGCTTTCTCCTCTGTGCCTGCTATGAATGATCCATGTTCAGGCTGGGACGCAGCTAGCTGGAAGAGGCTTCTATTTCTGCCCTCCCACACCCAGCGAGAAACGTAGGAGCGTTTATTAGTCATAAGCACAAGGGCCCCCATGCAGGTTAGCCAGAAGTCAAAACCTAAGGGAGAGGGTGCAGGTAGGGCTTGCATGGAACGCTGGACCCAGGCATTAATTAGAAACACTAGTGCCCTTGACAGAGCCAGCTTGTATAAGCTGTTGGGGCCTGTGTTCACTTCATAAAGATGTTTTATATGGTATTCCTGGCAACAGCTGGACACTTTAAAAAGAAGAATAAAAGGAACATTATTGGTAACTAGGGGGCAGGGGGGAAGGTTTCCTTCTCTGCCAGTCCGCTGTCCATCCACGCACTTTCCCCTCTAAAACTTTGAGAATGTGCGTTGTCAAGGTAGTATAGCTTCTGCCTCGATGGGTTTCCTAGTTGGGGCCGTGGGGGTTGGGTTCTGAGTCGGTCTGCTGGCCTGTAAAGTGGAGACAATGGTATTTGTCTCTTCTTGCCATTTGAGACTGTTTAAATATGTTTAAATAAAGCATAGAAAAGGCTTTGAAGGCTATAATGTAGTGTGCAAATGTTGGGCATCCTTCCTGTTGTAATCCTCAAGCCAGAAAATCGAGGATAACAACAATGAAAGAGGTCCAAGTAGTGATTCTCAGTGGGCAGAGATTTTGTTCCCCAGGAGACAGTGGCAACGTCTGGAGAATTTTTTTGGTTGTCATTTTTGGTCGACTGGGGGCGAGTGAGGGGGAGTGCTAAAGCATCTAGTAGGTAGCCAGCTTGTGTAACATCCTACAAGGCACAGGATAACCCCTCACGACAAAGACTTATCCAGCCCAAAATGTCAATGGTGTTGAGGCTGAGAAACCCTGGGCCAGAGGTATGCTGGTACACCCAAATTAGGGGAGCCCCCAAATTCACTTTGCACCTAAGCATAGCCATTTCAAGGAAGCAAAAGGGACCCGTTCCTCAGCTTATAATGGTGGGTCAGGGAATTGGGGAGAGCAGGTCAGTGGTGATAAAACAATGGCGACCTAGCCAAGTGTACTATTTATTAAACCATTGTCTCTCACCCTCAATTCTTCGCTTTTGATGCTGGGGATGGGAGTGACAAATTACATTTCTTCTTTGCCTGTTACAGACTGTAGATAGGGGGTGCTAGAGAGAGGCTTGAGAAGGAAGAAGGAGCACACCCATTGCCCTGCTTCCTGTTCCTGCCAGTGTCACCCCAGCAACACCTAAATTACCCACTGCAGCTGCCCATCCCCAGCGGCAGCACTAGAATCCCGTTTGCAGTTTCCCAACACCAGTAGCCTCCTTGCATCCCTTGAGAAACAGCTTCGCCAGCTGGATGGTATCCCGTTCTTGGAGGTCAGAGTTTCAGCTTCGTAAGCCTCCTCAAAGCTCTAAATCTTAATTCCAACCTTTCTTTTGCGCCCTAGAGTACTAATTGCTTCCTCCAGTTTCTGGTTCTTCATGCCCAAGTACTCTGTGTTTGCCTTCGCAGCTCTTCAAGATATATAGTTTACAGTTCTTTATAGTAAATGCTTTCATAGACAAACTGGTGTGGTTTCTGGCTCCTGGCTGGACCCTGGCTGATACAGAAATGAAGCACAATCTCCTAAACACAGTGAGAGGGGACTCAGAGAGGTCTCCGTCAGGAGTGAGGGTGAATGAGCTTGCGTGGCAACTTCCTCAGGGGTGGAGGGCGTTAGAGCTTTGTTCGATTTTTTCCTAGGTTTGTAAAGAACATCTTGGAGGGGGGAGGTGATGTCACCATCAATGGTGACAGTGTATTTCTCTTCATCAAAACAGAGGTATAAGGTTGAGGTGCTACAAACAAGAAAGCGTGTGAGTTCTTGGGTCTAAGAGTGGATCTCCTTGGTCTCCTCTGGCCAGTGGTCCCATTTGGGACTCTGCAGACCATCAAGACAGGGAACCTCAAAGTGACCTTCCAATGGTCATAACCATATCCCTTTATGCTCATCAACAGTTGTGTGTGTTTTCTCCCTAGGATTCAAATCTACTGGAAAGTAATTTTGAACAGAACGTGAAGGCGTCTCTCCAAAAAATGTGTTTTGTTTTGTTTTTTAAGAAAAGAAAGAATCTGTGGTAGAAAAGTATTCATTTGTCGAATCTAAAAAAACAACAAGAAATGCCGCAGTCTGGAAACATAAATCACTTGGTTTATGAGAAGAAACTATGAGATACCTAACTTTATTTTCAATGAAGTAAATATTTAAAAATATATACTGCTTGTGTATTTTCCTCTTTCCCAGTTGGAAACAGTAGTTACGAAACAGTTCACAAGCAACAACCGAGGAATTGCAAGGAAATAGAAAGCAAGCCGCATTGTTCTACCGAGCCACAGTGGAGCGCCACGGTTTCTCCTTTTCAGCAACGAGAAGAAAGTATCTACCGGAGGGATGTGAAAGTGCAGGTGTGTCATTCCTTGAAGCCTGGAGTAGCTGGGGATGAGAAGCTGTAATAGCTCCAAAGGCTGTCATCCCACTCGCCATTTCTCCTGTCACTACAGCAGGTTGATGGCCATCAGCAACAGCTCCACTAAAAGTCCCGGGCTTAGAAGGACCAAAGGCCACCTTAGGAGATAGAACTTGGAGACCGGCATTATTTTTCCCTGGACAATTCCCTCCCCCTCCCACAGGGATTTCTCTGATTCTCAGAGGGTGAGGATGAGCACCTTCTGCTGAGCCATCTGGCAGCTCCCAGACAACCCCGTTTATCCACTAGGCATATACACATGTGGTATATACCTGATACAAAAACAAAAGCACTCCAAAAGTAGCTCTAAAATGGATCCTATAATCAGTCGCTCTTGTGGGGAGCGGGGAGAGGAGGAGAGAGAGAGAGAATGCATGTGTGTCCTTGTGTGCATGTGAATTTTGTGTTACAGACAGACCTATCTCTATCAAAACTTTAGGTTCTGTCTAAACTCTATGCTTTCTTCACTCTTCCTCTATCCCCAGAGCACTGTCCCTCGGCTTCTCTGAGGAACTCTATTCTCCCCATATGCACACGTGTCGCCACGTCTGGTTAGGGGCTAATTTTGTTGTTTCCTCAATATTGTCTCTAAGTGAACTTACTGAGCAGACTTTGTGCCCAAGACACACACTGCTGCCTTCCTCTTCTCACCCAGCTCGTGCTTCCATAAAGATCGTCTAGTGAGAGAATGTGGGCCGGAGGTGGAATGGGCAGTGAGGGGATTGACCAGGACACGGTCTCCTATGGAGGCCAACCTCTGCCCGAGGCTAATGGTAGAACAATTCTGTTTTTGCCTGGTGAGGCAGCAAATCTGGAGCTCCTTAGAGTCCTCAAGCCCACCCTCCTGGCAGGGACTCACTGACACGTTTGTCAGGGCACAGCTGTAATGGCCTGAGTGCCCAGTGAGGGTGGGGACACGGATTCCCCCATTGCCTGCGCTCCGAGACCAGCCATGCTCCTACTCTCTCCAAACCACTTGGCGCTCACCAGTTCGTCTCTGCCAAGCTCGTGGCCAATTTGGCAGTTACTGTGAAGTCTGGGAGATTGTTTCTCAGACATCTGGTTCCAGTTCCAGCCTTTCCCCACCAAGAACTGTGGCCGGTGAATGGTGGGTTCCTGGGCTCTCCACTTGTCCCTCCCAAGGTCAGATTCTGAGTTGTTTTCCAAATAGAAGGATGCTGTGTGTGATTCCTTCACCCAGTCCTTCTAGGGTCCGAGACCCTTATGTACGGTTATCCTTATGGTCCCCTGGTTAACAGAGGCACTCAGAATAAGTTAACAAATAAATAAACACGCTTTGGTGCTAAGGTCCCAAAGACACAGTTTGGACAGAGCATATGTATGTGAAAAATGTGCCAAATTTTTGTGAGTGGGCAGTAGGGCAGAAGCATGGTAGAGTGGGTGTTAGGGTTCTTAACTGGACATATGAATAAACGGAGGCATTAAGTAATTCAGCGACTTCTTGAATGTCAGTTGATTGGAGGTGGAACCAAGATTAGAACTCAGGACTCTTAACCCTCAGTCCCATCTCTTTCTACTGTGTTGCACTTTCTGCTTTCCTGGGCTATGTAAATTTTTTACTTTTATATTATAGAGAAATAGAACAGAATTTTCTTTACATCAGGGGTCCAGGGACCCATTAAAGTTGTACGCTCAATTTGACGTGCGTATGCAGAAGTGAAGTTTTCTTTTTGAGAGGATCTATATCTTCCATCAGGTTCTCCAAGGGGTAAGTAAGTGTGACCACAAAAGTTGAGAACTCTGATGTGTATTTTTACAATGGGACTGAGGTCAAGTCTAGGTGATCTTTATGTAGGTTGTAAATGGTGGGGGTGGGGGGATGTTTCTGATTGTCAAGAGCCGAGGCCCGGAGATGATAAATGTGGAGGGAATAATCCTCTTGTTCCTCAGCATGAGATGGAGTTGCTTAACTTGGCAGCGGATAGGAACAGCTGGAGCACTTCATTTCCTGAAAGGTAGTCCTCGTGCTTAAAGCCCCACAAATGTCGGTTCTTGGAAGCTTAGCATCCTTGAAGATCATCTAATGTGGAGGAACGAGCAACCTCACTGCACATTGGAATCACCTGGGGAACTTCGACAGCATATATCATGCCTAAGACCAACCCCAGAGCTTTAAGCTGCAATTCTCCTCGGATGAGGCTCTGGGGTCTTGTCTGAAAGCCTTTCGAGTGATTCTCCTGTACTGCTGGACTGGAGAACCACTGATCTTCTAACTAGTAGTCCTTAACCTCAGCTGAACACAGCAATTACTTGGAGAACTTTAGAAACGTTGCTTGTCCAAATCTCACCCCCCATTCTTCTGATTTAATTGGTCGGGAAAGTGCCAGACAAGCGTTAGGAATTTAAAAGCTTCCCGCAGAGAGCTTTTTTCTCATAGGCAACCAAGTTTGAGAGTCGCTGTTGGAATCTAACCCAGTACTTTCTGCTGCAAAGGAAACAAAGTCAGACAGACGTGGCCCAAGGTCAAAGCTACAGCAGAGGCAGGATTAGAATGGAGGACTTGACCTCCAGCCTTGGACTCCTCCTGTGGCTCACCCAGTCATGGTGAATGAAGGTAGCACAGAGCACCTCTGGGGAAAGCAGGGGCTCCCAAGGAACAGGCCCTGCCTCTCTCTTTGATTAGGGAAGAAAGATATTTTTCTAGCTCTCTACCTCTAAGACTGCCTTGCCAGCCTGAAACATAAGTGGTATAAAACTAATAATAGTTTTGCATTTAAGTGATTAAGTGATTCTGAGAAGGGAAGTTTGTGAGTGGCTAATTTTTGTGACTGTGAATTGACAAGAGTTACATGGTACAGATATTTCAAGTGAAGGTTCTCAACCTTTGTTCTGGATCAAAACCGAAAACTTGTAGAGTTCTTTTGCCTTCTCTGCTTCTTGGAATCCCATCTTGTCCATGCAATAATGGGACCAGATCTACCCCAGAACTTTGCGGACCCAGATTACCATGTGAACTGTGTCTTCCTGGTCTGTTTTCTCTGTCCTTTCTCTATGCTTTTGTGACCCTCTCCCAGTTGCCTGTTCTACCAGGAAGGGAGTGAGCCAGAGGCTAAAGGCACTTCAGAACCCCCTGTGTGATAGAGAAAGCTGGAAATATGATCTCTAGGGAAAATTACAACTGGCCAAAGTGTTGGACACCAGCCCCAGGCTCAAACATTTAATTACTCTCCCTTATGATGGATGGCTACAAGCGCTGAGTGAGAGACAAGATATAGGGCAGCAGGGCTAATTGTAAAGGGCTAAAGAGTCCTTCTTATCTCTTCATGCTTCTTATCTTCTCTTCAGTGTGATTTTTCAATATCCATCTTAACTCATTTAGCAAACATCCCTGGAAACAAAGATAAAGATGTATAATGACACTTAATATTTTTGCGTTGAGTGCCACAGTTTATAGAGTTGTTTTTCAAGGTTTCATTTTTTATGTCATCCCTATACACATGCCAGGCCAGCACTGACGTCCCTGCAATGAGCAGGCGCAGGACACCAGCAGACGCCACAGGACACCAAGGAGCAAGTAGCAGAGCTGGAACCCAGAGCCAGGGCTTCTGGCTCCAGTTCCAGGGCACCGTGTACTCTAAATGACCTTGCTCTTGGAATTTAGTCTCCTTCTTAGTCTGTGCAAGCCCAGGTGGGTGGACCTTCCCAGTTCAGGGACAGGGATGAGATGATGTGCATGAGGAAGGATTTTAGGAGACAAGGCATCTGAACAGGGTGGCTGCAAGTCCAGGCTATTGTATTTTTTCTTGCCTCTAAAAAAGTGTCACAAAAACAATTCTCTCATTCAAGCCTGTAGAGTTTGACCTTTGAGCCCTCGGTAAAACACTGTTTTTTTTTCTTTTTTATAAGAGTACTTGTCATTGTGGAATCTATCTGAAACAGTGAAGCTGTATTTGTTATTTTTCATGTACAAAATGATGTAGAAACATTTTCAGTGAAGGAAATGAAATAAAATTTTGTAACAGGATGTGATTAGAGAAACTTCCCAGGGTTTATGTGAGCCGAATAAGAATTATAATTGCTTCCAATATACAATCCAGCTTTTGTTTTTCTTTCTCTTTTGCAGTGGGTGTGTGAAAATATTACATAATAGGTAGGTGGCACATCCACAAAGAAATAGCCTTATGTAGGTAGGCATCATTTGCTAAAAGATGCTATTTTTCTCATCTTCTCGTTGGGGCACCATAAGAGTGATAACAAATATGGGGAGAATTTGCCTATCCCTTAGCATTTCTTTCCCCAAAATGTTTCTTTCGACTTGGGACTTCAGGAGTAACACTAAAAGATTCATTGAGAAGAAATGCATGTACTCTATGAAATAAATCGAACAGTATACTAAATATATAAGGTAGAAACGGCAATAGCTAAATCAATTCTGAGAGAAACCACCAATTCCTACTTTCTACGTGTTGGTGAATTCCTCCCGGGGGTTACTCTCAGTGGTGCCTCTCCTGGCTGAGTCCAAACAGTCTTCCTTCATCATCCTCGATCTGTGGCACTCATCAGTTTCTGCTTCTCATCCTCATACATGTCTTGGGCCTGATGTACTAATTTCAGAGTTCTATGTCAAATTGTCTGCAATTACTAAAAGTCAAAACTTTTAAATATCCAGAAGGGTTCTACCCAATAACATGGACTTCATCAACTCTCTTTATTTTTTTATTTTTATTTTTTGGTTCTCAACTCTTGAATTGCTGACATTTTTCTGTTTCTAATTGTTTGGCACCCTGAAAATACTGGAAATCAGTGTGTAAATGTGCCTCTCCATAAAACATCTTGAGGATGTTGTAATGTCATGTGCATCTCACTGACCTCCTCTAATTTTAGCACGAATAAAGAGTTTTCCTATTGACCATTGCCTAGAAGGACACACAAACTCATTAATCGGGGATCATTGTCTTTATCCACCATTGCTCATGATGTCCCACTATGAAATTTTGAGTTCATGGTTCATCCATCTTTGAGTGGATGGTAGTGAATCTACCTATATATACGTCACTGGAGTTTTTCTGGTTCCTTTCTGTTCATTTATGAGTTACCTTCTGGTTATTTTTACTTAGTGTGTATATATTCATTATTTTAATAATTATCTCTGTTTCAATTCCAAGATTTTTGTCAGGTTTCATTTTCCTCATTTTAAAATAGAGTGTACAGTAGATTCTGTGGCATGTTGCACCCTTCTCCATTCCAGGACTGAGGTAATCCTCTCTCAGCTGCTGGGAGTTCAGGCTCACAGGCTTAGGCTCACGGCCAAGTTCCTCTCAGGAAATTACCCTCAGCCTAAAAGGAGTTGTATTTTCCAAGGTGTCTCCCCTTCTCCCCGGTCATTAGGTCATTAGGTAAGCCCAGTGGCAAAGGTGATGAGGAAGGTGGGGAGAGAATCATAAAACCTGACCACATGCCCAGTTTGTGGCAACCCCGAAGGGCCGCCCCAGCTCCAGCACCCACTGAGGGATCAGGTGCACCCTACTTCTTCCTCCACCTAGCTCTGCTTCCCTCCCCTCTCTTACAGGTATTATTTCCTAGAGCACTCCTCCAAAGAAACTGTCTCACACAAATCTCCATCTCAGGATTCGTTTCCAGGAACCCCAACTTATGACATAGCAGAAGTCTATCTTTCTCCTGCTTTGCGTATATGCCAACCTATTTATATGTTTCTGCTTTGACTTACCTTTTAATAAACAAATCCATTTAAGTTATCTGGTTATTTTCCAATTTGAGGGAAATGCCCTACATTTTAAAACCCATGCCTTTGGATTCCAAGTCAAACATTCTTCCTTTGACCTCACAAATGGACACTCCAGACATAAAGCGAGATGAAGGGATAGAAACACTCTTGGATCGCACTCATGTATGACTACAAAATGGTGACACCGCCTGACTCTGGGATGTCACCTTTTCTCTCTGTCATTGTTTAAGAACTCAGGCCCCCAAAAAAGCAAATGGTCTAAAGAATTGCCAGTGAAATGACTACGCCCCTTTAGCTGCTCGGACCTTTTACAAGGTCCTCTTACTACAGGAACTTTCTGTCTCCATGACAGGATTTTGATTTTTTTTTTCTATTTGTGTGACATCAGCTAAGATTTTAGTCCCTGCTATCTTTGCTTAGAGAACAGCTCCTTTTATAGACTTAGTTGTTATAGAAAAGATGTTTTTCAAATGTTGGGACAGAGGACGACTCGTTTCGTGCATTCCCTAAGCCTGTTCACATTCCACAGTTTATGTGCTGCAACCAGACGTGTTTTGTGAAGAAAGTTATACTTGACTAAATTGTCCTCCTGACGTAAACCTATAATTTAAAAATTATATATATTTAGAGAACAAGTCAAAACAGGAAATACATTCTCAAAACGGATAAAGATATTTATGCATTAAAATACCTACTACTACCATAGCAGGCCTGTGTCCCTGTGTTTAAATAGGAAACCTCTGAGAAGCACAGAAAGGCAGCCTACTTCTGTGCCTCTGGCTGTGGGAGCTCTCGGGTTGGCAGATCGTCTCTTTTTACTGTCATTAAGAGAGGCCCTGATGTCCAAGGTCCCACATGTGGGGGCTGTGGCAGTAACAGAGGTTGAGATCAGGCAAAGAAGGATGAAAAGAAATACATGTTTTTGTGGAATAAAAGGTTAAGGGGCAGGAGAAATTAACTAAAACTCAAGAAAAGACAGAACAGGAGGAATCAAAAGTGGAGAAATATAAATAAGACTGTGCCCCTAAAAGCCCTTCAACTAATGATCTTAAGTTTGTTTTGTTGTTGTTGTTGTTGTTGTTTTACCTAAATTGGTTTTTGTGTAAATTAGACCCCTGTGAAACAGGCATTTGCTGTATAAATCATTTTTGCACAAATTCTATGTTAATTAAAATAGTTCAGATGCAAGGACGGTTAGGATGAAACTTCTGTTCTTAGAGAATTTATAATCCGGGGCAGGGGGGAAGCAGAAGGATGCATCTAAAAGTCAGTAAGAAATCTGGTTTTAGATAACAATGAGATAACATAAGAATTGTTACTAGGTGATGGAAAATTGTGCGAGGAGACACGTTTGTCTCGGTTTCCAGTGCACAGGAATCATACCCCACTCTTCTGGTCCTGGCGGGATTGACACTTCACATTTACCCAGGATGAGTTTGAGAAGTGCATATAAAGCTTCCCCCAAAGTGATAAAAAGCAGGTAGACTACCTCCTTCCCATTCTAGAGCCTTTTTCAAAATTTTCAGGGATGGAAAAGTGGCTGGGCCTGTGGAGATGGAATACAGTCCCGCTCTGCTTCTGCCTCCCTGCAGATCTGGTCGGCACCCGACATGTCTTACACGTCAATGGAGCAGAGGACCTCTCTGTCAAAGGGTGCTTTATGCTACCTGAATTGTTAACTCCTTTCATCTTTGGCCTTTTCAAAGCACTCCCCACCCCAAGGTGCTTTGTAAATAACAAGTACACAATAAATGTTTTTAAATGAGTGAGTAAATTTTTTTTAATGTGCTTTTGAATACATGAATAAATAAATGCTGTCCTATTCAAGGGAAAGAAGGAAATTTCAAAGACTTCCTATGATCCAGATGCATAGCTCCCGTGATCCCTCAAATTAGTTATGACTAAGTTTTCCAGAGTCAGCCTATAAAATGACCCAAGCAATCCCTGTCTCCTATGTTCATGCCCGTATGCAATCTCATCCTCTGGAGTGTAGCTAGACCCAGAAATTTGCTTCTAACAATATGGGATAGTATGTCACTTCTGAGATTAGGTTAAAAAGAGACAGACAGTAGTTTCTGTCTTGCAGGCCTGCTCTCACTCTCTCATTTGTTCACTCTGATAGAAAGCAGCTTCTATGTTGTGAGCTGCCCTATGGAGAGGCCCACATGGTGAGGAACTGAGGGTGGATCTAGTGGTCAAGAGCCAGCAAAGAATTAAGACCCTCAATCTAATATCGGGGAGGAATTGACTCATGCCCACAACCACATAACTGAGCTGAGAAGTGGATTCTCTCTCATTCAAGCCTTTAGATGAAATGGCAGCCCAGCCAACACCTTTATCGCAAACTTTTGAGAAACTTTGAGACAGAGTTACCCAAATAAGCATGTCTGGATTTCTGACCAACAGAAATCATAAGATGATAGATTTTGTTGTTCTAAGGTTTTAAGTTTGGGGGCAATTTGTTACACAGCAATAGAGAACTATTACAAAATCTATTTAAAAGTAGAAGTTATTAAGTCATTTGTTGAAACTAAGATATCAAAAGACTAAATGTATTTTCCATGGCCACCCAGGGAAGCAGGGGCAAAGTAAGAAGCAGCATTTAGATGCCACTTAATTCTTAGACTTACTTTCTTCTAAACAAAAGACAATGACAACATTTTATGAGAAGAAATGCTAGTGGAATTCATGAGGCTGGTAGCACACAAGTTTTTTCACTTTCCTGCCTTGATTTCCTTTTCTAATTCCTTTATGGAGTAACCATTCAGTGCTGGGTCTTATCTCAGGGAATATTATTCTTATGACAAGGTAACTTTGTCTTTCCCAAATGAAAGAGATCCTAGGTGTTCAGTGTGCATTTTAACAAAATGGGATATTGAAGAATGAGAGAGAAGTCATTTTCAAATAAGCACATAATTATCAAGCAATCTTTTTTTTTTACTTATCTTGATGAGAACTGTCATAAATATTTTTACCTTGAGAATCTTGTTCCCAAACTGATAATGCTTCAAGAAGTACCTCTTAATTACATTTTTAAATTATTTAATCAAGTGGAAGGAAAAATTATTGTAAATACAAGAGGAGTGTTTTTCCTTACAGTGAAGTGTTTGGTCAGGATTCCTAGCATTCTTCCCACAGAAAATAATATAGTTCTGAGTTATCATGACTGCAGTTGAGAACAGCACTCAGATAGAAGAATGCTTCACATCAACCAGGCCAGTTTTAAAAAGTCACTGGAGAAACTTAACATATGCAAAAAAAAAAGAAAAAGAAGAAAAAAAAGAAAAAAGAAAAAGAAAAAGAGAGAGAAAGAAAGAGAGAAGAGATACATATTACATTATAAAATTATATAGATTGGGTGTTTCTTTCTGTAAACTTTTTCAAAGAAAAGCACTAGATTCTTAATGTAGCGGGATCCTCATATTTGGTGGCTATTGTTGGCAAGTTGACCTTGGACAAGCTCCAAAACACAGCATTTCTACAACAAAGATGATTATAACAAGTTTTCATATATTAAGTGGTCAGTAAGAAAGGTACCAGTAAGTCTGGCATTGGAAAAAAAAAAAAAAAGAACTTTGTATTTTGGAAGAAAATGCCAACGCCAGGACAACACTGTCACTAAACTATGTCTCGAGGCCAATGTGGTTTTTGCAGTACCTCAACAGGCTCAGTGTTCTGGGCTAGAACAATGACAACCACCATATCAACAGTGACATAGGTATCATAAGAGAGGTGCTTTAGATATAATCTCATTTATTAATCACAACAAACGTGCTAGGTAAGTATTACTTAACCCATTTTGCAGGTGAGAACTGGAGACGAGAAGAAGCTGAGTGACTTTTCTAAGACCATTTACTTAGAGAAGGGTTGAGGCAGGATTCAAACTCAGCTCATTTTGATTACAAAATCTGGGTGCTCCTGACAATGCTATATTGAGTCCAGAACCTCTGACTTCAGACAGTACGCGGCTTCAGGCCTTTATGTCCTGAGCTTTGACTCACACCGGTGACACACAACTGCCTTGGTAAAGAACGGACACACAACTGCAGTGTTTTGCCATGTGCAGAGGGGAACGGCTCTCTGGGGGAATACCACTACAAAAGTAGAACAGAGAGGGAGACCTCAAAACAGTGAACACTTTGAGGGAGATCAAAAAGTTATTCATGGAGATGTTTTCCCAGAACATTCCAGAGACAGAAGCCCAACTCACTCTTCAATCTTCCCCTAAAAAACTCACATGAAAGTTTAACATAATATATCCATATTTTATATCTATTAAAGGACTTAGATTCACCCATTGTCCATTCATCCTTATTATGACTGCCATATATTTTAATATTTTCTATTCTAATGGACTATTCTAATATTTCTAAGGGATTTTTCCCTGCCCAGTAAGGTAAAGTATCATAAATAGTATCATAAAATGTGATATTCTGTGTGTCATTTTCACAGGAAATAAAATAATCTGACTTGCTCCCTGGGAAATTATTAAGATATTCTTTTAGGGCAAAACTAATGTTCCTTTAACACTTAGAGTCAAAGAAGAAAAAAAAAGGTAATGTGTGCTTGAACTAATTTTCATTTTCTGCATCAATTCTATCTCCACTTGACCCTGCCTCCCCAAGTACTGTGATACCATCGGACAAAAAGTCCATCTTCCTACAGGTATTTATTTAATATCCATTAAAAATTACATATTGACATTATACTCTGTCATCCTGCACCATTTATGGAGAATTTCTTATATTTCCTGTCATTCTTCTGGTGATTTTCTCCCCATAGCTTCTTTTTTCCCCTCATTAATCCTTCAAAACCCCTGGGAGGTAAGATTGTGCACATAATTCCCCCTTTATTCAAAAATACTGTTTACAGTTTTGCTTTGAAATTGCTTTTAGGGCCGAATGTTTGGTTTTCTTAAGTGAACCTGTAATAAACACTGCTGAATTCTCTCCAAATTACCTCTAAGAATTACCTGCTTATCTGGAAGAACCATCAGCGTAATTTTAAGGGATTTTGTTTTTATTCGGAGGCTCTGAGTCTTTGAACTTCTCTGCCTTCATTTTTCAGTCTTTCCACAGGAAGAGCTCTGCCGAGAATGGGCACTTCGCAGCCCTTTTCCTCATAAATGCTGAAGAGAGTGTTTTTGTTTCTACTTTGGTACTTGTGATTCTAGCTCTAAAGGAAGAAAGATTTCCAAGATTAGGACAGTTTAGTCTGGAAAGGAGACTAGTTTAAGGGGGTGTGATTAAAAGGTACTTAGGGTTTTGAGAATGCTTGTGAAAACTAAATGATCCATTTTTGACCTTTCTCAAAATTCAACAAGGAAACACTCTGTGAACTAAAAGAACAGTCGACTTAAGTCCGATTATAAATTCCTTACACAACTTTTAGAGGTAGGTGTCATTATTAGTCCTATTTTCAGAGAAGGAGACTGAGAGGCAGAAAAGCTAAATAACTCGATTCCTTAGGGTCACAGAGCTGTAAGCAGTGAAGTAAAGATTCAGGTGCTCCTTATTGGATCCCAGAGTCCACGCTTTTAATGATTATATCTCTATGGTGAGATTATCACTTTTGAAAACTAGCGAGTAGCTTCCACAAAGGTTTTTCCATCACCAGGTGCTCCAGAAGCGCTTACTCATGCCTTCCTGCAGATCCACTAGTTCACTTGGTTTAGCTCGGCAGTGCCCTCGGGAGGCGGCCCCCATTTTTCCGCAGGTAGTTTAGTGCGATGAAGTAGGCACAGTAGCAAACAGCGTTCAAATTCTGCCTCTTCTAGGTGCATGACCTGGGGATATTACATAGTTTCTCTAAACATCAGTTTATGTGTTAAACAAAAGATAATAATAATAATAATTAATAATAATAACAATTTCAGAGGATTCAATAGTGAATTAAGTGACGAATGATGACAATGTTCCTTAAATATTAGTTATTATTGTTTTCTTGGAAAGAAGTTAAGAAAGAACAGTGATGCTGGCAAGTGGGTAGCCGAGAACTTTTATTCACACTTGTGAGCAATGACTTTCACAGTTTTTTTTTTTTTTTTTTTTTTTTGCCTTAGATTGCTGGCCATTTTGAATAATGAATGATACATCGACTCTTTAGGTGTTAAATCCAAAATTCAAGGCAGGTGGTCAGACTAGCATAGGTTCAGGGTTACACAGAAGCAGATGTAGCAAAGGGGACATAAGGTCAAGAGAATGGATTAGAATTATATCCAACCAAATCAGTGCAGGACAAACTCAGTTAAATTTCCTAACTCAAGGTTCAGAGCAGCAGTGACCTGAGCCGGAAGGAATAGAGATATTACAGAGTGGATCAGACTCACAGTTCCCGCGTGACCTTGGGCCCCTTTCACATTCCTAGGACTGTGTTTCTTCCTCTATACAATGAGCCGCAGAGAGTAATGACTTCATAAGGGAAAGTGGCATGCCTTGCTTGTAAAAGGCACTCAGAAAGCATAAGTTACAATGGCGAAATGAAAGGGCTGCTTTGATCACCATTGTATGCCAATGGCTGGCACAATACAGGTGCTTAACGAGTATTTTTTGAACAAATGACTACTCTTTAAAGAGATCAAGAATCTGGCTAAGTGACTCTCCAGGAGAAGAGGTATCAGAAGAGGGGTCTTGAGCATAGAGTGGCCTGTTGGAAGAACCTGGTCAGCCAGTCAGCCCCTGACCCTCTCCCACAGCTGATCTCTCCATGCCAGTTGCAAACACTGACACTTGGCCTTAAGAAGAATACCAGAATTTCTTATCTACAGTGTCCCTTAGACAATTCCTCCAAGACTCTGAACCCAGGAACCACAAAGTGACCATGAAAGTCAAGAGCAGTGGATGCCCCACCTTTCTGCTTCTCCACAGAGACTGGCAGTGGGCCACTTGCCTTTTAGAATTTGATTGCTGGTCTGGAGAGCTGTCAATTCTGAATAAAATGGCACTTGCCACAGCAAACATTGTCTAGACTGACCTCAGATGGTGGCTTCAGTAATGAAGAGTGTGAGCAAAACCGTTGCAAATTGTTACAAATGTACATATATTTTTCCAGTGAGAATGAACTTTCCAGTGAAAAGGTTTGTTTTTTTTTTTTTTTTTTTAGGAAATACTTTTGAGCTGTCTTTTAAAATCATGCAGAAGTTAAAATGTAGGATATGTTTTCTATCTTTTGCACATTTGTTTTTAGGAAATAAATCAGGGAAGTAAACATTTTTTTGAGATAATTGTGGATTCACATGCAGTTGTAAGCAATAATCCAGAGAGAACCACATATCCTTTTCTCAGTTCCCTTTAACAGCAGTGTCTTGAAATATTACAGCACAGGATCACAAGCAGGACATTGACATTGACATAGTCAAGACACAGATGATTCCCATCCCCGTGTAGGTCCCTCACGTTGCCCTTTAAAGCTTTTGCTCCAACCCTCCTTAACTCCTGGCAACCACTAATCTGTTCTCCATTTCTATAATTTTGTCATTTCGAGAATGCTATATAAATGGAATCATACTGGATGTAATCTTTTTGGGTTGTCATTTTTGTCACTCAGCATTATTCTCTGGAGATTCATCCAGGTTGTTATGTGTATGGATAGTTCATACCTTGTTACTACTGAGTAATATTCTATAGATGTGCCAAGGTTTGTGAACCTTTCACCCACTGAAAGATATCTGGGTTGTTTCTAGTTAGGGGCCATTCTGAATAAAGCTGCTATATACATTTGTGTACATTTCCCTGGGCTGTTAAATGAGCGAAAAATTCATGTTTTCTAAGTCATTGAATATTTTGGTATATACTTGTTACACCATTATCTATATATTCTACCTAAATAGCACAAATGTCTTCTTCTATATTAGATACTACAATGGAGGTAATTTAGCTATACATTCTTGAATGCCCATTTTGGTGCAGGTGTTATATGTAACTCCACTATAATAGTAATGGTAATTGATATTTACCGAGTACTGACAATGTACTAGGCACAATTCAAAATGCCAAATATACTAACTCATATAACTATCAAATCATCCTAAAAAGCAGGTGCTGTTTCTTTTCATTTTATAGATGAGAACACTGAAGCACAGAGATTCATAAACTTGCCTAAATGACATAGCTTGGAAGGACTGAAATTGGAATTAAAACTGAGATAGACTTGAATGAGAGCCGACAATTTTAACCACTGTGCTGTATTACCTCTCTATTCTCTGGAGTCTCCACAAATCTCTGAGACAGGTTGTCGAGGTTTTAAGGAAACCTCCAACAGACAGCTTCTCTCCATTCCACCATGGTTTGTACATATTGAAAAATAAAATGATGGATTAAATGAACCTAAAATATCACTTTTATTGTTGATATTGCTAAATTGGAGATGTTGGCTTAGTGTGAGAGCCAATAGTCCTATTCATTGTTAGTTAGAATTAGTTAGTTAGTTAGTTAGTTAGTTAGTTAGTTAGTTAGTCAGAATTACCCTCCCAGAAAGGCAAAGTTGAACTAATAGAGCCTTCCATCCCTGTGGTACAACCAAGGACCAGAGGAGCAAATGGGAACTCATTCTTTTTAGGAAGAGGCTTCCCCTCACGAGGAAGAGCACTGAGGTATACAGGCCCAGGCATTTCCCCCTGAATATGTCATATTTAGCATTTCATCTTTCCAGAGAGTAAAGGATCAGAGAGAGATGTGAAATTGCACTAATTGAATTCCCTTTTCACAAAAGGAGTTTCTTTTCTAATAAGAATGAGGCATTAGCAATATTAGGACTATGTTAGAATCTCCCATTTTATAGGAATTGGATGTGAGCAGAAATTATGTGGAAGAAAACTGAGACTCAGAGAAAACTAAAGATTTGTCCACGATCATAAAGTGAGTTTTTCATGGCATCAGGACTTAACTCCGTGATGCCCTTTGGCCCTCTTCATTCTGACTAGTGACATTTTTTTTCAGACAAAAGAAGAGGCCTCATAATTTAACAAGTTGTCTGACATATCTCAGAAAAGCTTACAATACCAAAGCAGGGCAGCAATCAGATAAAATAATTCTTGGTGTTACTAGTAAAACCAGAACTTAAACAAACCAAAATATATCGAAAACATATTCTTTTCAAAGCTTGTACTTGAAAATATTAAAATGGAAATGTAAGTGACTGGTTTTCAATTGTCTTCTCTCTTTTCCTTTTACAGAAAAGTTTGTGTGTCACGTTGTGTGTGTGCAGACATAGTCACATGGTAGAAAACATGTAGGACTGTAGGACAAGTGACTAAATTATATCTTTTCTTTTAAGATGCCAGTTAGCTAAATCGGCAGCAAGTTTACTGATTGGCCCTATTTTTCTAACCACATTTATTATCCCTAGAAAGAATATGTTTACCTTTTGGATATATCTTATAACTCTGAATTGAAGTCAGACATCAGAATAAACTTTAAAAAAATTATCACTTTCTCAAATTATTCAAATCCAGGATCTGAAAAATGTCACCATGGAAACAAGAATGTTTAAGTGACCCCCTCAGTAAGATACAGGGCAGAGTGGGCAATCTAAAGCTGGGGCCAGGGGACACAGAGAAGACAGTAGAGGCTCTACCCACCTCATATGCATCACCATTTTGGCTGAGATAATTGTCATTTCTTTTTGACATAATTATGACCTTGATGTTTATAAAGAGAATATCCATTCTCAGAGGAAGAAGAGAAGACTTCATAATATCATTAAAAGGACCAAGGCTGCATTCCCACTTATTCTGTTCTTTACTGTATACATTTGGACTTCAATTATGTCTTCATCCTAAGTCTGACATGGAACCAGCTGCTTGAAACAAAGGAGAAATATGGCGGCCAACTGAGGCCTGGTCTTTCCTAAGGCAGACAAGTCATTCAGATGGACTTGAAAGACAAAGGCAAGAGGAAATCCACCACATTTGAATACCTACCCCACAGACTGCTAGGCTATACTTTTGTCAAAGGATATTCAGGAGGGAAAGAAGGTTGGGAGGAGGAAGGAAATAAATGAGAATCAAAGAAGAAGAAAAAAAAAGAAAACAAAAGAGAGGAAGGGATAAAGGGGGAAAGAAAAGAGTAATGGAGAGAGGGGGAGAGATTGGAAGGAAGGAAGGAAGGAACAAAGGCAGGAGGAAAGGAAGAAAGAATGAAAATAGTTAATTACTAATATTGTTGGGTTGAGACCTACCATCTATTTTTCTTCTAGTTCTACTTTCCTGTTTTCCTTGGATGAATCATTTTTAGTAATCTGTTTTAGCTCCTCCATTGACTTTTAAACTATATCTCTCTGTGGTTATTCTAGAAATCAGGATACTTATATTAAGTTCACCATTTCTATACAATATATAGTTAATGGACAATTTAAGAACCTCACAAAAGTATAATTTAATTCGACCTCTTTACACTTATGTTCTTGCTGTCTTGCATTATACTTTTTTATATACTATAAATATAAAATTAATTGCATACGCACGAATGGCCTTTAATATTCACTCAGGTATTTGCCCTTTCTGGCCATCTCGATTCTTTCCAGGAGGCCCAAGGTTTTATTTGGTGTCATTTCCCTTCAACTGTTAAAGATGAATTCTCTCAACTTCTTTGGTATAAAATTATTCCTATTTAACTTTCTTTTTTTTTTTTAAATAAAAGATACTTTATCTGGATAGAGAGTTCTAGGTCAATTTTCTTTTAGTTTTATATTCTAACTCTTTAAAGATGTAATTTCATTTTTTTCATGTTTGCATTGTTTCTGGTGAGAAGTCATTATTATTTGTATCATTTTTCTGCTCTACCTGATTTATTTTTCTCTCCAGCTACTTTTTAAAAATTCTGCATTGAACTCACTTAGCTTCTTAAATATGTGGGTTACATGTTTTCATCAATCTTTCAAACTTTTCTGCTGTATCTTTTCAAATATCATTTCTGTTCTATTATCTCTTTCCCTTCCTTCATGGATTCCAATTACATGTTTAGCAAGTCCTTGAACATTGATGAGATGCCACAGGAATTTAACTCTTGTTTATATCGATTAGCCTATGGTAAAATTAGTTTCATTTTACATCATTTCACTTAAAGTCGCAGAACCTATCAATCATGTTAAATGCGGACTTAGTATATACAGGTTGTTTGATATTGTCCTGCAGAGCTCAGAGATGCTGTTCTCCCTTTTTATCTCTCTCTCACTCTTACTCCCTCTCCTTATCCCATAGGAAAATCATTATCTTTCACTATAAAGCTTTTTTGCAGATACCCTTCATCAGATTGAGAAAGTTCATTTCTATTCCCAGATTGCTACAAAGTTTTATTAGGAATGAGTTTTAGATTTTGTAAAATATTTTTTTCCTGTATTTAGGGAGATGATCCAATGGTTTTTCTTTTATAGTTTGTTGATATGGGGAATCTTATTAATTGTTGAATATTAAACCTACCTTGAATTCTGAGTATAAAGCCTGTTTGGTTATTGTGGCAGACAGACCCTAAGGTGCTCTGGATCCCTGCATCCTGCATTCACATTCTTGTGAAATCTCCTCCCTTTGATGAACTGTGACTTACTTCTAACTAATAAATTGCAGCAAAGGCGATGGGATGTATATGATTGTGATCACACTACATAAAATGATGGCACTCACCTTGCTGAAGTCTGTCACCCCCTTGCCAAATGTGAGGAAGCAAATGGCCATGTTGCTTCCCCACATGGCAAGGAACTGCAGCTCGCATGTAGAAGCTGAGAACTTCTGGCCAACAGCCATTAAGAAACAGAATTCTTCAGTCTTTCAATCACAGAGAACTTAATTCTGCCAACAAATGCATGAATTTGGAAGTATCTCCTCCCAGATGAAAACCTAACCTTGGCCAACAACTTGATTGCAGGCAGGCCGTCTAAACCATGGGAATCAAAAAGATAATAAATGTATGCTGTGTTTTAAGCTAAGTTTGTGGTAATGTTGTTATATATATTATGTGTATCATTGTATGTAAATATTATATTACATATATATAATCTGTATCAGTTGCATAACATAACTGGTACAAATTTCAATAATGGAAGTAGAGTATTAATATGACAGATACCTGGAAATATGGGAACAGCTTTGGAACTGGGCAGTGAGTAGAGGCCAGAAGAATTTTGAAGAGCATGCTAGAGAAAGCTTTAATTGTCTTGCACAGACTATTACCAGAAATCTAGACATTAAAAATGTGGCCAGTGAGAACTCAAAATGAAGAGAGTGACATGTTATTGGAAGATGAATCCTTGTTAAATAGTGGCAGAAAGCTTAGCACAGTTGCCCTCTGCAATTATGTAGAAAGCAGAACTCAGATAACTAAGTTAAACACTTAGTTATCTGAGAATATTTCCAAGCAAAGTGTCAAAGGTGCCCTTTGGTTTCTTATTGCTTCTGTGAATAAAATACATCACAAGAGAGATTAATTGAGGAGAAAACTGTTAAAATAAGAGGAACCAAAACTTGATAATTTTGAACATTCCCATCTTCTCCAAAACATACTAATATTGAGAGACAACTTCCAAACACTCTCAGAAAAGTACATTCTAGAAAAAATGCTGAGGGTGTGACTCTACAGTCTTTCACTAAAATCTCAAAAACATCAAAAGATCAGGGCATTCAGCCACACAAAGAGCCTTCTGAAGAGATTAAGGGCATGCCTCACAGATCCTCTCAAACCACGGCCCTCTAGGAAGTTTAGTGGCATTGCCCCTCAACCATCTCAGCAGAAGCCCGAGGTAGAACAGGAAATTTCCAAAAAGATATGTGGGTGTAGCTTTTGTCTAATGGAGTAAGCCCCAGGAAAATCCCATGGAGAAGCCACAAACTTCTTGAGAAGATTGTTTCAGAAGGAATACCGTCCGCTTAGACTGAAAATACAGAGGACAAAATGAGAGGAGACTGCTGTTAACCCCAATACTACTGGTGAAAAGCAGGTTGATAAAACTACTCAGCTGCAAATATGTCTAAAATTCTGCACACCATTGCAGTGTGGGGTTTCCCCACACCAACAAACAATTCTCTGACACCAGATGGCTGTCCTACAATTCAGCAAAGTTCTGACACTATCTACTTGGAGATAGCATCGGGTCCCACAAGGGCTCATCCCCGCTGAAGCCTACTCCCCAACTTCAGACGCCGGTCGCAAGTCTGGGTCGTCACCCATACTCCTGACTGACTGGCTATACATTGGAGGTTCCAACGACCCCCTTCTTGGGTTTGATTAATTTGCTAGAATGGCTCATAGAACTCAGAAAAACATTTTATTTAGCAGATTACCAGTTTATTATAAAAGGATAAAACCCAGCCACGGCCAAATGGAAAAGACACACAGGGCCAGGAATGAAGAAAGGGCACGGAGCTTTCATACTCTCTCCAACTGTGCCACTCACTCTCCCCAAATCTCCATGTGTTCACCAGCCCCAAAGCTCTCCTTTGGAGTTTTTATGGAAGCTTCATTACATAGCCAGGATTTATTAAATTATTACCCATTGATGTTTGAACTCAATCTCCAGGCCCTCTTCCCTCCCAAGAGGTCAAGGAGTGAGACTAAAGGTTCTAACACCCTAATGATGTGTTGGTTCTCCTGGCAACCAGCCCCCACCCTTTGGTTACCTATGGACTTTCCAAGTTATTTCATTAACATGACAAAATACATCTTTATCTCTCATCATTTAGGAAATTCCAAGGGTTTTAAGAGCTCTAAAACTGGGACAAAAACCAAATATATATTTCTTACTATAAATCACAATATCACAGTATGCAGCCTTTCTTTTAAAAAAAGGAAGAATAACACAGAAGGTAGAACTAAGATGCCAGAAAGCAGAATCTAGAGACATGGAGAATTATTCCCAAGCCTTGAAATCTAATGGGAAAAAAAAATCAACTAACTTTCAGAATTATTGGAGAACAATGACTCCTTTTTACTTCTTATTTCCTCTTTTTTGGACAAGAATGTTCACAGCTGCTATCCTATGCCTCTCCCACCATTGTCTGCTGGGTGTGTTTAGGGAAGATAACTTGCCTATTTAGTTTTAGAGAAAGACAGAGAAGCTATGCCCAAAGGGCCTCACCCACACCTGGCCTGATTTACATAATACAGTGTTCTGGCCCTGGAGAAATTGCTATAATGTGATTAGACTCTTGAGGATCTGGGCGAAGAATGAATGAGTATATATATATATATATATATATATATATATATATATATATATATATATATATGATATGAATCATTGAAGACCAAGGAAGACCACAGCAGACAGACTCTCTCTCATGAGCCCCACTTCTATTCATACTCTTGCATAAATCTCTCCCCTTGAATGTGGATGGGACCTGAGACTTGCTCCTCACCAAAAGACTATGGCAAAAGTGTGGGATGTAGATAATTCCAGGTGTATTGTAGTACTTGCCTGGCTGGAGTCTCATTCTCTTGCCAGCTTTGAGGAAGCCAATGGCTATTTGGGGGAACCCATGATGGCCAGGAACTGTGGGTGGCATCTCAGAGCTAAGGGAAGCCTCTGGTCCCTACCCATCAAGAAATAAAAGCCAAAGAACTGACTTTGGTCAACAAATGTGTGAGTTTGTAGACCGGTACTTCCCGGGTCAAGCCTCCCGGAGACAACTTTGCTGAAGTGGGCTGAATAATGTCCACTTCATGATCTGGGAACCTGTGATTTACCTTATTTGGAATAGGGGCATCTATAGATGTGATTAAGTTAAAAATCTTGAGTTGATGAGATTGTCCTGAATTATCCAGGTGGGCCCTAAATGCCGTCACAAATATCTTGTTATTTTAGTGGTAGTTTTAGGGTTTTGGTACACATCTCTAACTTATCACAGTCTACCTTCAAGTGATATTGTACCACTTCTTGTGTACTTCACCTTATCATAGTATACTTTCCTTCCCTCCCGGCCTCTGTTCTGTTGTCATGCATTTTATTTTCATGTTAAAACTTTCCCTTGTTATTATTTTCATTTAAACAGTAAATTAGTCTATTGTCCATGTCCTTGAGTCTCTGTTCCTTTGTCCTGTTCATTTGTTGCTTTTAGGTTTATAACCCACATACAAGTGATATTATCTGATTTTCAATTTTTTTATGTCTGGCTTATTTTCCTTAGCATGATAATCTCGAGATCCACAATAGACTAGTGGTTACCAGAGGGTAGGAGGTGTGGGAAGGGGAGAGGTAGATAGGATAAAGGGAATCAAATATGTGGTGACAGAAAGAAATCTAACTATGGGAGGTGAACACACTACACTATGCCTTACTTAACACATACAGCTGAAACTTACTGGATTTTGTTAACCAACGTCACCATAAACAAACAAACAAACAAACAGTAAATTACTTTTCAAGAGATCTAAATGAAAAAAAAATAATCTATATTTCCCATGGCTTACTATTTTCAGTGTTATTCTTTCCTTTGTGTAGAATATATTTCCCTCTGGTATCATTTTCCTTTGGCCTGAAGGAATCCTAACAATATTTCTTATAATATAATTCTGCTGCCAATGAATTCTTTTAGTTTTTGTAAGATTGAAAAAAATATTTATTTGCTATCACTTTCAAATGAGTTTTTCACAGGGTATAGAGTTCTAGGTTGGCAGTTTTATTTTGCTTTCCATTCCTATAAATTAAAGATGTGACTCCACTTTATCAGTAGCATTTTTTCCAATAAGAAATTTACTGTCATCCTTACCTTTATTTTCCACATACAATTTTTTTTATGACTGCTTTCAGATTTTCTCTTTAATTTTGATTTTATGCAATTTGATAGTAATATGGCTTGTATTTTTTTTTTTAAGTTTTTTTGTCCTTGGAGTTTCTTGAGCTTCTTGGATCTGTGAGTTTACAGTTTCCATATATTTGGATTTTTCTTTTTTTACTATTATTTCTTTCAAGTACTTTTTCTGTTTTTCACTCTCTCTTCTTCTTCAGGGACTACAATTACATGTGCATTGACTCATAGTTTTTCTACCATTCACTGATGCACTCTTCATTTTTAGAAGTTTTATTCAGGTTTTTAAAAAATATTTTCCATGCCTCTATATTTTTTGAGCTATGAAATACAGGTATAATAACTTTTTTAATGTCTCTTTCTGCTAATTTTAACATCTGTATCTGTTCTGAGTCACTTTAATAAATTGAGTTATCTTTTATTATGTGTTTTTATTGTATTTATCTTTTATTATTACCTTTATTATATTTTCTTGCTCTTTTACAAGCCTGGAAATTTTTTATTGCATGCATTATGAATTTTACCTTATTAGATTCTAGACATTTTTGTGCTCCTCTAATATTCCTGATCTTTATTCTGAGGTGCAATTATGTTGCTGGGAAAGAATTTGAAGCTTTTAGCTCTTACAGCTAAGATATTTTTTTAGGCAGGATCAGAGTAGTGTTTAATATAGTGCTGATTATTTCCCACTACTGAGACAAGACTCTTCCAAGTACACTGTACAATGTAATTTATAAGTGCTTGTGGTAACAAGCATTATTTTCAGCCTTGTTAGGGCACCAGTTACCATCCTCTCTGATATTTTCAGCTGGATTTTTTTTCTCCCAGCCTCACAGGAATTCACAGATGTGAACTGATCAATATTCTGCTGAATACTCATGGAGGGCCCTTTGCCACCATCCAGAGTTCTCTCTTTATCCAGCTTTCCCTCTCTGGTTTTCTGTTCTACCAACTCTAGCCAATTTGCTCTGCCTGAACTTTCAGCTCCATCTCCTAAACTCTCCTAAACTTCTGAGTTCCACCTAGATTGCCCTTTCTTGTGTCACAGCCTGAAAACTCTTACAAAGCAAAAACGTGGGCATTCATAGGATTTACCTCTTATCATCTTCTGTGTCTGCGGAATCACTGCTCTTTGTTGTTCAATGTACAATATCTTGAAAGCCACTGTTCCATGTATTTTGTCCAGCTATTTTATGTTGTTCTACACAGGAGGTTTAATCTAGTCACTATTATTCCATATTGGTTATAAGTAGAATCTTACTAGCATTTCTTTTGCTTCTTTTCCACTTTTTCTACCTCTCTTCTGAAATCCTCATATCTTTCCTTATGTTGTTTACTTTTTCTACTACATGTTTTAGCATATTTGTCACTATTATTTTAATATTCCTATCTGTACCATCTCCAAGTGTATTTTTATTGGCTATTCTCTCTCATGACCAAGGGTCACAACTTTTTAATTTTTTTCAGCTTTAAATATCTCATAATTGTTATTGCAAAATGAACATTTTCTATAAAAGAACACTATCAAAAAAGTAATCTTTCTAGAAAATGTGATGTTCCTTTTTCTTTGAGGCTTTAGAATTGGAGGTCTAAGTCCATTTGATATGTAGTCAGCTTGAGTCTGAGATTTGTTTCAGTTTTAGTTTGATTCAGTTTTCCGTGGGCTTTAAATGTTTTAAGAGAGGTCATTTTTTTTTTCTTTAATAAGTCTTAGAATAGGAGCCACTGAGAGAGTCTAGAGATTTCTTTATGCTTTACCCAAAGATGCCAGTTTTCCAAACAGAAGAAGATCTCTCTTTTCTTTATAGCCTGGCTGCCAGGGTCACTGGTGAGCTCTCTGGATCTACCTTCAAATCTCTACCTTCTGATATCTGAAATCCTGGAGTACCTGCCCTTCCCCATTGGGTCACTGAACGCCTACTGTGCCTCAGATGGTGTTCTCTCAGCTCTCCTGCCCTGCCTTCCACCTCTAGAGAGCATCTCGCCCTACACCTGGGCAAGATCCCCCATGTCTCTCATGGGGAATCTCTCTCAGCTCTCTGGTCCTAGCCTTCAACATGTTGCCCATGAACTCGGTAAAGACCTGTATTAAGAAGTTGATAAGTGAGTAGGGATAAACTCTGTGGCTGGAGGTCCTTGGCATTCTAATTTTTTTACATCCTTTCATCATCATTACAATTTTCTTACAAGTTTAGTGGGTTTCTTCCTACCATCTATACTTGATTTCTTCTCTTCTCATTGATTCATCTTGTTCTGGCTGTGAAAGCAAGGGTATCAGCCTTTTTTTTACTCTCTATATCGTAACCAGAAACAAAAGTACCCTAAACCTTTTTCTTAACACCCCATTTTATATAACATAAAAATAGCTCTTTCTCACAAAAGTTTAGTTTTCCTGTCACAGATGAAATTTCATCTCTCGCTGAGTTTGCCTGACTTCCCTGAGGCTTGGGAGGGCAGAGACAGAGAATTGGGGATTTCTAAATTTGAAAGAAAACTCAGAAATTATCCTGTCCAGTTCCCTGATTGATGCTTCTTACTTGGGGACTCACCCACCAAGCTGGTTTTGTGTGGGTGTCTTTTAGTGTCTCTGTGTCTAAGTGTGATCATCTCTGACTGCAGTTGACTTGGCAGTTCCCACTGTACAGTGGTTCATTTTTTTCTTTCTGAATTTTGCACATTAAACCAAACCAACATCCAGAAAACTTTCCATGTGTCCAACAAGCTTTGTTTGGTCTGGCTCACCCTCTGGATTGTAACTTGGACCGTGTCATCTTTTTTTCAGAATGGATCGATCCATGTGAATCCAGGCTCCCTGATCTTGTCTGATTACTAAGTTGTTCGAATGGGATTTGCTTGTTTTGTTTTGTTTTTTTACTTCATGGTTTGTTGTGGCACTGAAAGTTTAAGGAAGCTTAGCTCATTGTAACAGACAAACACTTTTTAATAACAACTTTGTATTTTTAAAAATAGGACCTATAAATCCTAAATAATTTGTCATTTTATTGGCCAAGCAGAAATGTACTGTGGTTAATGCAGTTATACAAAATCATGTTAGTGTTTTCTCACAGTGGCAGTAGATACTAACAGGATACATGTAATTTTACTCATTTATAAGGCACAGATTAGCACATCCAGTGACTGCTATGTAATTTGTTCCATGAATACATCAGTCTCTCTGATGTATTATTGCAAAGCAAGGCAGCCTCTTCTCTGATCTGAATAGATCTGTATCTTGTTGACCATTCTGAGCTCTTTTTTTAAAAGAATTTTTAAAAACTTTCTAAAAGTGGAGATTACCTGGTAGCAATAATAAAGCTACTATCATCTATTAAACAGCTATTATGTGTCAAGCACTGTCCTAGGTCTTTCATATACATTATCTCATTTAAACTGCAACCCATCCTTGATTAATACCTTCCAAATGATTACCCCAATTTAACTGATAAGGAAGCTGGGAACATCCCAAGGTCATAGAAATAGCGAGTGAGGGTCCAAAGCCAGATTTGCCTGACTGCATGGCCTGTGCTTTCTCTGAGACCATGCTTCCTCCCACCCCAGGGGCAGACTCTTCTCATCCATCCTCCCTTCTCTGCACACTTCACTCCTTAATCAAGCACATTGTCTCTCCCATGTTGCTAATTCAGTGGCACTCCATCATCCTCTTTCTCTGGTTTCTCCTCCTCCCGTTTATTATTCCAGCTATCCATTTTCCTACTGCCCAGCCCCACATCAGGTGTCTTCAAGCAAATGCCGGCCTAATAGAGAAGCGGGGAAATGGAGGCCCAGGTCTGCACTAGGATGTATGAGCTCCACCATTTGAGTCACTGCCTGAGTGGACAAAGGATGCCAGGAACAGAAATCAGAGCGGCCATCACCTCCAAGGTGGGGGAGGAAGGCTGAGAAGTGCAAGCGGAGACTTCTGAGGTGCTTCGAAATCTTGTTCTGACAAAACTGTAAAACTCTACATTAAGATGTATCTATTTTATGTATAAAATTATACCTCAATAAAAAAATTTTAAATAGCATCCTTTTTTAAAAAAGTGCAGGTGCTATGTGACACAGATGGCTACCTTTCGAATGGCATGGACTTCACCTCGGAGTGTCTGTTCAAGTCCTCACGTATGTGCCCAGTTACATTCGTGAACTAGCTAGTGGACTCTTGGTCCCCATCAGAGAGGGCTTGACAAGCTTTTGGTGGTCTATGCCACCCAAAATATGCCACTATGGGATAAGAATTATTTTGAGTTGAAGGCAATTGAGAAAAAACAGACACAGAGAGCTTTCTGCCCTTCCATTATCTGCCTTAAATCAAGGCACAAATGTCCCCTGTGAAGATGTCTCTCATTCTTGTACCAGGCAGGAAGGAACAACATTTATCAGCAGAGCGGGAGACCACACTGAGATGAGGTTGCAAAGACACAACCTTACTAACTAACCCTTGTTTTCCATTAGTTTCCATACACAGTTTCCCCTATGTATTTACCTTCTGACAACTTACATCCCTGGAAGCCCAAACCCCTTTTCCTTTGTCTTGTCGCTTCTCCATAATTTATTGCCTGTTGTTAAAATGGTATGTAAGCTTTTTGAATTTAACCACTTCTTTGGGATTTTATTTCTTTTTCTATGAAGTTGCATGTGCATGTAAACACTAAAATATTAACAACAAATATTAAATTTATATGTCTTTTATTAATCTGATTTTTCATCAGTCTAATTTGTAGAATTCAGCTGAGAACCTGAGAGGGTAGAGAAAATGTTCCTCTCCCATAGTAGCTGAGGCCGAGGGATACTAGGCAAGGGAAGATGTGTGTGCCATAGCACCTGAGCTTTGAAGGGAGGGAGGTGCAGTACAGAGTCACAAATGTAGCACCTCGAGCAGGCCACCCTCTGGAAAATGTGCTCTGGCCCCAATGACGATTCAAGAATAAACAGATCAGCCCTGCTTTTCCTCTTCCAGAAACCATCTCACAGCCCAGGGCAAGGGCTGACTTCCTGAGCATCTGGCCATTGGACTCTACCGTGCAGAAGTTAACCCTCCCCTGCCCCTGTCCCCTCCCCTTTTTGTGACGTGCTGGTTCTTGAACCTCGGAGGCCTCTGGCCCTTAGAAGCTGTAGGTGAGGAGGATCCTGAGGTTCCAGATAATGCCAAACCCTGAGCCCTGTCCAAAGTGGTCCTGGGCAAACCAAGGCCTCAGTTGCTGGAGAACTAGTGGGCAGAACCATGCCCCAGCGGGCCTAATCCAGCCATGGAGAAGCAGAAATGCCAGAACCACCCTGCCCTCTGCCTTCCTCTCCCCTCTGCCTCTCTCATCTCCCAACTGGCTCGCCTTTGATCTTACCACAGAAAACCCAGGCCCATTATGAACCTGTATACACTCTAAAGACAAGAATACAGACAAAAGCAATTAGAGATGAACATTGAGTGGCCTAGCCCAGCTCCCCCGCAGAACCAGGAAGGGAGATGGGGATGAGTCAACCAGTTCCAACAACAGAAGTTTGCTTCAGGCCAATTAGATTGTGGCTCCATTGTTCCCAAGCTCTTTTCTTTGTAGCAAAATACCTCAATGGGGTTATTTTAACAGAATTGTGAAGCCCTGTCCCTGTCTCCAGTCTCCCCTTTAAACAATACTCAAGAATTCCACAGGACTGTTGTCCAGTTCCAGCAGCCCAGTGAGCTCTGGGCTTCTTCTCCCTCCCTCTCTGTTTCAGGAATAAACTATGGCATCAGTCATGTACACCTGAGTGAGAATTTTTTTGTTACAAACTACTTAGAGTTTAATGTTTAACAACTCCTCTGCTAGGGTCTAGGTATACAGAGGTAAATGAAAATAATCCCAATTTCAGCTCTGAAGAGAAAGACAGTACATACCAAAGCTGAGTAATAGCTGCAAAATCCAAGTTCTGGAAAATGTAAGGCATCAATTTCACTTGCACACTAGACCAGGCATAATTGGTTTCTGTCTTCAGGCGGGCTATCAAGCTAAGTGCTCTAGCAGGAAAGCTGCACCCATGTTTGAGTCTTTTTTGCACAATAACCTGTTATTTTGTGATTGGTGTAACATTCTTCTAGGGTTCTGTGAGATTTTATGTTTAAACTGGAAAGAAATATCGAAGGCAAGGAGTTTCTTTCTTTTTTATAATGACCAAGTACAACACTATTCCCAGTGATCCCAATCCGAGTTGCTCTCAGTTACCGGGAAAGAGATTAAGCAGTCTATACCAACTGTGCAGCCCTTTCCTCTGAAGCATGAACCAAGCCCAGGGTCAAGCACACAGGCGGCATCTTTCATTACTGTGGGGCAAGCCTCCAGTCAAACCATCAGAGTGGAGCCTTCTGGTCTCCAGCAAGTCATTATGTACTTAGGATTATCATTAATTTTCTCTCCCTGAAGTGCTTCTAATGAATGTGAGGACTGTGGGCTGACGCTGTCTATGCATTCACTGATAAAAGGTTCTATGTTCAATTTTCTAAAAGGGCCCTTAGAGAATCCCCAATTTCCTGCCTCTTCCTAAGAAGAAACCGAATGTGTGCTGCCTTCAGCGAGGGTGGACTGAGTCTTCTAAGTGCAAAAGCTTCCTGAAGTTTGGAAGGAGAGGCCACCGGGATATTTTGGGGACTTGGAACCTTTGGTGGCCTGTCCTTTTGGGTACTGACAGTGTAGACAGAGCCATTTTTAGTTATTGCAGACTTCAGAACCCTTCAAGCCAATTTCTGTGTAGCCTCTGCTTCTTCATCCCATTTGCTATTAGTTCAGCCATGGCCCCCGCCTGGAGCCTTATGCAAACTCCTACGAATCATGCTGAGCCCGGTGCAGAAGACCCACTTTTAGCTTTTTAAGATGGGAATCCACACTGCCCAGGGCTCGACCGGACTCAACATGTTCTCTTGGCCACATTTTCAGGTGTCTCACTAGATTGAGGACGTCAGTCCTCTGAGACACATCAGGGATGAATCTGGTGCATTAAAGCAAGAATCCGTCCAATTATCTAGACTCCCTGGTGTCAGTCAGTCAAGGTGGGGAAGGACACAGAGGCTCCAAGGAAAAGTAGCTTTCAGCAGACAATGTGGTCACACACAGACCTCTGTGGCGCCATCTTTTATGAAGGCATAGAGACTTTGAGCATTTGCCGTCAAGCTTTAAAGTTTTAATGAAGTTATTGTCATGAGCTGGAATGGGCTGTAGATGAGTTCAGGGTGTCCAAACCATACGTTCTGTGTGGCATCCTTATGAAGGGACACAGGAGTTTTGAGCACATTGACTTTTTTGTACATCGGGGCCTTGTGGTGGTGTGTCGTGTTCTTCCACCACTATGTGGGACATTCTCACTGGCATCTAGGGTGGTAGTTGTGGTGTTTCAGCCCCTGCTAGTACCATTTGCCGTAAGTGGCCTTTATTCTCCCTCATAGTGTTAACAAAGGCCAGCCTGTGCAGGCCGCCCTGTCCAACACCTGCCCAGACGCCATGTCTGCAGCTGCAAACAGCACTGCAGATGCCCCGCACATTCAAGCAGAGAACTCTGTCCATAGACAGTAAACTTCCTGAATCTCCACATTTTCCAATACAGGTCGAATTGTATCTGTCACATATAGCCTTGGCAAAGTCCTGGTTTCGGTTTTGTTTCACCACCCTAACGAATCCAAGTTCTGGACACCAGAGTGTAACAGATAGTTCTCAGCCTAATAGATTGGACTTAAAAGACCAAAGTCGGCCCCAAAGATAGACTCCGCCCCAGGCCTCAGGGTGTTTCGATGGCAGTCCTGAGTGCTGTGCTGAGTAAGAAGCTGTTAAGTAGCTAAAGTGAGCAGTCCAGGCAGAATAGAGGCAATTCTTTAAAGAGAGCTGGAAGTTAAATAGTTAGAAATTCTAGACGAGGTGACAGGAAACATAGGCACTATTCAGACTCTGACACTAATGAGCCCCCAGGTCTCGGTAAGGCATTCTCTGAGTTTAAAGTTGGCATTATTAGAGGGTTTCAAACAACCGTCTGGAGAGTTGTTAGGGGTTTGGAAGAACCTCGGGGATGTAAGAATCGAGGGAGGCCCGTGAGACTGTTCTTACCCGCTGTTTCACCCCGAGCCTCTCCTCCCTGACTTCTCTTGCCGATTGCGGCTGAGTAGGTTTTGTTTTGAATAAAGATTTTTACTGCCTATAAAGCACCGTCATGGAACAGCTTGAAAACTTCTGGATTATACACTCCCAAAGGCCTTGCCCCATTCTACATTCTAAGATTTTTGGACTCTATAGCTGTCTTGGAGCGTAAACCGCATAGCTCGGCTTCTCACGTACTGTCGCTGCAGCTAACGGCCAGCTGCAGAGACACATGGGCCAGGCTCGGGTACTGTGAAACAAAACATTAAGCCAGGGAGGTTTAGAGGCAGATAATAGCAGAGCTATAAGAAAACTATTGTTAAGCGAGTGAGAAATTAAATTAGACCCCATTGCTCTGAAGAAACTTTAGTTCTGAGAAGGAATGGATGGAGGGTTTTTGAAGGCACAGATAAGGTGTCTTTGTCCACGCTTTTCTCTATCCCTCCACTCCCCATCCCACCTTCCAAGCCCTGCTAATGTAACTGTCAAAATGTCTTATAGGTTTGGGATACCCAGAAGGAAATGTGCTGTTACAGCATGTGGGTCTACAATTCTTTTTCTAGATTATCTGGCCAGTTCAGATAATCTCACATTCTTTTTCCTAAGTACTCCTACCTCCAGTCCATGAAACAAACTCTTGTTGTCTTATTAACCTGGACAAATCAATAGCTAGTCCACAACTCTAGAAATTTTCTTCCCAGGGAAGAACTTGATATCACAGTAGTGTTTGCACTTCAAAAAGCTAGTTCAGTTTTATTTAGAAGATTAGTCAGTTTCAGGAAGGTGTTTGTCACATGTGACATCAAATACCCGATTCAGTGGTTTGGAAAAAATTTTCAATCGATTCTTCTGAAGTTAGGTAGACATGACCTGTGTTTGGGAACAGCTACCCAGAATACTGTGTCACTGAGGCATTGTGTATTTGGTATTGGTTCCACATGTAAAAATTTTAGGCACAATAGGAAATATGAGTGCCCTTTCAAAAAGGAACTGGTCGAATTAAGCCTTTTGTCTGTGTTTTCATATGATTCACACATTATTTCTGTACTATTATATTTTCACTTATAAATGCTTTGTGAGATAATAAATCTTTTTCATGACTGTAATTGTGTTCAAATTCAAGACTCAGGGCCAGAAACATGTGACATCAAGCTTGCTTTAAGGTATGGCTATGCTACCACCACAGGGAAAGAACTCTGCAGAGAGAATCGCTCAGCTTCTCTTAGTTGAAAGTCCTGCTCAAGTGTAGTTAGGAGCACAAACACAGAACCAGACAAACCCAGGTTTGCATCCCTTCTAAGCTCAGTGATCTTGGGCAAGTTACTTAACCACTCCACGTCTCAGTTTTATCACCAAAATGGGCATCATAATGATCTCCACCTCATGAAGTTGTTGTGAAAATTAAAGAGCATATAATCAGTGTTCAGTAAGTGTTCATTATTCTTAAGATTAACCTTGATTTGCCACATTATGATAATTTTGTAGGAATCTGCCTCTTAGATTGATGTCAATTAAAAAATTCTATGTTCCACAGGCATGTGTTTATTCAGGCTTCTTCCTCCAGAGTTCAAAAGGTACAACTGGTTCCAGGAGCCATGAGGGTAGCTCGCTTTTTTTTATTCTTGCTGGGGTGGCCATGATGAGGTGAGCCTGCCTGCAAGTGCTCAGAGTTAGCTGGCACTCAGCACTGGCAGGGAGGCTGAAGGCTGGATTGGAGAGTCTTCAGTGAGACACTGAAGGTACCAAGCTGGTAGCGTGGGCTATAGATCAAAAATAAGTCAGGGGAGACTCAACCCAAAATGCCGAATAGGGAGGATGTGGAGTCGGGAAGGGACAAGAAGTACAGATTAGAGTCAGATACTCAGCTAAGAATTCTAGCTAGCACAGGTAGGTAAGAGTCCTGCACAGAAGAAGTCCTTTGCAATGTCTTAAAATGTTTGTGATGCAACCTGGCAAAAGCCATGACTGGTGCACTGCCCCCCAAAGTGTGTGGCCTCTGGCCCAACACTATCAACACCATCTAAGACTTGGATGGAAACTGAGAATTTCGGGCTCCACCCCAGATCTCCTGGATCAGAACATGCATTTTAATAAAATTCCCTGCTGGAGGGGTGGGTGAGTGAACCTTAGCCGATCACTGTAATCAATTTTTTTGAAGTAGAGACACATACTGAGATAAAACAAAAAAAGTCAGGTAGGAAACATTTTCTAAAGAACGAGAAAGCACTCATCTAAGATACTTAAACAGGGAAACCTGGTTTTAGTTTTGTTTTCTCAAAATTGAAATTTAAACGGTGATTTCTAAGCATGTTTTTCCTAGGTAGTGCAATAAACTACCACCAGCTAGTGGATATTGCAGAATAGAGCCAATATCAAGTTGTCTGTGATCTTAAGTATTTCCATCACCTATCAAAAGGTACCCCAGAGAGAAAACCCAAATGGAATTCTGTCACATGATCCCATAAGTGAGCCTCATGAGAGGCTGACACGTTCGGGTCTGAGGAACTTCAATGAGGTCCATCAAGAGCTTATCCCAGGCACATGTGTGAGGTGTGCAAGTGTTACCTTCTATGTCTTGTCATCTCTCTCACTGAGCTCCTTTGTCTGTGACACTTTCACTTGTTTTTTGGCTGAGGAAGCTAAGGTTAGGCAGTTCACCCAACAGGACAACTTTTGTGGTCCCCAGAACTAGAATTTGAATAGAGATCTCTGTTCCCACAAAGCCTCAGGTCTCGCCTCCTTGCTGTACTGAGTCTCACATTGTCGGCCCCTCCGGGGTTACATGAGGTGGCTTGCCTCAAAAACCCTAAAGTTCTTGTTCCAGTCGTTTTTCCAATTTTAATAGAGTGGACATTTGTTTCAGCCCCATTCAGCAAGATCCTATAACCCACATGCAGAGACATGAAATAACCAAACCACAAAGCCTTGAAAAAGTCTTATTCTGTGTAAACTCAGAGACAGGGCATTCCTTTGAGGTAGAGATGCTTCTGTTAAAACAGAAAAACAGTCAAATAAGAAATATTTTCTGAGTAATGGGAAAGCATTCAGACAAAAATAAATAAATTATAACTCTTAAGATCTAAAAAAAAAAAATCTTCCATCCAAAGAACCCAGGACAAGTTCATTGGCTTCCCGGGGCATCACTAATAAGAAGCACAAGCTCCAGCAGGTTCTGAGTTGTATCAACTTGAGCAGCATCCATCAGAGGCCTAGAGCCTCAGGATAAAGGAGGCTTTTGAGGTCTTATTCTTCAAAGTGTAGTCCTGGACCAGCAGCACTACCCAAGAGCTCAAGAGCTTGTTAGAAATGCAGTCTTGGGCTCCATCCTGGACCTGTTGAATCAGAATCTGCATCTCGATAAGATCCTCAGGTCCCCGGTATATACACACCTTCAAGTCTGAGAACCTGTTTTAAGGTACTGTTAACTCAAAGTATCTAGAGCTGGTTGACTCGGGTCATCATTGGAATCCTTCTCCTTGCCTTAGATAAGCAGGTTCCTTCCTGCTTGACGACCTGAATGGGACTATTCCTACTAGAAGGGTGAACCATTAGTGGGGGAGAGTAGTTAAGAAAATAAACTGTATCACATATGACGCCAATTTTCGAAGAGCCGAAATATAATAAAATGCCCTTACAAACAAAAATTACATTGAAAATTGAATCTTTGATGGGCGTTGGGGACTGACCGGACCATGCAGGGGGGCAAAGTCACGTTATTAACATTGTTTTTTTGTGTGTGTGGAGAGGATGTGAAAGTGTCAAGGAGTGCTACACCCCCCAGCTAGAGCTCGCAGGCAGGACGGCGCAGCACACGGCCGCGAGGGGGCGTAGTGCGCGCGGCCGGCGTCGCACGGTGGCACAGGTAGACCACGGCAAAGAATGAGAGCTTCTTTACACCGAAGAGGCTGGTTTCTCTGGTTAGAGGAGTCTGGGTTGATGGCCCCCAGGAATTTAACATAATTAGGGACAAGCCTTGCAATGGAAATGCCATTGCAATTTAATTCCGCCTGCAGGCTGAGGTGAGGGATGAGATAGCAAGGACGGGGAGACGCCACTGTCCACACCCTCTTAGTGTGGTCTCAGTTCTGCCGAGAACCCTTGCTATGGTCCTTTTTGTTATTTTCCTCCCATTCTTCTGGACGTAAAGATTTGGAAATGCCTACACCTCCCCAGTCGACCTGGCCTAGGACCCTAAGCCCAGTCCCCTCTGCTCTGTGACCTGTGGTTGCACAGAATGAAATTAAAGCCACAGACCCAAGCTCAAACTCCCCAGGATCAGTCCCTCTCTCTGCTGCTTGTTAGCAGGGAAAGTGATTTGCCTTTCTGTGCCTGAATTTTCCCAGCTGGGAATGAACCTTACCATAGCGTGCCCTTGGGGGGAGGGGCAGGAGCGGGTAGCCCTAGAGGGTTGTTCTGAGGATGAATGAGTTTCTGTGTACTAACGTGTTGCTGGGTGCCACATGATAGCACCTGGCATATGGTAAACGTTGTTATCACTTTAGGACACCGGATTTAGAACCTACACCCAGGTATTTTTTCCACCGTAGGGGAAAAGAGTTAGTCTCCCACTGGCCACTAGTCTATTGGGAGTCTCTGCCCTCCCAGTCTGGGTCTCAAGATTCTAACTAGCCTGAGAAAAAAATGAGCCACTCTTATTGAGTTCAGGCCTGAAGTTTGGGGGTATTCGGGGTACTCAGGTATACCAACACAACTTAACCCCCTTTCCCAAGCCAGAAGTCTGGGGACTGTACCATTACCTTATTTATAAACAACCAAAAGATTCTCTTGGGAACTAGCCATGGGTTTGTTTAGGTGGCTCCTGCTTGGCTGGGAAGGCCTATGCTTGTTACAGCGGCTCAGCTTAGTTCTCTGTAGCCCGGTAGAGTGGAGTTCAGCCTGAGGTCAAGCTCTGTGGAAATTGGCAATGTGACACCTGCGGGCTTGCGATAACCCTGGGGCTTCCTTTGGAATGAGTGGCTGTCCTGCTTTCCAAGCTGGCAATGCAACCTGAAAAGTTTATCCTGGGACTGAACTGGACCAGCACCATCAATTTCATGAAGATAAAGCAAGCAAGTGTTTTAGGATGAGCGAGCTACTTTAGCTAAAGGATAAGCTAGCTACCTTAAAAGCAGAAGGTCAGAGATATGCAATTACAAATCTACACAGATAGGGTGTCTTTGGTGCTTTCTGCTTTTTGTTCACGCTAAGCTGTTTCTTTTTCTTTTATTTTCTTTCTTTCTTCTCTTTTTCTTTTTTCCTTTTTCTTTTTCTTTTCATTTCATTTCTTTTTTTTTTTTTTGCACTATTAAGAACCAGAGACACATTAATCCTCAGCAAACTTTTTGTCTCTTTTTTAAAGTGTAGCTACAGTTGGTATATAAGTTGCTAACTCAGAAAAAAAAAAAACCTTAATTATCTATCTCATCTAGTCCATGGAACTTTACATAATAATATACAATATTTACAAGAATCTGCAAGAAATGCTATCACTCAGAACCCAAACCAAAACAAAAACAAAATTTCACATTTCCTTTCAGAAAGAATTCTGAAAGTTAAGTCTTTTTACAATAGGAACAAAAATCAGCAAATACTGTTCTTTAATCTTTCGAAAAGGAAATCAAGGAAGAGCTGGCTTCCTTGATACATTTGACCCACAAAAAGTAGTGGTAAAGAAACTGAAGTCTTGATTGAGACATCCGTCTTAAGTAGAAAACTCTTCAGTCAGGTCAATACAATAATTTCAATGGAGGTTTGAAATAGATATAGAAACTTGCGTAATCAATAGTTTCTGGAAAGGTAAAGAAAACAAAGGAAAAGTCTTGCTGAAAAATAAAAGAGGAGACATCATATACAAATACACAGGAAAAAATGTATTATTCTTTGTGTGTGTGTGTGTGTGTGTGTGTGTGTGTGTGTGTGTGTATTCATGATTCATGCCTTGGTCAAAACCAAGTTGGAAAACCATAAAAGTTTTTGAATGATAAACTTTGATTAATCCTATATTACATTTGTAAATTTGGTATAATGGTATTTCTTTGGATCAATTCATAGAGAGTCTGAAAAGAACCCTGGTTAAAACTGTCAGAGTCGAATAAAAAAAACAATGAAAATAAATGTGTTAACAAACTTTACTTTCTAATCCCACGTAAAAATAAATAGAACTCAGATTTCAGGTGGTCTTTTACTTAGCAGGTAAGTAAGGGCAGGATTCTAGGTGAATTATTAAAGAAGAGGGTGAATTTCGGAAAACAACATCAAACTTCACTATAGATGGGTCAAGTCCAAAGTTTCCACTTGATGAGCTTACTATAAGACAAGCGCTCAAGGAAGGGGTGAAGGGGTGAGCAGAGCGAACATGACCTTCCCCAAGAATTTCATGTTGCTCTGTAGACAAGATACACACCTGTGGACTGAAAACTAAAGTAATTAGGTACATTAGTAGCTGGTGGAGAATGAAGGATACAGGGGATGCTGACTGATGTTCCCTTGCAGAGTAGTTTCTTTAGAAACTACTTGGTTTTCAGCCTGATGGGTGGCTCTCTTATCAGTGACTTGCAGTGAATACAGAAGGCATTCTCATACATTTGTAGGTAACCTGAAGCTTGGAAAGATGGGAAGTGTGCTGAATGATAGACACAGAGTACAAATAGTTGTTGGATGTTCATCCTCCTTTAAAAAGTCCGATAGTCTCTTTGATATTTCTAAAAACTTAATGAGGCTCTTACTTTAGGAGCCAGAGGCTTTCATGAAGAGCTACTTGTGTATCTTATAATTTCATGCATAAATCTGTCTTAAGGTGGAGGTGGCTTGTGTCTCTCATTCACCTTTATTTAGCCTTTTATTCCAAGAGGATTCTATTATAGCCTATGGACTAGCTATGTGAGTTGAACATAAAAGCTCTTACAAAACATATATTTTCATTCTACCCCCAAGAATCAAAATAGACTCTTGGGTTAAACTCTAGATAGATAAGATAACTTTCAAGCAGTGTACAACATTTGTGTTCCGATTCCTTATTCTTTTTACCACAATGATTTAAAACTCTTTTAGATTAATTGTACGCATAATCACCTACTAAGGAAAGAAAAACGTGTTTCCATGTGCTAATGAAACACTTTATAAGCATGAACCTGGAATAATCTTTAAAGTGACTCAATTAGTGCCTGAAAAAATGGCATAAGGTTAATAATGACACAGTTGAAATGACCTTTTACTTATATTCTCTCAATGCCATCGCTTGGGCACTTTTAATGGCCAGAGGTACCTTTTGCAGTGAGAGCACTCAGGCAGGCACAGCCATGATGCTCAGAATCGGACATTCCAAAGGACTGTGTGAGACCCCCTCCCCCGCTTCCCCACCACCATTCCAAAGCTGGAGCTGGTATTTGCTGTGGTTTTAGCTTCACTGCAAGTACCTGCCTCACCCCCATCCTTGGATACCCTTTGTCACAGACTTATACTTCATGTTTTCATTCCACGATGTATATATTTTTGTAAGCCATATTTAATTTTTTCAAAGATGAGCTAAAAATAAAATAAAACACTGATAATATATTTTGAAACACAAAATTCAAGTTCAGATCTTCTCTGCCAAAACCTGAGATTGGAATGCACAGGGATCCAACTGAATACTTGTATAAATTTTGAAAATTAAATAGTTAAGCTAAGCAACTCAATCCACCTAACAGAATGTTTGGTCCCTGGGGAATTTGGTGCCCAAAACCACGTTGTCTACCTACCTTCAAAACACTGATATAAAATTGTCATTCAAGTATAAAAACCTGGAGTTGGTCTGCTACTCAGCACCCATCAAAGTCTGAGCATGAGGCTCTGATCACCTTACCCTTTCTGCTTAAAACCACTGCTCTTAGGATGAAGATCAAAATCCCCCATATACCTGCACCATCAGCCCCTACCTACCTCTCTACATCTTTTTTGCCCTCTCTCCCCTGCCCTTTGCCTTCTGCAACTTTCTCCAACATATCACACTCTTCTTACCTCTGAGCCTTTGCACACGATATTCCCTCTCCCTTGATACTGTTCCCGTTTTCTAAGCAGCCTTTAAAATTCAGCTCAAAATGATGTTCTTAAGAAAGAGTCTCTAGAACTTCACAGTGGAGCACTTTCCCCATGGACACTCTAAATGCTGCCCGTACCTTTCTCCTGTGGCATTGATCTCCATTTGTGATTATACACTTGTGTGCTCAGTGTCAGTTTATTTGCTCACCATTGTGTTTCCAGCAAGTGTATTTCTGACATAGAGAAGTCATTCAATAAACACATATGGAAAGGGAAGATTATTTGGACATGTTATTTATCAGTTGCTGGAGGGACTCTATATTCTTTCCTGTGATCAAGGCAGACCACCCCAAGACTGCTCTGGGGTGCGATACTCCTGGCTTTTATTGACGGTGACCATGGGAAGCTTTCCAGAGAGGATGCTCCTGCCGTCACATGAGGGAACTTCAGTGGCATGACATGCTGTGTCTCCAGGGAAGGAAGAGGAGCTGGTTTTACTGTTGAGTTTAAAGCAAAGAACTAGGTATGTGCAGCCCCATCCTCTCTCTGCTCTTTCTCTGGGAAGTGATCCTGTTTACAGAAAACAGACATTTCCGCGCTGTCCCTCTGGGTGTCTCACAAAGACAGGTCTCCACATGCGAGCCCTGTGGTGGCCCCGCACTGTTCATGACTGGTTAGACAAACCTCCCAGGTTTCAGGGTTCGGTACTAGGAACAAGCTTGCCTGCAGATAAAAGCCACATTCTCTGTTATTACATTTGTCACTAATAAAAGTTTGGTCTTTTTGCTTTACTCTCAATGCCAGAATTAGACCATTTATTTGGGCTAGTTTCCATCCATCAGAAACAGCCTTAAGAAATCCTCTTCCACATTTATTATAAAATAGAACTGAATCTAAATACAATTCACAGGGTACCACAGTCTTCATACACAGAATTCTAATTTACATGTTCTTCTTAGAATTCTATGTCAGAAAAACATTTCTCCTCCTAAAGAGCTTGTGGTACCCCTTCTCTTTTCCAATAAAGAGAATTATGAAACCAGAGTCCAGGATGCCAGCAAGTTCAAGGTCTAATCTGAAGCTCAGTCAGGGCAATCAGATTGACCTCGGTTAGCATCTTTGCACCTGCTTTTACCTTGACGCTGTTTTCCAATTCTTTAGTTGTGTAGTTTTATTTTATTTTTTTTTATTGTAAGCCTCAGCTACATCAAGTCCTCTTTGGAAAAGGAGAGGTGAACCCATGTTTTAAAACCATGAGATAATGTGAGTTGGCAACCAAAGAAACGACAAGACAGATTTTTATGGAATGATATCTAAGAGCTATGCTAAGAACTTTATATGCTTGTAATAACACAGTGAAATTAGTACCATTATTATTACTCCCATTAAAGAGATGAATAAACTGAGGTGAGGCTAGGTCTGTTTGCTCATGTGATGGGTTTGAACACATTTGACTGCAGAGCCTGAACTCTGAACTGTTATCTTATTCCATCGTGAACTTAAAAGATGATTTAGACTTCATAACACTTACTTTAATAATGTCTAACTGTATGAAGTCACAGTTACCTAATTCATGATTTTGGGCTCACCTTGTCTTTATGACTTAAATTAAATTAAGTTTGGGGAAGTCATTTGGAAAATAAAGGGGCAAAGTGTTATGTTATTAACTAGGCTTTGTAATTTTTTTAATTGTCAAAATGGATTCTTAGGCAATGACTCTCAAATAATCAGAATCCAAAATTCCATTGATATGAAAGGAACGCAAGGTAAGAAAAGAGACCCATCTCATGGACTTAATAAGAACAGAACCTGTGAGCCCTGGAGGCATGAACAGTCCACCCATGCTCTATATTTTCTTAGACACTTGGGACTGGGCGATATGTTTGACCTGCTAGGTACTCCTTAGGTGCAAGGGACAAAGCAGGGGACAAAACAGACGGGGACCTGCCCTTATATTCAAGTGGTGGGCTGGAATGGTGGAGGGAAAGGAAGAGAATGTACAAATAAACAAGTAAATATATAGTTTCTCTACAGGAGAAAAATAAACTTGAATAAGGGTGATTTGGAGTAGCCCTTAAGGGGTAGAGGGCGCTGTTTGTGTAGGTTGGTTAGAGAAGGTCTGACTAGGAAAGTGTCCTTTAAGCACAGCGTCCAAGAAAGAGAGTGAGCCATGTGCATTTGAGGAAAGAACATTCTAGAGAGAGGGGGAGAAAAAGCTCTGAGGTGGGCTTAATGTTTTCGAGTACCAGTGGGGAGACCAGGGGAGAAAAAGGAAGAATGGCAGGAAATGAGAGGGAACGAGGGCACAGACCACACAGCTACCCCGAGGTCACTGAAAGGATACTAAAGGAGTGGTGGCTTTTACTTAAGTTAGATAGGAAGCCGCGGGAGCAGATGAGTCAGAATCTGACTTCTTAAAAGGATCACTCAGGTGGTTATGTTGTGAGTAGGGTGTTGGGGGTAAGAGTGACATCGGGACACCTGTCAGGAGCTGACGGACAGCAATGAGCTGAGAGGAGGTGAGCTCGGTCATAGTGAAAAGGCAGAGCTGTCACATTCAGCAGGAGTTTCGAAGGAAGCAGGGGCATCAGCTGCTGTGTGCCCGGCGCCCTGGAAGGCGGCGTTGCTGTTTAATGCACTAGGCAAGGTCGGGGAGAAACGGAGCGTGCGGGGGAGACTCGGGAGTTCAGTTCCAGGCCTGAAAACAAGCGGAGATGTCACGCGGGCACCAGACACGTGAGTCTGGAGCTCAGGACGGACGATTGAGTTCATAAGCATTTATGTCGCGAAGGACGACCCGAATGTATAAAGGCGAATGCATGTCTTGGCAGCAACGCATGCTTAACTGTGTGAGAAAATTTTTCAACAGCAAACTGAAAGTTTTAGAAGCCACTATCCTGTGAGCGCCCCGAGGGCAAGGATTTTGTCATTCTCGTCATTTTTCCAGCATAGCCTGAACAATTCCTGCACATAAGATGAGCTATATAGATATCTACAGGGACTAAGCCCACCAAAAAAATAAAAAATAAAAAAATAAACCCTAATTCACAGTGAATCCAATCAACAAAGCCACTAGGGTTTTTCGTTTTGTTTTTCTAACCTTACTTAAAATTAATCTCTTAATCAATTCAGCTCATTTTTCCCAACACCTTTTTTCAGACTTCCAAAGCTCTAATTTGGATAACAAGTTTTTGCTAGAAGCGGGAAGGCGGACACTTTTTTTTGCGCACTTCAGAAGAACTCCACTGCAATGAAGTCATAAGCTCACTTTCTTTAAGCAGATTTTGTTTTACAGTATTCTATATTTTGACATAGCAACACTGTAAAAGACTAAACATAGAAATTTTAAAAACGATCTTTGCCCTCAGGGGACACTACAATCTAATAGACCTAGTTAAATCCATTTAACTAAACCATTGCACAATTCATTCCTCACTGCGGCGCCTTCTATTTCGCCCCTGACCAACGTCTTACATCACTTTCGTGGTATCTGGAAAAGCGGCAATCAGACAGTAAGAATGGAGCCCCCAGGAAGACAACAAAAAAAATCAGAGCGTCTCCAAGAGGAAAACAGCTGCCTTATTTAGAGATACATCAGACCTTGTTTGTAAGATCTTTTCCGGTTGATGACTAGACAGAGCTAGCTTTTTGATTAAGAGAAGACTCATTCCTTTCAGTTCCATGATGTTTCAGACACCATTGGCATCTGGATATAACTCCCTTGTCCCTGAATTGAGTTTCCAACGTGCTTTTGGTCTGAAGGCTTTTGAATCCAGCATCGGTTGACCATCTCCAGCTCCTGCCGTTTCTGGGCTCATGGCACATTGTAGGAAAGGAAGGTCCATGGACAGGGTTTTACAACAGGCAATTGTGTCTAAATTGTGTGATCCTTTTCTCCAAAGGATAAAATTTTTTAAATGATGCAACCAATGATGTTCAAATATCAAGAACTGTTTATGTGCTCAACTAAATCTTCCTGCTTGTAACCAGTGTGGCAGCGGTTGAGTGTTTCCCACCTGTGCCCGTCTGGCTCAGGGCAGCTGCGTTCGTTCCATGGAGGACCATGTAGATAAGATGCCATCAGCCTGAGATCATGGGGCCCAGACATTGTGCTCTTTGCAGACCTCACACCAGTTCATCTTTTTTCTGCCTGCAGACAGGAAGCCGCATTCCTCCTGCAGCCTGAAGCTATGGGATTCCTGTCATAAGACAGAATCCTTGCCAGTCATCGGCAACAGTCCCTAAAAGTGTCACAAAGCGGCTTCTTTTACTCTAGTATCTTGGGGACTAGACACTTTGGTGTCCTTTTAATAGTGTCTGACCTCAAGAACAGAAACCACAACCAAATGTCTGTTGAAATAAAAATGTTTTACCCCAAACCTTGAAGACGATTTTTCTAGGTTAGGTAGCTACAAAGAGAAATGGAGAGAGAGCACCCTGGATTAGGAGCCCAGTGATCCGGGTCTTAGCTTGTGTGTCCCCAGGCTCTCTGCCGGACATTGGCGAAATCGCTAACAGTTTTGTAATACCCTCATGGGCCCTTTGTGGTCCGATGCCTTTGATTCCATTAAAAGGTGAGCACATCAGTTGTAGGGCAGGGTCCAGCCACACCACAAGAATCAGGGCTTCTTATCCAGTTATATGAAACCCTTTTACTTTGCTTCGATTACTTTCATGCCTAAAAAAATAGCACATGCCCAGTGCAAAAAATTTAGAAAACACAGAAGAGTAAAATGCAGATGGATACCTGAAAAACAATGATCTCAAAGCAATTACTGATAGAGTATGGATAAATATCTCTCCAACTACTAATACTCTATGAGCATATATCTTTCCAATTTTTATTCTACACTTAAGATGCTTTCTTGCTGAGGTCACATTATATGTGCTATCTGTGTGTCCTGCTTTCTAAGCTTAACATTGCTTTTCTAAAATAAATGTGTATCGAATGTCGGCTGAGAACCTGGAAGCACAATACAAGAAGGATTGTGCTACTTCGAGGGGTTCCAGAGCCAGCCTTTTCCATATCATCAAGGACTTCCCATAACTGTGACATCTTATAGCCACATCTGACTCCTCAAACAATCTGTAGGTGTTATTTCATGCTGTGCTGTGCAAGGAGAGACAATCCAGCTCATGAGAGAGGAAGGAGAAAAAGGGGGAAGAGGGTAAGAGGGGCAAAGTAAAAGAATAGAAAGCAAGAAAATGAGACGGAAGAGAAGGAGGAAATCCAGAAAGGGGGAAATAAAGAGCAGAGGCAGGGAAGGCAACTAGATTTAGGAACAACTGCTCTGAGCCCGGAGTTCATTGGGCTCTAGTGCCCGGCAGGCGATCAGCTGTGGGCTCTTGGGCAAATCCCTGAGCACATCTGTGTCTGCTTCCAGGGTGGAAAGTAGGGATAATAACCCTCATTTTCTAGAATGATAATAAGCATTAAATGAGATAATATATGCAAAACATTTAGTACCTAAGTATGTAATCCATGATATTATTAGTCTTTATTCCTCCTTACCCTCATATTTCAATATTTCATAAGATGTTGGACTAAGGAAGGACCAGATGAATAAATAAAATGTCTGATTTGTGGATGTATTAAGTACAATTATCCCTCCTAACCAACACAGCTACATGTATGTGTCTGAAAAAGATGACACGAAAAAGTGGTAACTGCAAATCATTTCATGAGAGTAGTTAGCCAAAGCTGTAGGCAGAGAAACCAACAAGGGGGTGCAGAAGCACTCCTGAGGCTAACGACAGTGGAAAATCATCGCCACTTCTAAGCCTAAAAGGCAAGGACAGAGATGGTTGTGGAACCCAACAAGACCCATAGAATCACAGAATCAGAGCTGTGGCTTTTAGCTAAGGAATGCAACCACCCTCTGATCTGCTGCCATTGGCTGAAGCCACACGGAAGCAATCGATGTCCCAGTCCGTGCCAGTCTACAGAAATCCAAGGCCCAGAGTAAGGCACAGAAAAGCTGGGAGAGGATCTGGAAGGGGACTAGAGAAAGTGCCACACACCACTGGTTTCTAGCACGTAAAGTGCTGGCTACGCCCTGGCATTTCTGAATTTACCCATCAAATACATTTGTGCTGGTACTTAATGTGCAGACCACGCTGACGGGGACCGCATGTTCACAGGTCCTACCGCCCGAGTGTCACTGCGCACCACGCGTCCTCCTCCCTGTGCGCATGCGCTCAGGCTGCACGCCCCCAGGATCCAGGGCTGCAATGCTGAGAGCTGCTAGTTCACAGGAAAACCGTACATCCTCAAAACCAACAAAACGTATTGTTCAACTGAAACCATAAAGCATGTGTTCATTAGTGTTTTATACCTCTGTTTATAATAAAAGAAATTGCATTTTGTTGGGTACTTCTCTTAGGTCTATGGTAAGAAGGATGTGTATTGTGGTTAATACCACGGGGGGGGGGGGAGGGGAGGCAGAGGCGCTACTACAGAAGGAAGTGGCAGATTTAGCATTTGCTGGTGTTTAATACACTGAGACACACTAGTACCCGGGAACATACTGTTCTCAGCTCCTCTCTGTCTGAAAAGATGGCAGGGTCTGGTTGAAGAGGGCATGGACAGTCAGAGGAACAGGCAGTCAAATTAAATTCATTTTGGGGAACAAAAAGCAGCCATTTCTCTCATCGCTGTGCCAATGACAAGCTTATGACCAATAGTAAGGAAAAATCATGGCTGTGGATTGCAATAAAAACACAGTCAAGCAGTGGCATTCTGGTAGTTATGACGTTGCTTTAGTCTTATAAGAACATACTTGTGTTTGAGAATTACTTTGCTTACATATTTAAATATTCTTTACTGTAGACCAAATGTTCTTATTGTTAAAAAATATATAGATTAGTATATATTTAGGCTTTCTAAAAGAAACTCAGAACTCTGGAAAGTTACCTTTGAATTAAAAAGTCTGTTGTCAATTTAGAGAGGGTTGAGGGCAGCCGTGCATTTCAGAAGCTTTAGTTTTAATTTGATTCTTGTTTGTTTTTGTTTGTTTGTTCCTGTTTTTATTTCACTTATATACTTATTGCCAACATCAGTAGCTCTGCCATCTGGGAGGCCTTGCTCCTTGATTCCCAGTTTGGATAGAAGTAAAAGATGACAGATTGGGTGGAAAGCACACATCTCAGAAGATAAGGCGCTGTTGGATTCCAGTTGGGATTTCTCCCCACTGTGCTACCCTGCGGGGGTGGAAGATAGGCATCGGGACTCCCGTGTTTGGATGTTGTTACGAGATAAGGCCAGACCATCAGCTCTGCGCTGATGCAGGAATGAGTGGAATTTAACCATTTTACTTATTACTGGGATTTCAAATAACTTGGCTCCAGGATTATTAAGTGTCCAGAATGTTCTCTAAGTCATACTGTTTTTATCTGAGACTTCCTGATTGGTCACTAATTCCACAAATTCCTGTGTGACCGTTCTTAATTTTCTTCCCCAGGCTCTTTGCAATGAAGAATGATTCACTGACTGTATATACTTTTAAAGGAAGTGTTGGGCTTCAGCATCAGATTTTAATCACGATTCATAAAAACTTTGAAAAAATTATTATATTTGGCACAAATGACAATGGGTTTAAGAACCCCACCAGTATGTGCCACTGGTCTAAGGATGTAATTCGAGGTGGGCAAACTGGTTTAATTTAAATACTTCTCCAGATTCTTCTCCTCTTTCCTAGGGCTTTAGCCATAATTGAAACCCAAATGTTTATTTTTAAAGTTTAGAGTAATTTCGTTGGCTTTCTTTGACTGTATTTTTCTAGTCCTTTGGAATTTATAATAGCAGATATTAGAGTACTAATATCATTACCAGAAAGTCAGACTCCACGACATCGTATACCTCACCAGGAGGCTGAGAGAACCAGCATCTCTTGGTAAAGATGCTCAAATAAGTCCTTTGCTCAGTTTTCTGTATCCAGAACAGCATATATCAAGGCAAGGATCTGTACTAGGTACTAGCCTGGGACAAAGAACTCTGTTGCTCTACTGTCACATGGAAATCTCTTGGGAAAAAAAGGGAGAAACAGAGACAGAGACAGAGAAAGAGACACTTAGGTGGTGTTTTTCTGATCTCCATGCCTGGAACAAGTTCAGCAGAGAATCAGATGGGAAGGTAAATTTTCATCACAAGTCAAATTCCAAATGGCCTTTCTACTTTTCTCAATTTGGTGTTTTCATGCACAAGGACACAGGGAATATGGAGAAAAATTTCCCAAGTGACTAAGATTTGTAATTGACTTATGGATTTTTATCTCAAATAACCCATAGATTTCAATGTAATTAGAATTTTCTTTTGTCTTTTTTTTTTTTTTTTTTTTTTTTTTTTTTTTTTTTTTTTTTTTTTTTTTTTTTTTTTTTTTTTTTTTTTTTTTTTTTTTTTTTTTTTTTTTTTTTTTTACTAACTTAGAATCTTCCTTCTTCTAGAAAATATTTTAGGCAGATTTCAATAAAATATGCAATCACAAATAGAAAATAAGGAAGCGTGTAACAAGGGAGATTTAAAAGAGTCACTGTAACTGTAACTTAACATTAAATTTAATTCTGGGCCTCCTGGCAGTTTAGGGAAAGGAAACACAATGGGTACATTGTTTCAGCATCTGATGAAAAGGAGCATTTCACTGCCTCTGAAGATACTTGCTTTTCCTGTTACTAAATTTTAAGAGGGTGTTTATTCAATTGGCCCTTAAATGTTTACCAAAAAAAAGGAAAAGAAAAAACGTCGTTTTTCATCCTCAGGTAAAATTTGGAAGCACAATACCAAAAGCATACCCAGAGAAAGTAAAGCACTGTCACCAGTGGAGATGGGAGTAATGAGATTAGAGTGCTCTTTCATTCATCTCAAAGCACCAGACAGCATATATTCCACATTTAAATTTCCTACAAGATAAACCATCCTTAATATCACTTTTTAAATGTATATAAGCATTGATTTTCATTTGCTTCGAATAAAAAATGACAAAAATAATGGCATTCGACTTTCTAAATTGGTATATTTAGAAAATCTGAGAAGACTACAGATTTTAAGATAAAGGTACACAAAAGTAGTTTAAAACATGAGTCCTCCAAAAAATGGGCTTCATTTAACACAGGTATAAGTTTTCTCTCATAATAAAGTTTGTCACTGGAACTATTTTTTTGTTTGGTCTCCTTTGCTCTAAAGAATGTAGTGAAATAATAAAAAAGCACTATCCAGGATCTGTTGACATAGAAAAGGGAAGTGCTAAATTTATGAGAGGTTGGAGGAGTTTGGTGACTTCAGCAGTGCTGCCTGTCAGAGGAGACCCATCATTTCCACTCAGCAGGGATGCACAATATCTAACAATCAAAATGCTTCCCAGTGGACTCAAGCTAAGCCCTGGGGAGGAAAGTGACTGGGTCCTCCAAATTTAACTTAATTGGCATTGTGGGAAACTTCTTGTCCACATATCAGCCCACACTGTGTACTCAGTTTGAACCAAAGACTATAATTGAGAGAGCTAAAGATGGGGCGTGGTTTTGCACCACAATTTCCATGATCCACCATCTTGTGTAACAAAGTTGCTCCGCAAAAGTTAACACAGCAATGCTATATCAGGACCAGAGTTCCAAGGAATACATGAATTATCGTGAAAAGAGAGATGTGTTGGCTTGCAATTGCACATATATTTAAATGATTCCATTGTTTTTCTCTTTGGGTGGTTCTGTCTTTATTCAGAGCTGTCTTATTTTAACATTTATTTGTCTAAATTCTAGGAACAATCATTCTTCCAGTTCTTTAATCTCTAACTGCATTATGACTTCTGTAAATTGTTGAAAGCTTTATGAAAGCGTTTATTCTTTCAAGTATTTATTAAATAAGCCTTAAAAATATCCAACCAATACTAATTTCTGGAAGCTTCTACCTTTTCATCCACCTCATTCTATGGTTACTGGTTATTCTTCCTTGATCTCACTTAGCTGTGCTTGGCACATTCTGATGTAATGTCATCTTCTCCCTCACGGAATTTTACTGATTATTTCGCTAGTTTAGTTGTCAAACTGTAAAAGTACTGAGGCTTTCTCTACCATTCAACATTATGGATCCTTATTCATTAGCCCTCATTTATTCATTCTTCATGTATTTATTAAGTATTGTGTGCAGAGCATATTTATTTGCTAAATGAATTTGGATTTTAAAAATACATGTTTGAATTGAAACTAAATCCAAAGGCACATCCATCACATAAATACTGGAAGTATCAACCTTGCCCTGGTGCCTTCACTGTGTCACCCATACCTGATTTGCAAAGGCAGCAGGAGAGAGAAAGGCTGGAGAGACTCAGATTGGCTTGTGTTTAATTTTGCTGTAGTAAAGAGAGGGCAAAACCCTCATTTTCATAAAAGGGAATAGTGAAATTATTAAGGAGAGAGGTGTCATCATGCATGAAAATATTTTGATGATCCCTCTGGATATGAAAGGAGACCCCACTAGGTAAAGATATGGCTTCCATATTCTGCCTGAAATTCTGACCCACCGAATCATGATTACAATAATAAATTGTTATTTTAAAGCCACTACTCTTTAGGATAATCTGTTGTGCAGTAATAGTTAACCAGAACATCAATGTGTAAAGTTTCATTGCCAAAATTGTCTTACTTAGATTCAGGATTAAGTGGTTCCTAAATCTATCTTTAATGCGTATTTCAATTTTTTAGAAAATACACATAAGGTAACTCAATTTGAAGAATACAAGGCAGGAGGTGCAGCTGAGGGAACGTGGGTGAACTATGGAAACAGATCCACTTGGTGTTAAATCCTAGCTCATCTACTTATTAATTATATGATCTTGGAAATTTAAAGACATGTGTAAAGTACCTGATACAGACCAGGTACTGAACAGATGTCTTTCCCCATTCTTCTTCATCGTCCGTCTCCTTTCCCTTCATATATCGTTGCCATTTCAGAGGTAAGAGGATTAGTGTGATTTTTGGAGTCAAAGAGACAAGGAATTCAAATCGATTCATTTTGTATGCAGCCTTGGAAAAAATCACTTCAAGTCTGAGTCTCAATTTTCTCAATAGGATTACTAAAAAAATTACATGAAATCATTTATGTCAAGGGGCCAGCACAGCTCCTGGCCCAGAATAAGTGCTCAGTGAAAAGAAATTATTACTGACATCATTATTATGATTCATGTCAAGCACAAATGTTAATGAGACTGTATTATGAGGTCACTCTTATGTTTAATCATGCTATGGGGGACCAGCAAAAAACATTCCAATCATTTTTTATTTTTTCAGTCATTTGTTTCTCTTCCTCCTAAAATAAAGAGATTAATATATGCTTCAGTAGATTTCAAATAGCTGGAAACTACAAACTCTTAGGAAGCTAAGTTTTATGATGTCTACAATATAAACATGGGGTTTATCTCCATGTGGGGCTATTGAGTTTATCTCCTGTGTGAATCAACTGTTTTTAAAAAAAAGCATTCCACTTTCAGAAGTACTTTTATTGCTATTTTTATCAGATGCAACCACATGGACCATTCTTATCTCAATATCTTAGCTCAATCCTGCAAATGCATTTCTTTCTCAAATCAGGGTAGTCTAGGGACTTTTAGGATACATATCTTTGCCGAGAGCTACATTTCCTCTCCATTAAAAAAGAAACAAAACAAATAAAAAAAAGAAAAGAAAAAAGAAATTGAATTAGGATGGGTGAATAAAGACAATGTGGGATTCTGGAATCTTTTCGAGGCCAGACCATCTCTTACTATCAACTCTTTTAAATAGAGCCAACTGCTATGTTTTTTGAAAACTTCAGAAACCTTGTCACTGGCACTAATAAATCATTGAACAGCTAAATCCCTTTGGGAAGAGGGTGGGTCAGTATGGCTTCTTTTGCTCCTCTATGTCAGGGATCGATTGGGTCCCTGCCTTTTTCTCACCATTCTATATGCATCTTTCTTAAAGTTGCATTCTTGATGGATGGATGAGGACAGCCCTCTCCAGGGAAATCGGAGGACGTATCTTTAGTGGGAGACCTTGAAGTCCCTGTGATTCTCTGTTAAAATGTTCAAATTCCACAAAGGCCCTGTGCACACAAACAAAATGACAGCCTTGGAAAGTAAGCCACGGATAGGGAGGGTATGGCACATACTAGGTCAGTTCTTAGTAAATGTTGGTTCTTTGCTACCTACTATGATTTCTACCCCCTCATTTAATACTCACAGAAACAAGATGAGAACTTGAGTAAGAAAGAGATGTTTCTGTTCCAGCTCTATAAAAACTGTTAGTTCCAATTCTCCCATCTATAGAATAAGGAAATTGTCACGGTAGAATGAAATAATGCAAGTAGTTTTTAGCACAATATCTCGCACATATAAGCACTGCATAACATAAGCTAAAAGTTACAAGTTAAATATTATTACCTCTACTTGAAAAGTGAGGAAATAGGAATTCAGAGGGTTTCAGTAACTCATCCAGGTCATATATGTCATTGGCAATGTGGGAGAGGACAAAATTTTTATTGAAATCCAAATCTTTTTGACTTAAAAAGCCTATACCGAATCTGAGTTGTTTTAGGATCTATTACCCACTGACATAAGAGAAAGACCCAGCTGTCTCTCTAACAGCTGGAATGAGAAAGTGTTTCCTACAACACAGTGAAAAGCTGAGAATTGATATTTGTTTTTGCTTTATTCTTTTTTATGCCCTTTCCTAGGCTGAAATGTTGGAAACTCCCTATTACCTCACTGCTTACTCACGGGATCCAGATCTGCCAGCTCAGAGGGAGAACCCATCACACTGAAGGTAGTATCATATGGATAGTACTTTTCTTTCTCATTATCTTAGGAAATTTAACAAGGCCAGTAAGAAAAAAAAAAAAGCAAGCAAATATAAGACAGAAGTAGTCAGACTTTGCATCAACCCACGTTGACAACTATGAGTCTAATATATAGGAGTCCTTGATTGGATAAAAACAAAAAGCTCACTCTGAATTTCCATCAAATGCCCTTTTATAACAATGGGATGAGCTTAAATATGTATGAGTCAGACACATCCAGATTACTTTTCCAAGGAATTATCCAGGGATTTAAAAATCTAGAGGAAGACAGGCTTGGCAACCAGCGTTAGGGGTTTCATCAAAAGCTTTCCAACCAATTAGATCCTAGGCCTTGCCTTGCCCTGAAATAGTTCATTAACTGTGCCATCTAGCCCCAGGTGATAGGTTCTTAATGATTAAAGTCACCATTTATTATTCAGGACTTCATCCCAGATGTCAGTCAGCGTGAGGTGATGGGTAGAGAATCGTGGTGGAGCCACTTCCTTCCCCATGCTTCCAGAGGCCGCTCACTGTCTCCTTAGACGTGAGTGCAGGACCATCAGGCTCCCGAAGGCATCTTTTGTTGATCTTGCTGTTTAAAGACAAACTGATCTTGGAACAAAACTTTTACTATATTTAGCTACATTGTTGATTGTGAGACTGGAGTCTCCAGGGCTCATAAACATACCAGAGAGTGTCTCCAGAGACAAGCTGACAGATGTTCTTGCCATGGCAGTTTATGGTGAGCTCAAAGGTCTCTTAAAGATCCTGACATCTATGGGGTTGGAGTCTGTCGGGGGCGGTGGGGCGGGAGAGTGTAGATTCAACCTAGGAACTTATAGGCTCTGTGTGTGAGCCTGGTGTTTGCTTTCAGCTCTCCAGGAAAATGATGGGCGTCAGTAAGTACAAGCCCTGAGCGCCTTCTCAATATGGATGAAGAAAGTCTACAGACATGGCCGTGGCTTCATGGTCCTCCTGTGCCTAGGGTCCACCCCACTGGCGCCAGGTCCTCACTGCACCTCTGCCTCCAGAGGTTCTCTTGAGGTCTGAGCTGCCTGACCAGCCACCTGGTCCCATTGCTGAAAGGAGTAGGCGGACAAGGTCTTATTTGAAAATAAAGAGAATGGGAAAGACAAAAATCACCTCTCCAATTCTCTAATCCATTTCTTTCTTAAAAATTCCTTTAATCCCCGACTTCATTTATTCCATCTTGGCCCAGCCTGTTAGTTTCCATGATTCAGGAGAAGCAGCAAAGAGTTTGTCTGTCATCCGAGCACAGGCTGAGCTATAGTGTGGCGCTGGGCAGGAGCCCCAACCCAGCTCCTGCTTTGTAAGGGCCTTGGCTCGGGGCCCAAGCCAATCTCGGCCACTTTGTTTCCTCGCCAGGCCCTGCAAGTTCAGACTTTGTTATAATATACAAGCAAATCTCCTACCTCCTGTCCACATCCTAAAGCTCAAACTTGATTTACCCCAAACTCCAAATATCACGATAAGGGAGCTGAAACCACCAGAAAGGCTCGAGCCTGGAAAATTCAGCCCTCACCCCAACACAATGTGCCTTAGAAAAAGGGGGAGCTATCCACCCATCCTGAAATCCTTCTTTTAGCAACCGCCCCATGTGGGAGGAACAGGCTGTTTGGATGACCGGGACTGACTGCGTTTTGAGAACACAGCATGTTACGGAGGAAGATTCCAACCTGCCCTTGGATTCCCTGTTACACTCCCACGGCCTGTTACCTTTTGAGAAGCATCTAAGCTTTGAGGCACATCTGCGAGTTCAAGCTTGATTAAAACTTTGAATAAAACTTGGAGATGACAACTTTAATTATTAGGAGGATGCATCACTTTTATATTATATTCAACAGCACTTAAATCCAATTACAACCAACCAGCATGCACTGCTTTCTTTCAAAGCTATTTCCACAAGTTAACAGATGAACCATCTTGTAACCTCATCAAAGGAAAGAAGAGGCCTGCCTTCCTTCAGCCAGCTGGACCTCGGTCCTGCTCTGTCCATCCCACGCTGCACACGTGCCTGGGTATCTCGGACATGTGCAGTTACCTGTACATGTCCAGTAGTTTTTCTGGTGCTCAGAAAAACTGGGAAGAAGAAATCTGGTAATTGCTTTCAAAAAGACAATGGTACCTGGTGCACCTGGCTTGGAATCGTAAAAAAATAAACACCTGGCAGAGAAAGGGAAAGAAAAATAGCTGCTCTTCTTCTTCTTCTTCTTCTCCTCCTCCTCCTCCTCCTCCTCCTCCTTTTCTTCTTCTTCTTCTTCATTTTCTGAGCAACTGGTGCAACCCTTCTCATCTTACACAGAGAATTAAGGGTGACACTGGATGGAGGGTTTAGTGAGGTGGGCAGCAGCAATTTTAGCGACATTTCTTTTTTTAGGGTAAGGAGTAGGAAAGCAAAAGTTGATTAAAGTAGTTGACGATTAGTAAAAGAAACATGGGCATTCTCGGTTGGATTCTACCCCACTTTTACTGATGATTATAACTAAGCCAGAGGGACCTTTTTGTACATGCATAGCTATGACAGGTAAGTGGCTCTTGTGTCAATATTTAGGGTGTGCACATTATTTTTCTTTTTAAAGAGATTTTGAACAATAATCAAATCAGAAAAATACTAAATTATTGAATAAAATGAGTCTGATTCTATCCCTAAAAATATCCCACTTTGGAGTGAGAACTGTCCCTTTTGGCTCTGTAAGAGTTCTTTGGGGACTCGCCTTTGAACTAGGAGAAAACTTAATCCCCCTTATCCATGGGGGATACCGTCCAAGACCCCCAGTGAATGCCCAAAACTGCAGAAGATGCAAAACCCTATATATACACATACAGACCTATGATAAATTTGATTTACAAATTAGGCACAGTAAGAGATTAACAACAACTAATAATAAAATAGAACAATTAATAATATACTATAATCAAAGTTATGTGCTCTTTCTCAAAATATCTTATTATACTGTACTCACCCTTCTTTTTCTTGTGATGTTGAGTTGATAAAATGCCTAGGCTATGAGATAAGTGAGGCGAATTACGCAGGCATTGTGACATTGCTTTAGGTTACTATTAACCTGCTGCCAGTATGTCACCGGGAGGATCGTCTGCCTTGGTCATCAAGCCCTGACGATGTCCATGGTTGGATGTCAGAGGCAGACAGTTCTGATGGTTTGGTAAATTTAATATTTTTGGACCATGGTTGACAGCCACTAACTGAACTTCATAAAGTGAAACCACGAATCAGGGAGGGTAGGGGGATGGGGGAACTACGCAATTTAGTCAAATGGCCCCTAGTGGCCTGAAGGAGTTACTGCAGTTTCACTAAAATGTATATGTTCATTATTGGTCTCTGAAAACGCAAAAGATCCTCAGTCTGTGTTTAATAAGAATAATGAACCTGTTACACAACAAATAACACACATGCACCTGCAATGAGTGCACTGCATTGATTTAGCAGTATCACTAGGAGGAGCCCTTGCTTTTTAATAATAGTCACAGTCATTGGTTACCCAACTCAAGAACAACTTTAAGTTTAAAAAATGTAAAAATTAATTTTAAATAGGCAACTATCAAAATAACAAATATATAGTCTTTTGTTCCAGAAAGATGTCAAGCCTATTACAGAAAAATGAAAATTACAGAAAGATATATGAAGGCGATGTAAAAAAACAAAGGGATAAAAATTGGAGCTCTGAATAAGGTTAATTATTCTCTTT